>CM046429.1:41518330-41870830 GCA_025506505.1 Flaveria sonorensis | reverse complement strand
AACATAAGTTTCAAGGAAACAAAATACAAAAGTTCAAATAGCATCATGTGACAAATAAGTCATTTTATTTAATCTCTAGGTCCAATCCTAGATGTGTTCAAGTCTTCAAGAGCAATATTAAGCGGTATCATTTCCTGAAACATGTTAAAAATAAAGTCAACATAATGTTGGTGAGTTTTCATAGATTAATTATACATAGATATATTTATCAAAAGATATCAATTCACGGCGTAGGTTATTGAATAGAGTAAATATAGATGGATGAACAAATGTAACAATTAAACCTTGACAAATATGGCCATTACAAGATTATACGATTAGCTAAGTGTACTTGGTTCCCATAATGCTCAAGAATACGACACTAGGAGCCGACAATAACCTCGGCTTTAGCACCAAATACGCTTGTCAGGCCCATAGATCTATGACGTCGCTAGGCTAGCAATAGTTAATGATTGTATCTTACAAGAGTCATCGCATGATAGTTACAAGAGTTCAAATAACCACGACGAAATAAGATGAATTGCATAAGTGTTACAAGAGTAAAACGTGTTTACAAGTGTGTTTATAATAAGGTTAACATGTTTCACCCCAAAAGTGTGAAATAATATAAAATGGGGTATGAAAACTCACTTGGATAATAAGATGACAAGTAAAAAATCTTGTATAAAATACCGAGGATTCGTTAAAGTTTAACCTAAATGAACGATGTATTACATTAATCATGATGTTAACGATGCACGGGAATTAACGGTTTAAATTTGGGATTTTGGATAACAATTATAATGATATTAGTTATAAACCATTAACCCATGATTATGTAGATACAATTTATTATTATTTTGATATTTAAATGATTACATAAGAATTTTAGTGATTAACACTATTAATAAAAGTTAAACTTTTATTATCAAATTGTTATTATTTACTATTTAATAAAATAGTAATTTTGTAGTTTTAAATGATTAAAGTAATTATATTAATTACAATAAGTGTACATTTTGAATATGTACATATATATTCATTTTCTTAAAATATACATAAACAAATTTGTAACTATATTTTATAACAATAAAGAATTTATTAAATTGAAATTATTTAAAAATTAAATGAGATTTATTACAATTTAAAATTAATAAATGGTATTTTATAACAATTTTTATAATTTTTTTAAATACAAGAATAAGAATTTCTAAAGTGAATTTCTAATAAAATTAAAAAGAAAATAATTTTATTTTATTTCTGATTAAAAATGGTTTTTATATGGTTAATAATAATACTTAAACATTTCATGAAATTTAAATATAAAAAAAAGCCTTTTTAAAAAAAATAATGGCAGTGCCTCGGGTTCAAACCCAGGCCCTTTGCCACACCAAACAATACCACCGAGCCAAAGCCCTGTTTGGTGTCAAAGTGTAGAAATAATCTTTAAAACATAAACCCGAAAAATCCCCAAATTCATATGAACCCTAATTATCAATTCGATCAAATTGGTTAACGATTCGATGTTAATAACCAAATTAACCATAGGGCTTTTGTTCCCCACCTGAAATCGAGTATATACATGTACTCAATTACCTGATTTCGATGTAGGATCGATTGATTCAGATTCAAACAATGCCGCAGCTGTGGTGGCTTCGGCTCAAGAGGTTTGAATTGATTATAATCAAATTTGTTGCACCAGTAGCTTCTAATGATGTATAAGATTAAAAACCCTCTGTCAATTTCAGGTTAAAATGTGCGGAGGTTGTTGTTCGACTAGGTTGCAGAGTTATCGAGCTCGTGAGTGTGTTTTTGGTGATTATGTCGATCTCAGGTGAAGTTAGGGATGTTTTTAGCTTAGAAAAGCTCTTAGAATGATTACTCCTCACTTAATTGCTCTTGATTGTGTCGGTTTCGAGCCGTTGAGACTCACGATTTGAATAGCTTCGGTTTCGACTCGAGAAGGATGTAACCGGTTCTTAAACTTCGAATTAATTACGTGGTGTGGTTCGAAACTGATGTATGATGGTAAGGGAGGGTTTAATTCGAGGTAAATAGGTTGTTTTGAGGATGGCCGGAGCTCGGCCGAGCCCCACCGGGAATTGGCCGGAAAAACGGGGTTGATTGGGGGGGGGGGGAATTTGGTTTTAAAACATTTTACAGTTTCGGTCCCTGTGGTTATAATTATGGCAATTGTAATCCAAAGTTTATTTTCTAGTTAAAAGAAATTTACAGTTTAGTCCCTGGAGTTTTAATCTTATTATTTTATGCCCATTATTATTAAATTACAAGTTTTAAATTAATTAAACTTATCTTGTTTTTACTTATTTTCAAAATTAACCCCCATTATGCTTATTATTATTATTATTATTATTTCTGTTATTATTTTCATTATTTTTATTATTATTATTTTTTTTATTATATTCATTAGTATTATTATTATTATTATTTTATTATTATTATTAATATTATTATTATTATTATTATTATTATTATTATATTATTATTATTATTATTATTATTATTATTATTAACTTAAGTATTTAATAATAACACAAATTATAAGAAAAATCTAAATACCCAAGAAAGATTTCAGATACAAGAAATTTCAAACGAGTCCTCGTATTTGTATTAATGACGAAACAAGCCCTTACAAGAGATAACAACAACTTAACAATTACATGAGAGGTCACATCAATAGTATCTCTTTGTATCCATGTTGACAGAGGTATGTTGATAGTGTCTCATACCACTTTCTTGGAGCTTGATGCAGTCCATATAGAGCTTTATCAAGCTTGAAGACATAATTAGGATGATCTGGGTCTGCAAAGCCATGTGGTTGTTTGATATAAACTTCTTCATCAATCACCCCATAGAGAAAAGCACATTTCACATCAAGCTGGTAGACCTTGAATCCTTGGATGCAGCATAAGCCAGAAATATTCTTACAGCTTCAAGTCTTGTAACTGGAGCAAAGACATCAGTGTAATTAATCCCTTCTTCTTGAGTGTATCCTTAGATAACTAGCCTAGCCTTGTTCTTGATGATAATCCCTCTATCATCCTTCTAGTTCCTAAATACCAATTTGGTTCCTATGACACTTTTCCCTTGAGGAAGAGGGCATAAGTTCCACACCTTCTGTCTCCTGATTTAAAGCAACTTATCTTGCATAGCTTCAATCTAGCTTTCATCCTTCAAAGCCTCATCAACTTTCTTCGGCTATATCTGGGATAAGAAACAAGAATGTAGACAAACATGCTGTCATGAATTTGTCCTCTTGTTCTTACCCCTGAGTCAACATTTTCAATGATGTTTGTGGTGGGATGTGACTTGTGGATCCGAAGTTGAGGGATCACAGCAAGTTGGTTAGACAGATCTAAATTTGAGAAATTCTGATCTGGCAATGAGGTGTCTCCCACCACATCAGCACACTTATTAAGAGAAATTTGATCCAATAAGTGTGTGACATCATTCATGTTGTCTTCAATGGAGTGGTTATTAGCATCAAGAAATTCTTGATCACTATCACCACCTCCAGTTCCTCCTGCATTTGAAGTTCCTTCACCTGGATTTGGAGCCTTTGAGTTGGAATTTGAAGGCATCTCAGATGAATCAGTAGTATTTGTCATATGTTGATAGGAGCTTCACTTGCTGGGTTAGTTACCATTGGAGCTGAAGTAGTCTTCTTGCTTGGTCTTCTCAACTCAAATCTTGGATCAGGATCTTTTGTTGATCTATTATCTATAGATCCTGAAACATTCTCACAAGACTTGTTAAAACAGTTGGTAACTAAATCAAGATGAAACAACCAATCCGGACCAGAACCTTTCACACAAGGCGTGTGTTCATTGAAAGTCACATTGGCTGACTCCTCAATGATTCTAGTTCTAAGATTGTATACTTTATAAGCCTTAGCTTGAGAAGAGTATCCAACAAAGTGTCCATCATCTGATTTCTCAACAAACTTGGCTATTTGATCTTTGGTATTCAAGATGGTGCAAGAACATCCAAATGTTCTGAGAAAACCAATGAATGGTCTCCTTTTGTGCCACAGTTCATAAGGAGTCTTACCATGAGTCTTAACTACTAAAACTTTGTTCTACACATAGCAGGCTATGTTGATAGCCTCTTCCCAGAAGGTGATAGGTAGTTTAGATTCAGACAACATGGTTCTAGCAGCCTCAATAAGTGTCCTGTTTCTCCTCTCAGCAACACCATTTTGCTAAGGAGTCCTGGGAGCCTTTTGGGAGTCTTCTTCTGAGAGCAAGACTGAACTTGAACACTTTCTTTCTCTAGCTTCTTCTTCACAGATGATGTAGCAATTCTCTTAGGGAGAGACTTGCTCTTGGAGGAGGATGGTTCAGACTGTGTTGCAGTGGTACATAGCAATTCATGCTGGAATAAGTTGGAACTGTGCTAAAACTCCTAGTACTAGAGTTTGTAGTTAATTCCTTAGCCTTTACCACTTCAAACCCTGCAGAGATAAACACTTGTTTCTGCTTAGAGTCAAAAGTGGCCTTGATCTCTTGAGCTTTCTTTGATATTCTCTTTGCTCTTCTGATTAAGTTCTTCCTCTTTGTCTTTGTCATACCAACCTTCTTACTCTCTTCAAGAGCATGGTGACCCTTTTTGGATTGACTCTCTTCACTCATTTCAGAGTCATCCCTCACCATCTCCTTTTCATCCTCTTCAACACTATGGTCTATAAGGGGAAGCACATCTTCACGAGTTCCACACCTTGGAGATCTTACAAATAATAGAGTGTGTGAAGGAGCTATCTCAGTAGATCCCAGTCCCTGCTTATTCTGATAATAGACTTTTGCATGCAGAGATGAGGATATGATGTTCTTGAAGGTCTTTTCTTCAAGAACACATTTTTCAGCCCGGGCTTTGCTGATCACAAGCCTAGCCTGGCATTCAGTCAACTTGGTAATGAGATCTTTAATTTGAGTCCTGTAATTTGTCTACTTATTTTTAAGAGTTGAAACTATTTTCTCTAGATCTTCTATCTTAAGTTTATTGTCATTTTCAGCTCTTTTAAAATCAGCTTTTAGGATATTCATGGACTTAATATCAGATCTCATTTCCAAGTTGTAGGACCTGTATCTATTCACTTTAGCAATACATTCAGGAGGGCAAAGATGTTCTAGTACCTTAGCCTCATCATGGTTAGCCATGGGTGCCTGATTTGGTGAAGCATCTTCTGCCTGAAAGCTCCAGTCAAAACCTCCTTCTTTAATAGCAATAGCAGCTTGCTGTCTTGGCTTCTCATTCTGGTGCCCTCCCTCAGTGTAGTTTGGCCTGGATGATGCTTGGCCACCATTTGACTTAGGTGCCTTGCATTCTCTGGCAAAGTGACCCATCTGGTTATAGTTGTAACACTTCACTTTGCTCTTGTCCAGTCCAAACTTGCTACTAGCAGCATTGTTGGGAAACCTTCTCCCTGTCCTCTTGTAGAATTTCTGGGCTCTATGAGTGAGAAGAGTGATCTGCTGGACTATCTCCATGTGTTCCAGATCATCTGGATGGATACAATCCAGGTCTTCAAGAGTAAAGAGAAAGTTGCCTGAACTTTCATCAGTAGAGACAAAGGCTTGAGAGGTGCTTGTCTCTTGGAAGGGACTTCCTTGGATGTAGCTCTCTCTTGGTGTCTATGGGAAGGTGATGAAAGGACCCTTTTTTGAAGTTTTACGGTAGCAGATAAGATGATGTTGTGGTTCTCTACTATCCCTTTCACCCACATGAAAGGCTGAACTCTGGTGAGTATTGGAGTTACCAGATGAATTTTGCATGTTCATCTCCATCTGGTATCCACTGAGTATCCTATACAACTCGATAAGAGTAAGGGTCTTGAGGTTTTCAGTCCTCTTAATGACCACACAGTAGTGTGTCAATTATCCGGGAAGAGAGGACATGAACTTCCTAACAATATCCCTATTCTCAATAGTTACTCCAACATCAGCCAGAGTATCCATAATCTCAGCATACCTGAAATACTATTGAGTCATGGTTTCACCTGTCTTGAAGGTGAAGTTTTTAAACTGCTGCTTCAGGAGGTCCTTCTTGTTCTCCTTGGCTTCATTGGACCCCTCATACATCAGTTTCAGTGCATCCCATAGCTGTTTAGCGGTCTTGCACTTCTTGAAACCTCTGTAGATGGAGTTTGGAAGAGCAGTTTGGAGGGCTGTCATGGCTTTCTGATCAATATCAATCCTTTTCCAGACTTCATCAGAAAAGTCAGCCCTCTCCTTCGGTATCATGCCACCACCAACAGCAGCTGAAGAGGTGCATGGTACATGAGGTCCATAGACAACAGACTCCCACATCCTGGAATCCAGAGACTTGATGAAGCCTTCCATTCTTTGGCACCAAGTGTCAAAATCCTCAGGAGTGATCAGTGGGGACTTTGTCATAGTTCCAGTTTCCATATCAGCCTTAGAGATAGTTGTCATTTGAAGAGTTAAGTGATGTGTGAAGCTAAGAGTATTAAAGATGGTGAGATCTTACAATCAAGAGCCTGGAATGCTCTAATACCAATTACAGGACTGGGTAAGGGTACTTAACACTTAGTTTCACACTGAGGAGAGATCTTAGGTCACTTAATAATTCAAATAGGGAACTGGTAACTTAAAACAGATGCTACTAAGAACACAAGTAAATCAAAGAGACAGAACTAAGAACAACACAAGATTGGTTTTCAAGGATGTTGTATATTGATCTCAAGTTCTTTTACAAGTGTTACAAAGCATAAAGAAATTACAAGGACCTGAGACACTTTTATACTGCAACCTACAACCATCACTTACATGTAAAGACAGTTGGGATTTGACTAATCTTGACAACAAGATCAATCTAAAGTTAAAAGGCAGATTGCCGTTTAACTAGTGACTATGACATGCCATAGCTCACTGACTTTTCCTAATACAAAAAGTCTATAGGAACAAGTAAGGTAAGTTACAGACAAAGACCATTCCTACTTTTTGATAAAGCATGGAAGTTTCACCAACTTGTGTAAAGTAGGTGAACCACCAGAGCAGGCAGTGGAAAGTGTGTTAGCTTTATCAAAAGTTGATTCAGAGAAAGCATATTTTCTCTGTCCTCTGAAGAAATCAGTCTTCACAGCTTCGGAAGACTTTGTCTCTAAAGCTTCGGAAGATTTCATCTTTGGCTTCGGAAGATGCTGGTCTTTGGCTTCGGAAGATTTCACACTTAGAATATTTTTTTGTTTGAGTGTGAAACTTGTAACTCCTTCTGAACTGTTAGCTTCAGAAGATCTTACACTTAGACACATTTGAGAGTGTAAGACTTCCAAAGCTAGTTCATCTTTGTTCCTTAGTGCATGGCTTGTTGGTTGCATCAGCCTCATAATCTTTAGATGATCTTACACTTCCCAAGCTAAGGCTTATAGAGTATACAATTTCAAAACTAGAGTAGTTGAGAAGTCAGCCAATGTGACCTTTAATGAGCACACTCCAAGTGTGAAAGGTTTTGGTCTGAATTGGCTATTTGATCATGACTTAGTTACCAACTGTTTTAACAAGTCTTGTGATAATGTTTCAGGATCTACAAATAATATATCAACAGGAGATCCTAACCCAAGATTTGAGCTGAGAAGACCAAGCAAGATTATGACTTCAGCTCCTTTGGTGACTAACCCTGCAAATGAAGATCCTATCAACACAAACATGACAAATTCAGCTGATACATCTGAGGTACCTTCAAATTCTAGCTCAGAGGTTCAAAACTCAGGAGAAGGAGCTTCAAATGTAAGAGGAAATAGAGGTGGTGATAGTGATCAAGAATTTCTTGATGCTGATAATCACTCCATAGAGGACAACATAAATGATGTCACACATTCATTGGATCAAGTCTCACTTGATAAATGTGCTGATGTGGTGGGTGATACTCCATTGCCAGATCTAAATTTCTCCAATCTGGATCTGTCTAACCAACTTGCTATGATCCCTTGACTAAGGATCCTCAAGTCACACCCCACCACAAACATCATTGGAAATGTTGAGACTGGGATAAGAACAAGAGGACAAACCCATGATCAAAATTTTTGTCTGCACTCTTGTTTCTTGTCCCAGACTGAGCCAAAGAAAGTTGATGAGGCTCTAAAGGATGGAAGCTGGGTTGAAGCTATGCAAGAAAAGCTACTTCAAATCAAAAGACAGAAGGTTTGGAACCTATGTCTCTTCCTCAAGGGAAGACTGTCATAGGAACCAAATAGGTTTTTAGGAACAAGAAGGATGATAGAGGAATTGTCATCAAGAACAAGGCTAGACTTGTTGTCCAGGGGTTCACACAAGAAGAAGGAATTGATTACATAGATGTCTTTGCTCCTATAGTAAGACTTGAAGCTGTAAGAATATTCCTGGCTTATGCTGCATCCAAGGATTTCAAGGTCTACCAGCTTGATGTAAAGTGTGCCTTCCTTTATAGGGTGACAGATGAAGAAGTTTATGTCAAACAACCACCTGGCTTTGTAGACCCAGATCATCCTGATTATGTCTGCAAGCTTGATAAAGCTCTATATGGACTGCATCAAGCTCCAAGAAAGTGGTATGAGACACTATCAAAGTATCTTTGTCAACATGGATACAAAAGAGGTACTATTGATGGGACTCTCTTCATCAAAGAAACAGGGAATGACATAATGCTAGTTTAGATATATGTTGATGACATTATCTTTGGTTCAACTAACTCAAAGCTCTGCAAAGACTTTGAGATACTGATGAAGAATAGATTTGAAATGAGTGCCACGGGGGAACTCAACTTCTTTCTAGGAATTCAAGTGAAGCAGGTTGAAAATGGCATCTTCATTAGTCAGTCAAAGTATGTACAAGACATACTTACAAGATTCAAGATGACTGATTATAAGGTTACAAAGACACCCATAGCCATAAACCACTCCCTTGGTCCTGATCTTGAGGGGGAGTGTGTTGATGAATATCTCTACAGGGCTATGATTAGGTCTCTTATGTACCTTACTGCTAGCCAGCCTGATATTATGTTTCCACATGTATATATGCAAGATATCAAGCCAACCCCAAGATGTCACACCTAGTTACTGTCAAAAGAATTCTCAGATACCACAAAGGTGCCCCTAAACTTGGCCTTTGGTATCCAAAGAATTCAGACTTTAATCTGTATAGATAGTGACTATGGTGGCTGCAACATGACTGCAAAGTCTACATCTGGGGTATGTCAATTCCTTGGTGGAAGGATATTCTCTTGGCAATGCAAGAAGAAATCATGTGTTACTGCATCAACTGCTAAAGCTGAATACATTACTGCTGCAAGCTGCTGTGCTCAAGTGCTGTGGATTCAGAATCAGATGCTAGACTATGGGTTTAATTTCAAGGAGACTCCTATCCATATAGACAACAACAGTGCCAACTTTATTACAGAGAATCCTGTGCAGCACTCAAGGACCAAGCACATCAACATCAGGTATCATCTAATTAGAGATAATTTTGAAAAAGGATTAATCAAACTAATCAAAGTTAACACAAATGAACAATATGCTGATCTGTTCACCAAAGCCTTTGATGAACAGAGATTTAAATATCTTATATCAGATATTGGGATGATTAACTTTGAATAGATTTTCTTTAAACACTTAATCAACCTTATTTCTTAAAATGGTGCATCCTAAGTTGTCTATTAGATCACCCTCATAAGCCCAGTTCTCTTTGGAAGTAAATTAAAATTTCAAATGATATTCCTTAGATTTGTGAAAATTTATTATTTTGTCTCGACAGAACTCAAATTGCTTTTGGAAGAAATTTATGTCTTTAAATCATTTAACTACTTATTAGAGATTTACCTTCGGAAGAAATTCTTGGAATATCTTCCGAAGCTTAAATATGCTTATAAGTACTTAAATGCATTCAAAGAACAAATGTCTTCCAAACGCAATTAAGTCTCGGAAGATTTATTATCCAAGGATAATAATTTTCTCAGACTTAGTTTTTCCGAAGCAAAATATATGTCGGAAGAAATTTCTTTAAGTATATTTCTTCCGAAGCCAAATTTTCACAACTCTTTGAAATATCTTCCGAAGCAAAATTGTCTTCGGAAGCTTTGCTGAAAAGCTTCCGAAGCAAAAACACCTTCGGAAGATTTGCAACTTCCAAAAAAATTAACTTTTTGGGCGCTTTTTCAAAAGTGGGACCCACTTGCGAATTTCAAAGTTTATCTTTTTGTATTAACTTTGACTCAAATCCACAGCATATATCTTCTCAACGGTTCCACTTCATCTCTCTACTCTCATAAATCTTTAACCTAAATTCTCCCAAAATTCACCTTCTTCTTCCTTTCTTCACTGATAAGCTTCACCTAAATGGCCAACATCAATCGTAGAAACGACCCAAATTCTCCATGCACCTACACAGGCAACATAATCAAGTTGCCCTGTTGCACTCTGAGAAGGATCCAAGTTTCTCCGACGTGTGTAGGTACCTTTCTTCGTTTCACTACCTCACCTCCCTTACAATCGATCCTCCTCACTATGAGGATCAGTTGCTTGAATTCTGACGGACGTATTAAGAGGTCACCATGGATGGGGAGAAGGCACTGTCTACTACAGTGCAGGGGAGGATAGTTTTCATCACTCCGGCCATCATAAACACTCATTTGTAGCTGGATGATGAAGCAAGTGAACTGTCCTTCCCAAAAGATGTTGTCAACCATTCCTTCCAGCAGATGGGCTATGAAGGTGACTTCTCAATCAAAACCTTCAGGAAGGGGAAGGTCTCATCCAAGTGGAAATACCTCCTCCATGTCATCATACATAGTTTATCTAACAAACATGGAGGATGGGATCAAGTTCCAGAAGACCTCTCCTTCATAGTCCATGGGATGGTACAGGGAGTCAAGTTCAGGTACTCTCAATTTGTTTACACAAATTTGCTTGCTAACTTGGACTCCTTAAAGTATTACATGTTCACCAGGTATATTCAACACATTCTCAACTATGAATTGGGCTCACAGTTGAGGGGGCCAGGTAATATTCTTAAACTGGGACAAATGAGGCCCGACATTTTCAAAATCTTAAAAAAGCCAACTGTTGGCTTCTCAGGGGTAGAAACAGCCTTTGTCCCATAAATGTTTGAGCTCATTACTCAGGGTGACAACCTAGCAGCACCAGCTAGTGTTGACCCCACACCTTCCGCCTCTCAACCACCTCAAACACAGCCTACCATCACCATCACCTACACTAGAAAGCGTAAACGAACCCCTGCACTTGCTACTGAGCATGTGCAGGCACATATATCACAACCCATACAGGAGGAAGTGGAATCTCGAGCTCCTACTTACCCTAAGGAGTAGACCACTCCCATCCTTGAAATGATCAGTGCTGAGGTTCCTCATGCTCAACCTGATGAGCTCATAACCCCACAAAGAGCCTTAAGCAATCACTCTGAGTCTCAACACTCAAGTGATTAACCTTCTAGGGATAGCTACCATCCCCAACCTCTAGACCTTAACCGACCTATCTCCAGCCTTGACTTTTACTCTAAGGAAGATTTAGGCTTCAGTGAGTACCATGAATCTCTCCTCTCTTCCCACACTCTAGGAGAGATGAGTACTCCTGCTTCTCCCACTTCTAGCCCACATCAGCAACCCCCTACTAAGGTGGATCTTCCTGAACTTGTTTAGGAGACCCATATGGAAGAGGCTCTCACTTTTGAAAGTGATTACATAACTAGGACCTCAACCATGGCAACCCAGCCTATTGAAACTTCTCTAGAAGTTGTCATGAGGCAAAGGAAATCCAGCAGCCAAGAACTACATGCTGGTGGTGAGGAAGAAGACTTAGGTCCAATTCTCTCATCCCCCAATGATTCTTCATCTGAAGATGAGGGGAGTCTGAAACAAAGAGTGCACCTACTGAAAAATACATACACTTACTTGGTTTTAAAGATAAGTCACTTGGAATCTCAAGTGGCTTTCTTGCTGAAAAGGGTCAATGACCAGCAACTTGAGATCACCGATCTCAAGGGCCAGTTAGCTGAGAGACCAATGAGGACAACTCAACCACCCATAAGAACCTGTGATTTTTATGGATCAATCTCCCAGCTCACTTATGCAAGAGGGTAATGCTACCAAAAAGGGGGAGGAAATCCTGATAGTCATAGAACCTGGTAGTTCTTCCCAGAGTATGGACATAGAGGAATCACCATCCTCTCTTGCAGTTGTCCACACTCAGCAACCTCCTCAAGTCAGAGATCTAGACTTGTGTTTTCAACATCTATTTGAGGAGGGAATCCCAAGAGCAATGTCTGCCCCTTCTGAGAATCCAATCATGGGTTGGGGGTATGAAAGCAATAGGAGAGCTCTTGTAATCTCTAGAGCTCAAGGTTGACTAGAAATTTTCAACATTTCACACCTGAGTTTCTATGAGAGTACAAATTGGTGGATCTGCCACTTGTCAACCCTAGCAACAACAGACAAGCTGCCAGATTAGCTGACCGGATACAAGACAGGGTGCTAGAAGAATTCAAATGGAGATCAAGATTATATAGAAAGAGGCTAGCAGGTGAGGCCTTTAGTCAACTGGAAGTTGAGGTGGACCCTAAGATTAACTTCAAAGGGAAATTCTTGACTGAAGGCCCAGAGGTTGAGCCTGTGAACCTTGAGACAAGATCTCCTTCTGCACCCTTTACCCTCAGTGAGGCACCAGCTGGTGATGGTGCTTCGCAACCTCTCTCTGGCTAGAGTTTGACAGCTAAATCAAGCAATGATGGCTAAAGCTCTCTCCTCCCTGAGTCACCAAGGCCTGTGCTTGACAAAGGAAAAAGGAAGTTAACTCCTGAGGAGATGGATGAGGAGAAGAGAGAGAGGAAGAGGAAGCTGAGGGGAGAGAGTTCAAGTGGTTCCCCAGGGTTCATAGAAGCTGTAATCCGGGCTGCCCCCAGGCCAAACACTCAAGAAGATGAGTTGAGGGCAGCCAGGTTAAACTACCTGGGAACTAGAAACTACAATGTTGATGAACTCATCTCTCTTCCTTTAGAGGAGTTGAATGAACTGGCTGACATTGAGCTATCAAAAGAGAGGAGGGAGGCAGAGGATGCAAAACTGCTCCTCAAAGTCAAAGAACAAAGGAGGCTAAAAAGACTCTACAAAGATTCTCCTGTCCTCTCCCCAGTTCAAGAAAGTCCTGAGCCACAGCCTGTGGCCACTGAACAATCTCAGGTAGTTAAAGAAGAAGAAAGACTAAAGATGATCAACTACCTAAGTGCCACAGGTCTCTATCAAGCACCTACACTTCTTCTCTTATCACATGAGTACATAGAGTTTGAATACAACAAGCAGCTGAAAGAACAAGCCAAAAGAGAAAGGCAAGTTGCAAAGAAGAGATTAAAGGAAGAAGCTATAAAGTCAAGAGCCATCATCCACAAAATCCAAAAGAAGTCTGCTGACAGACAAAGGATGATGAGCTTCTTGAAGCTGTATGGGTTCTCCGGAAGGAGGCTTGGTCCTATGTCTCTATCCACAATGGATGAGCATATTAGGGTGATCAAGCAGAAGATAAAGAAGGGAGAGCTGGTGGACTTGCATTCTCCACCAAGTCCAACTCAACCTGAAGTTGAGGTGAAGGTTGAACCTACTGAGACAACACAACCTGAACCTGGAGCTGCATCTGAGCCAACTTCATCTTCTGATCCACAACAGGGTCCTCCTCTCTCTCCTTCAGAACCTGTGAGAGAGGAGAACCCAACTGAGAGAGCCACAACAGAACCAACTGGTACTCAAGACCAATCCTCTCAGTTGAAGAAATTAGGGAGGAGAAAAAGGATGGCCAGAAGAAGATCTACTTCAAAGAAAAAGAGAAGAAAGGCATCCACCTCCCAACCTCAGGATGAGTCAGAGCATCCTGAGGAAGTGCATGAAGAGGTCTCCCAATAAACTCCAATCATAGTAGAGCCTCTTGCTGTTGGAAGACAAATTCTGTCGTGGACTTATGCTGAAGATCCAGACAGATGGTATGTCACAAGAGATCAGGGAGAACAGCATGTCTACTTCACAAATGACATACTTGAGCTTCCTTTGCATGATCTCTATGACATGAGAAGGTCCTATGTAAGCCTGAAGGATCCAGATCTAATGATGAAGAAAGGTCTGCTGAAGATCCTGATGTGGACTATCAAAATCTGAAGAAATTCTCTGTTTTAGTAGCATCAGCCTAAGGGGAGTTTGTAAGGAACATCTGAAGATTAAAGGCTGATGCAACCAAAGGATACCAGAACAACCAAAACTTCCTGCATGCACTAAGGAACAAAGATGAACTAGCTTCGGAAGTTTTACACTCACAAATAAGTCTAAGTGTAAAATCTTCCGAAGCCAAACAGTTCAGAAAAAATTACTTCGGAAGTTTCACACTTATCAGAAAGTTATTACAAGTGTGAAATCTTCCGAAGCCAAAGACTCATTTCTTCCGACGCCAAAGATGAAGTCTTCCGAAGCTTCAAAAGACAAAGTCTTCCAAAGCCACTTTGCTGTGAAGACAGATTTCTTCCGAAGACAGAGAAAAGATGCTTTCTCTGAGTTACTTTTTGATAAAGCTGATGTACTTTCCGCTGCTGCTCTGAAGACTCACCTGCTAACATTAGTTGGTGAAACTTTTATACTTTATCCAACTGTAGAAAAAGTCTTTGATTGTAACTTCCCACTTTTGTTCCTGTAGACTTGTCTATATTAGATTAAGTCAGTGAGCTATGGCATGTCATAGTCACTACTTAAAAGGCAATCTGCCTTTTGACTGTAGATTGATCTTGTTGTCTAGATTAGTCAAAATTCCAACTGTCTTTTTGTATATTGACGGTTGTAGGTTGTAGTATAAATAGTCTTCGGTTCTTGTAATTAAATATACTTGCAAACACTTGTAATAGAACTAGAGAATCAATATACAACTTCCTTAAAAACTTAATCTTGTGTTCTTGTGACTTTGTTCTTGTTCTTATAGTTCTGTCTCTTTAATATTACTTGTGTTGCTTTGTATCATCAGTGAAGTTACCAGTTCCCTATTTGAGTGGTTAAGTTATCTAAGATCACTCCTCTTGTGAAGCTATTTACAAACTTAAGTACCCTTACCGGTTCTACAATTAATAATAATAATAATAATAATAATAATAATAATAATAATAATAATAATAATAATAATAATAATAATAATAAAATAATAATAATAATAATAACAACAATAACAATAACAGTAACAGTAACAGTAACAGTAACAGTAACAGTAACAGTAACAGTAATAGTAACAATAACAGTAACAACAGTAACAACAATAACAACAATAACAATAGTAACAATAATAATAGTAATAATAATAATAATAATAATAATAATAATAATAATAATAATAATAATAATAATAATAACAATAACAACAATACTACTAATAATAATAATAATAATAGTAATAATAATAATAGTAATAATAATAATAATACTAATAATAATAATACTACTAATAATAATAATAATAGTAATAGTAATAATAGTAATAATAGTAATACTAATGAAAAAAATGAAGTGAATAAATTCAAATTTGAAACCTCCGCTGCTCCAACGGTCACATCCGCGTAAGGGTTTGCGTATAAATATGTCCCGATGATTTGTGTATCTCATCGCATTCACTCATCAGCCGGCTCAGAAACCCTAGTTGCCGCTTCTCCTTCAGATCCCATGGATTTCCACAGCCTTACCCGAAGAGAGCTTCAATCTCTCTGCAAGCTCAATAAGATCCCCGCTAACCTCACCAACCTAAACATGGCAGATGCTCTCCAATCCCTTCACGTCGTAAGCAAGCTTCTTTTTACTTCAATCTGATTCATTCATTCATTGGTTGTTGTGCTGCATTCATACAGTGTTCGATTTCCTTTGTCCATTGGTTATTGCAAATCAGTAGGTTTACGTTATTGAGGTGCTTTTAATGTCTCGCATTTGGAAACAGCTTGTTTGGTTTACAAATATATGTGTATGAACAAATCTGACTGATGATGTTGGTTTGTGAGGTTTAACAAATCTCTGTTTATGGGTTAAATGATTTCATCAAGCGTTATGGCTTTTGTTGTACTAGCCTAAGATCCGATTTGAGCATGTCATTAGCGATTTCTTGTATAAGTACCAAAGAAATATAGAAACAAATATGAGTTTGTGGATGATTAGTGTGCTTGTACTCTGTTAGGTTTATGAAATATCTGTTTCTATGCCATTAGTGATATGATCTGATTTTGTTTCAATATTTTCTCAAAATCTGATTGATGTGCAAATAGCCATTGAGTTCTTATGAACTTGATTCTGGAGATTGAAGTGTGTGCTGTGCTTATTTAATAGGTTGTGGGCATTGAGGACTTTATGAAACTCCCCCAGTCTGAGACAGCTGATTTGGTGGAAAAGGCTGAGGCTTCTTCACCTAAGCTTCCTCAAACCCGATGCAGGACATCTACTCGCCAAAAGCTGAAATCAACCGAGACGGAAACTCTTTCGTCCACTGTCACTAGAACAACTCGCCGGGGAAGCAAGCAACTACCCACAGAAGTTGACGAATCAAACAACGGTCTGCAGAAAACTCCGGCGGTTTCCAGAACCTGCAAGAAGGCTTCGTCTCGTCGGAATGTCGGTTACCAACTGAATGAGTGTGAAAATGAGCCAAAAGATGAGGGCTTGGTGGAGAACAGGTACAGCACCAGACGGTCCACTATGCTGACTGAAAAGAAATCAGCAGCGCCTAGAGTGAACAGGGGAACTGAAAATGCTGTTAAGATTGACTCATTTTCAGATCAAGTGGATGTAACATCAAAAGAGTCTGTTGAAGTTCAAGAGAACTCCATGGAAACAGGTTTGCATTTTCTATCACTCACACATTGAATATTTTTTTGCAGCATATGCTTATTCTATTTCTATGAACATCTTGGAATTTGAAGGCTGTTTAATTTGCACTAACTTAACTGAAACCAACGATATGCAGGAAACACAAATGCAGAAGTTGAAGACATTTGTAGTGCATTTGAGAAACTTGATGTGGTGATTGTGGAGGAAGAAGCCACACACAAAAGGGGAGAGGAAAATCAAGATGGTGGAGAAGTTAACAATCTAAAGCAGAAGTCAGATGAAAATTCAAATTCATGTGAAGATGGGGATATAGAAGATAAGTTGAAGACCTCACAGGTGAAAAACGATGAAGTGCATGATGTAATGAAACCAGAATCGGATGGCATCTCAAGCCCATATGAAGAAGCTACACACAGAATTGGAGAAGAAGATGAAGTCTGTGATGAAGTTAACAATCTAAAGCAGGAATCCGATGAAACCTTAAATTCATGTGAAGATGTGGTTCTAGAAAATGATTTGAAGATCCCAGAGGTGAAAAATGGTGAACTATATGGTATGAAACCAGAGTCTGATGGCATCTCAAGCCCGTGTAACTTGTTAGTGAAACACAATTCTGTTACGGTTCAAGAAGAACATTCTGATTCCGAGGACATTTCAAGCCCATGTGAAAATGATAATTTAGAACACAAACTCAATTTAGGAGAGGAGACTTTCAATGCAATTTCAGGTTTCAATTTGAGTGCAGACAAAGAAAACAGTTCTGATTGCCAGCTTGATAATAATGCAAGTCTTGAGAAGAACTTTACTACACAGAAGTATGATGTAGTTTCTGCAGGAGTTGATGCTGAATCGGCACATGAAGACACATTTAGTGCTGACTCAGAGATGCACAATCAAGTTCCTGAGACCAATGGTAAATTTGAAACCTCAGTCAACAATCAACTGTAACTTAATAATTTACTGGAAATGTATTAACGATTCCATCATTGTGTCTCATTTTCCTGCAGAGTTCACAACCATGGTGAGTATGTTTACTGATGAAACCAAGAATCCAAATGATGAAATAAACACAAAAGAGACAGACGAAATGTCTGAAAACACTGGTATGTTGATCATGATAGCTCGTCTTATTCCCATAATATGTAATTATATAATCTGATATTTCTTGTAAAAAAATTATTTACAGTTGATAAAACAGTTGATGCAATTCCCACGGTTGATGAAACCATGACTGAGGAAGTTGGAGATCTTAAGCCCGAGCTCTTTACTGATAACAATGTCAATGAGAAGTCTGATGCAGACTCTGTCCTGACTCAGAACCAATTAATCTCAAGTCATGCGACGGGCCACCCAAGACATGTGACTCCAGTCAAGAAAGCTACACCTTTCAAGAACACATTTAGTGTTGTTTTGGATGATAAAGAAAACATTGTGGATCAAGGAAAAATTAGAAAGAAAGAAAAAGATGATGAGATGAAGGAGATAAAGAGTTTTAATGAAATGAGTATTAGGATGCTAAAGAAGCAATTGAAAGCATTAACATTGAAAAACACCAATTCTAAGGTAAGAGAAGTGAATTATCAAGATTTTGGTTTTTTTTTTTAAATTGTCTATACATAATTTTTGTTATGTATTAATATTGTTCTTGTTGTGTTATCAATAACTTATGATCAGGAGGACGCTGCTGCGACAACAAGACCTGCTCTGCAAGCATTGTGTGAGAACCAAATGGTGTTGGGTGGTGGAACTGAGAATTAAGATCCAGCTATTATCTTTTTTATTAATCATTTCTGATGATGATATAGGGATTGCATGTGAGGTTAGTGACGAACAATGACTATTGTTTCGTCCTATGTTAAATCTCGTATCTGTTTGAAAAAGTATATTTGGGAGTCAGTTTCAGTAATAATCCCATTATTACAAGTCTGATTTAATCCACACTTTGTGGTTTCAAATGGTTAAGTTTTTATCTTTTCTGTAAGAGTGCCCATAGCATAACAAAACGTGACACATCAAGTACCACAGTATTGAATCTAGTGCAGTAAGACTTCATATGAACAATGAGCTTTTTTTTATTATATTTTTATAAAACAGTTTAAAACCAAGAAAAACACCAATATTTTACATTTAAAGTGTCCAAATTAAAATGTAAACTAAACAGAAGGCAATCATTTGAGAGACGAGCCATATGAGGAAACTACATCATTAGTTTTAACCTATTTTTATAAATATCTTTCTAACTACATCATTTTGGTAAATAAACTTTTTAACTCCCTTAAAAACAACTCTGATCATACATAGTCTAAAAAACTAATTCAAAAGAAAATGTAATTTCATTGGTTGTTAATAAAAAGCTTAATATGTTTATGCAAACAAACTAAATTTTAATTTTGGGTCATATGTTCCTAGACATTGTAAAGAAAACAAAATTTTAATTTGAGTCGTATGTCACTTAGAGTGTTTAAAGTAATATTAGTTTGGGCCAAAGATAACTTTTTAAAGGGACAATTTTAAACTTGTGATGCTAAGGGCTTGTTTGATTCATAAAATGTTTTTATTAGGAATTTGAATTGGAACTGGAACAGGAACAGAAATTGAAATTTAAGAGAATTGAAATTAATTTCAATGAAAAGTTAAAACAGGTTTGGTTGGTAATTTTAAACATGTTTGGTTGGTAATTTTAAATAAGGAATTGGAGAGGAGATGGGGCAAATATGATCTTTTGATAATTCCAGTAGGTTTACAACATTCCATCAAAGTATGGAAGGATTGTTAAATTCCATTAGTCAAAGGAATTTAATGGAAAATTTTCAAATTTCAATTCCAACATTAACTAACCAAACACAATTTTTGATATAAACTTTTCAATTCCAATTTCAATATCCTTGAATTCAATGAACAAAACACCCCCTAAGATATCACAGGGATTTTTGGCTTGTATTTTAGCATTTGGGCCCAATAACTAGAAAAAGTGACTAAGTGAAAATAATTAGGTTAAACCTAAAATCAAGAAAATCAAGAAATTGAAAATAGAGGAAGCGATAAAGCGTGAATGAAACAAAAATGATTTAAAGCTTTTTTAACATCCCAAAATTTTGAATAAAAAGGCGAAGATTTAAAGTTCTACTTTAAATGGGAAGCAAAAGAAAGTTTAAGGAGGGTTTACACTAAAACAATTTTTATATAACGAAGAGGCCTTAGCCTCCCCCTTTCCCATTTAAGAAAAAATACTTTGCATGCAAACTTGTGGGCTCTGATTTTACGTAAAAGGTAAAGTCTTATGCCTCTATTCATCCATATGCATGTTTCTATCAAGATCTCATGATAAAAGTTTCACCTTTACGGCATGGTTGCAAAACTCGTTAGGCGCTGTCAGGTCGGTCGATTAGGGAGTTGCGAGTACTCGGCTTAGGTGGAGAGTACTCGGGGAGTACTCGGACGTGATAAATTATAAATAAATTAGTTTTCCAGAAGTTATAAATTTGTTAAATATAAACTTACTAATATTTATAAAAAAATACGTGAATATCAATATAAATAAAAAGAATACATGTTCACATACAAAAATATTTCATAACTAATATTATTTAATATTATAGATGTAGTAATCATTTGATTATCATCTTCTAAGGTATTTTAATCACAAACAATAAAAATCCAACAATAATTCGGTGAAAAACAGCAAAAATCGGTGAAAATTAGTGAAAATCCGAGTTGGACCAAGTTGGCCGAGTTGAACTGAGTAGGCCGAGTTAGACCAAGTTGGGCTGAGTTGACAGAGTTAGACCGATTCCGAGTAATGTTGGCCGAGTTGATGAAAAGCGCCTCGGCACCTTGCCGAGTACCGAGTACTTTGCCGCCTAGGCTGAGTTTTGCAACACTGCCTTTACGTATGAATGCATAGATCTCGGGTTTTGAAGGCTTGTTCTAGGGTTTGCTCTTCAAAACTTACAAGATAAGTTCTAGAATTCTCTTGTTTTAAGTTGTTCAATGATTTTATGGATGATATGTATGCTTAAATATTTCTTTGAGCAGAAATCTTTAAATATGAAACTACGACGATGATTGGAACTAATAAAGGATTATGATCATCAGATCCATTTTCACCCAGGCAAAGCTAACGTGGTAGTCGACGCCCTGAGCCGCAAGAAAAAAACACGAACCGATCTAGGTGAGGTCTTACTACATGATTGTAATGCTAGCCATTATGGACCAGATATGTTGTGCTCAGGAGGAAGCATTAAAAGATTTGCATATCATTATGAAAGGAATAAAAAGATAGGTTTTGGGTCTGGAAGAGAAAAGTTACGGTGTCAAGATCAGATCTGGATGATTATGGGTTCCTTGTTATGGAGACCTCAGGGTAAAAATATTGGAAGAAGCTTATAAGACCAAATATTCAACTCATCCGAGCACCACCAAGATGTATCAAGACCTGAAAAAATAATTATTGGTGGCCTGGGATGAGGAATGACGTAGTTCAGTATGTGAGTAAGTTTTTTAACATGCTCACAAGTTAAAGCTGAACATCAAAAGTCTTACGGGACAATTCAACAATTGGATGAACCCGAACGGTAATGGGAACATGTCACAATGGATTTAATAACCAAGCTGCCACGCACATCCAAGAGTTATGATGCAATATGGGTGATTGTTGACCGACTATCCAAGAATGCTCATTTCTTATCTATACGAGAAACCTTTACACCTAAAAGGTTAGCGGAGCTATTTATCAAAGAAATCATAGCACGTCATGGGATACATATCTCTATAGTTTCAGATAGAGATACACAGTTCACTTCAAAGTTTTAGAAAATATTTTATAATGCTATAGGGACAAGATTGCATATCAGCATTGCTTATCACCCATAGACCGACAGGCAATAAGAAACAACGATTCAAACACTAGAATACATGTTGAGAGTATGTATCATTGATTTTGGTGGTAATTGGGATGATCACCTATCACCTACAGAGTTCTCATACAATAACAATTATCATGCAAGCATTGAAATGCCTCCCTATGAAATGTTATATGAAAGAATGTCACACCCTCGCGTTTTGGTCACCCAAGACCATCTGAACTGATGGGGATCATTTGATTATTTTATTCAGATTTCATTTTTAAAGATGATTTTGGCAACGGAAATTCTTTTTAATAACAAAGAAACCATAGTAAATCTCAATACTGAATCATTTATTGATTCATAATATTATTTTACAAAATCTCTTCTATATTCACAAGCCACAAAATTTCTCAAAACTTATAGATGCGTCCATCTATCATTCCTACTTGTTTCTCAGATATTGACGTTAGATACAGTCATTAAGTTTATATTGTGGCATGATCTACGTTACATTTAGTCATTCTTTACCTGTAAAAGGTTTAAAAGTCAATATCAGCAATATACTGGAATATAATTTATCAGACCCAAATCATATCCGTAATCAAGCATGAGCATATTGATTTAAGATTAACCATGCTAGTTTCATAGAATGAAATTCATAACAAGATATTTTGTTGTAAACTAGTAACAGTTTGTTATCAGGTCACTCATAGGAGCATCATTGCCTAGGGAGTCGTAATCTTTTAGGAACCAAACCATTACCAGCCATGCTTAGGCAAAGTACCCCTTTAAGGGTCTTACCCATCACATGTACATCATCTCTGATTGGACCAAGCATATAATCTTAGTCTGATGCTTGTCTTGCATTTCACCAACATGGGTTAATAAATTAACTATAAGTCATGCCTTTTTTCAAGATAATGGTGAATTTCAAGGATTCATGAGTTCGTTTTCAAAATACAAATGTATTCACCTTAAAATCTATTGAGCCTTGTCGTGTCAAGATAATGGTGAATTTCAAGGATTCATGAGTTCGTTTTCAAAATACAAACGTATTCACCTTAAAATCTATTGAGCCTTGTCGTGTGATCTTAGGTTAGTTACTGATGACTTAAGCAGCACTTCAACTATTTTCTAGGCTAGAAATGTCTTGTAGAAACTTTACGTTGCTTTGAATCCTTGGTTATTGAGTGTCGGGTCGCGAAATGAGTTGAAATGGATCCTTTGCACGAATACTAAGGTTAAGTGTGTGTTTTTGAGTATGAAATGAATAGAAAACGAGCAGAATGCTCCCCTTTATATAGGTGACATGGACAAGTCGATGCGATCCACATTGGGTGCCACCCCTGCATGTGTGTCACATGTCGCACATGCATTGCCTCGAGCCCCTTTTGGTGTTGCGGCTCACATCAAAAGCCGATGTGACCCACATCGACATCTACGGTTTGACACCTGCTTATTAGTCAGTATTCACTTGTCGAATTCATATTGTTTCCTTAGCCAATTCGATGTGTCCCACATTCACTTTTTGATGCGGGCTGCATCAGCCTTAATTTCCCATATTTGATTTTTCTTTATTCTTCTCCATTACAGTAACTCTCTAAAATAAAACTTTTTCGAGCTAACCTTGAACCCACAAAGGGCTGTCGACCATTGGAAACCGCCTGGGGCTGCCGACCATTGGACCCTGCCAGGGGCTGCCACCCCTTGGACCCCACTTTCTAGGGCTGCAGCCCCCGAACCCCCGCTGTCTCGCGGATGTCTTAGGTCCCAATTTTAGTAGTGTTACAAAGAAGTTATAGGACACCTATATGTTGGGGTGACATCGGTGAAAGGATATTAGATGGGTCGAAAGTGGTGGAAGCCATAATGAAAAAGCTAGTGAAGATTAAAACCTTCATGTAAGCTGTCAAATACAGACAAATTTTTTATGTAGATAAACGGTACAAACCGATTGAGATGAATGTTGGTGACAAAGTCATGCTGAAAAGTGTCATCATGGAAGTGAATCATATATTTCTGAAAGCATGGAAAACTAAGTCCTTAGTATATACGACCTTTTAAGACTAAACCAAGAGTTGGATTGGTAGCTTATAGGCAAGAGTTGCCAGTCGAGCTTAGTGGGATTCATCCTACTTTTCATGTGTCACATCTAAAGAAATGTCTAGCAAAAGAAGACACTCATGTCTTGTTTGATGATATTAAAATAGACGACAACCTGAACTAGGTTAAGGAACCTATATCCATATTGGACATGAAGAAAAAGAAGCTAAGAAACAAAGTGGACAAGCTAGTTAAATGTCAATGGAGACACTGGAAGGGGATCTGAAGAAATGTGGGAACTCAAGGAGGAGATGAGACAGTTTTATCCTCAATTATTCACCAAATAACAGGTTTCGAGGAGAAACTTAAAAAGGAGAAGGTATAAAATTGTACTTTAAATGGGAAACTAAAAACTTTCAGGAGGGGTTCGTGTAAATACAATCCTAATACAATTCGGTATATAAAGGAGGTGTTGGACTCAACAAGTGCATTAAAGATTAATGCCTGTCATAATCAACTATAATGTGTTCTAACATTCAAACAATCATTTTCTAACATTCAAGCAATATTAACATACATATCAAACACTAATTATTGTTTAAATTTCTTTTTTAGGTTTTGTAGATAAAATAAATTTTTGCTAAGTGTCCACAGCGGATGAGTTGATGTACACAGCGGATGAAGTTCAAGCCATAGTGGATGAAGAATAAAGTCCAAGTGCTGATAGCGGATGAACAAAGCATACAGCAGATGTGTAACACCTAGAAATTTAAAAGGAAAAGAAAAAGAAAGAAAGGTGAAATATCCCAAGTCAAGGGGTTAAAGTTGTGCATGTGGCAAACTTGCCCATTATGGGATTTAAAAGAAGCATGGCCGCCCACACCCCCCATTTCCCCATATCTGCTTTTGGCTGCAAGAAGAGAGAAGAAGTTTCAATCGGATTTTAGTGTGAGAAAGCTGGAATTCTCCTTGAAGGTGAGGTTTTCTTGTGTTTTCTGCTTGGTTTTCGGCCGTGTTCGAGCTGCTAGACCGATTCTTGAGTGTTTCTTGTGTTGGCTGCTTGTTTTGGTGTATTTAGGTGCTAGAACTCCCGTTTTCTCTCGGTCTGAAGAAGTCCTACTCGAAAGCTGCTAGAGGTGAGTTCTAGATTCCCCTATTTTACTTGTTTTAAACTCATTTGGGGCTGAAATACATATTAACTGAATTTTTACAACCGAAGCATGGGTTTCTCCATTTTGCATCTGATGTGTATGTGATGTGTGTTTTTAAATGCCTTCTTTGATGTTGCGTAGTTGTAAGCTCTGTTCTAAGTATTTGGTAAGGACATGTTAGAATAAGGATTTGGAACTGGTGGATTAGTCTAAGTTGTTTGATCATCCACATTTGCATTTTGATCATCCGTATTTACTGAGTGTTCAACCGTATTGGTTGAATGTTCTCTCGCATGTCTTTTGTTCATCCGCATTTGCTGGTCTTCATCCGCATTTGCTGGTCTTCATCCTCATTTGCTGATCTTCATCCGCATTTGCTGGTCTTCATCCGCATTTGCTGATCTTCATCCGCATTTACTGAACTTCAACCGTATTGGTTTTATGTTCAATAGCTAAGTTTTGTTCATTTGCAGATGTTTTGTTCCTCCGAGATGTTTTGTTCATCCGCAGATGTTTTATTCATCCGCAGATGTTTTGTTCATCCGTATATATTTTGTTCATCCGCAGATGTTTTGTTCCTTCGTAAATGTTTTGTTCATCCGCAGATGTTTTGTTCCTCCGCAGATGTTTTGTTCCTCCGCAGATGTTTTTGTTCATCCATATAAGTTCATCCGAAGCCATTTATTCTTCAGAAGAATCAACTTCTTCCAAGTCTTCTGCAAGTCTTTATGACTTCATTCTTCGAAAGACTTTGTCTTGGATCTTCTAAGTGTGAATGCTTCAGAAGGAGAATTACTTGGACTTCATATACTTTGGAAGACTTGATTCTACCTTCGGAAGTTCTTCATATACTTCAGAAGTAAAACTACTTAGTATCGAAAGACTTAGTTTTTCCTTCAGAAGTTCTTCATACTTAAGCTTCGGAAGATCTTTAACTTGTCTTCGGAAGAGCAGCTTTAGCTTCGGAACACTTCTTCAATTGTACTTCAAAAATATTCTAAGTGTTGTTTTGGTTGCACCAGCCTCATATGATCGAACATAATTATCAATCAAATAAGTAGTTATTATCATCTGAGCATCCAATCATTCAAACACTCATAATCATACACACACACACATAGAGATCATATCAATAATCATGGATTTCCGCACTATGATTATTGAGTATTGATTCCTAACATAATATTGTTGTTATTTTGAGAGATTGAAAAAGATCCTTGAGGAATTCATCCTTTTTGCTCTTTCAAAGTTCAAAACCTGAATCCATCAGGTGGTATCAGAGCCTTGGCTCAAATCATACAACTGATTTTTGATCCTCTCAATCAATACAATAATCTCTATGATTTATTAGCTTCATATCATCCATTTTTAGCTTGAAATCGACACAAAAACCATCTTCTACATCAAACATTCAATAAATGTTTAAAAACATGATTTAAATCATCTGTTTCAGTACATTTTGAAGAAGATTTTGTGTTTTTGATGTTGTTAAAGCTCTCAACATCATTCACACACTATTTTCAAAACAGAATCATCACAAAACCTCTAAAAACCTTATCAATTTCAAGGTTTTTTTAAAAAAACAGTAACCGAGGACTGTTCTATCAAGTTTTAATCAAACAAACACTGTTTTGGATACATTGAATCCATTTGTAGTGTTTAATCATCATATTCGAGTCTCTTCATACTCCAATCAGGTTATTGATCACCTTCAAACAACAAAGCGACTGTTGTTTTCTTTGAAGATTGTCACAACCGCAACAGTGCTAGGATAAACCCTAGTTCATCATTCACCCAAAACCTTCAAAATATATGGTGATTTTGTTGTTTTTCATAAAAAAACAAAGGAAGAAATAGGTTCTTCTTTTGTACTTTTTAAAAAAAGTCACTTCTTGATCCAAAAACTACCTTTTAAAACATATTAATTGTTTTTAGGGTTTTGACATTGTTGACTGATTTCATTAAAGGGTTTTGACTGATTGACCTTTATTAAATAGAATATGCCTTTTACTTTTATTGAACCTAGATTGACATTGACATCACCATGGATTTAAATGAATTGATTTTAAATTAATTAATTTTCTTTTATTCAGTAAAATTAAAAGTGACAAACAAATCAAACTAATCTTAGTGACCTTAATCAAAATATAGCACCGAGCTGAATAATCAAACAAATTTGACTTAAATCGTTAAGTTTAAAAAATATAAATTAACAATCATGTCAGATGAAATTTCAGGTTCCAACAGTGGTCTTAAACCACACTGACTGAAGAACAAGACTAACTTTAAACAATGGAAAATCAAGTTTAGAAACTGGATTATTTTACAAGACCCGGATTTATGGACTTCCATAACCGAGGGACCATACACACCTGTGACTTTTGGTCCAGATTATAACATACGAAAACCAGTGAGTTTAATGAGTGTAGCTGGTGATTACCTGAGAAAGGTCAAAATAGATATGAAAGCATACATCATTCTTGCAATGACTCTCCCTTTTGAGATATTAACCAGAGTTGAGAACTTTAAAACAACACATGAACTGTGGAAGGTACTTCACACAATGGATGAAGGAAGTGATGAAATTAGGGAAATCAAGACAGCAAAATTGAGGACCCAATATGAAACTTTCCACCATGTTCAAGGAGAATCCATACCACAGCAACTCCATAGATTCGTACAACTTGTAAATGAGATGATAGTTTATGGTCTCAAATATGAGTCTGTGGAAATCAACAAGAAAATGTTACATACTCTTCCAGAGAGCTGGACACCATCTGTCTCTTCTGATGAAAGCAACATTGGATCTAGAAGCATTATCTTTGGATGCACTAGTTGCCAAAGTAGAGGCACTAGAATTAGATGAGAGATCCAGAAACAACAACACACTTAGACATGTGGAATCAAAAAAATTCAAAGAGATGCAAACAATAAACAGTGCATTCTTGACATGCACTGGTAAAGAAGAAGAGGAGGAGTTTCTTGACTCTAGTGAAACTTCATTCTATTCTTCACCTGAATCACCACAAAACAAATAGAATTCGAAAAAGACTGGTGTTCATGCTTCACATGAAGCAACACCTTAGAGCAAACAACATCCACATGCTTTAAGCTCCAGCAAACCACATCACACAAAGACCTAAAACGTACACAAGTTTGAGAAACCTATGGATGCTCGCACAATCATTCTACAAAGTGAGGAGCAGAAGGAAGCATTTGCAGCCATCTCCATAAGTTTTAAAGCATATTTGGGTGCAAATCTCACACCATCATAAATCATCCAACAAGATTTGGATTTGTTGCCACCAGACATGGTTGAAAAGATGTATCTTCAGTGGTGTATGGTAATGATTACCTACAGATTAAAGAAGTTTCTACAAAGAAACAGGGGTTTGAACTTCAAGAATATGTCAACAACCCAATGCTGATAGAAACAACCAACAACCATAAACATCAAGTGGCTATCATACAAACAGACAAGTTCCACCTCCCATCAGCATTCCCTCAGCACCAATACCAGCTCAAATCACACAATACAGGCCCAATAAATACTCCAAGTCCTCTGCAATGATAATCAAACAGGATGGAGAGTGTGACTGGAGCATATATGAGGTAGAGATACAATATCTTGACCATGCCCTCATGGCACATGTTGAGGACAAACTTACTAAAATCCTAAAAGAGGTGAAGTGAATCTCCGTTCTGAAGCATGCATAGATGATGTCATAAGATATAGAGAGCATGCAGACCAACTTTCAAAGAAAGTTATTGAAACAAACATTTTGAACGACAGTTTAAAATCAGAACAAAAATAGTATGAGATCCAAATTCTGTCACTTAAAAATGATTTGGACAAACCTTTGTCTAAAAAACTAACACTAGCAGCTCAGGTTGAGAAACTCTCTAAATCTTTGACTCAGTCTAAAACACTACAAGCTAAAATTGAAGTGAAACTTCAAAAGTTTCAGGTGAGCAATAAAAAGTTTGAAGAATTTCTTGCTCAACCAAGGGCATTCAAAGACCCTTCAGGTTTGGGATATAATAAGGTTAACCCACCTTATAATGATAACTATATTCCACTACTTGACTCAATGACCAGCAAACATGGGGAATCACTTAGTCCTCATGACAAGACTGATGACTCCAACCATCATAACCATCATATCATCATTTAAATCATCATTGCTATCAAAATCACCTTTGATTAAATTTGTTAAAAGTCAAGCACAACCACAAATTAAATCAATAGATTTCTATCAAGGGGAAAACAATGAATTTGATATTCACACCTCAGATAAAGATGATGAAGATCTTTTATATGGTGAGTCTAATCAACCAATTATAGAAACTAAAAAAGTATCAAGTGTGGTTGATACAACATCAAAAAAAATAAAGCAGAAGCAAGCATTTGATATCTGCTCAGGTGGAAGAAAGGCTGAGTCTTCCACTATCTCTCCCAAAAGAACAAACATAGGGAAGGGAAAAGCCCCCATTTAGCCCAAACAACAAACTGTAACTTTTGATATTCCAATAAAGTCCAAGTTTAAATCAAAAGTTTTCAGCAAACAAAGTACAATAAATTTTCTTTACTGTGAGTGGTGTGATCAATACACCCACAGCACAGAAAATGCAAATATGGTAACTACTGCAAACACTGTGATATTGTGATATGAACAATCATAGTTTAGAAACATATCATTTTCACAAAAACTATTCAATTTGTGAAAGTAACAAACATAATACAGCAAATTGTTTTTTCAATAAGAAGAATAAAAGGCAAAACAAACAAGCTCAGGCTGAGAAATCAACTGAGAAGCAAACAACTGTTCCTAATAAGAACAAGGGTGGAGTACCAAGACAGATTCCACACACAAAAGTTGTTTTAAACAATGACAAAACATTTTATGACAACTTTAAACAAACAGACAGGAGACATAAGTCTCAAAACAGACGACAATCTGACCTTAGCACTCAAAGGAGGAGAGCTCAAAGCACTTCTCCGGACAGAGCTAAAAAAACATGCAAAGGAAGTCTAGTGTACCTAGAGTTCCTATGCCAGCAGACCATGCTTTTTTAGAGGAAATTTGTATTCTGGTAAAAGACAGAAAACCCAAGACCATCTTGGCTTGGGTTGCACCCTCTAATTAATTTCTTTGTCTGAGTAGGGACATCATAGAAGGCCTGATAATATCTGGTATGTTAACAGTGGATGCTCCCGACACATGACTAGCAACTGTTCGCTCTTTTAGGATTTCAAGAGCAAACATGGAGGAAACATAGCATTTGGAGGTGACAAGACAGGAGGAAAGATTACTGGTGAAGGAACAATATCAAATGGGTTGATCAGCTTTGAGAATGTCAACTACTGTTCCAAACTTCAGTTTAATCTTCTAAGCGTATCCTAAATCTGTGACAAAGGATATGCCCCTCTTCGACTCCAACAATTTCTACATCTTCAAGACGGGTTTTCAAATTCCTGAAGACTGTATCCTTTTGAAAACTCCACGTCAAAACAAGACATACATTGTTGATATGAATACAGTTTCAGTATCAACCCCTGAAACTTGTTTATTATCAAAAGCATCAGAAGATGTTTCCAAATTATGGCATAGATGATTGGGACACTCTAACTTTAACAGAATGAATCAATTGGTTACAGGTGACTTAGTAATAGGTCTACCACAAAAAGAATTTTCCTGTACAAACCACTGTACTGCATGTCTAAAAGGCAAACAACATAGAGTGTCTCATAAATCTAAATTGGTAAACTCTAATCACACATCACTCAAATTGCTTCATATGGACCTTTTTAGCCCTACAAACATATTGAGCATAGGCAAGAAGTAATACTGCCTAATGATAATAGATGATTACTTCAAATACCCTTGCTCACCCATCAACACCTGACCAAACAATCACCAATCTTGATTCAACAATCCCTGTTGATTAATTTGAAACCACAAGAGCTCACAATATCATCCCTTAGAAAATATTATTGGTGATATCAATGTCAGATTGACACGCAGTAAATCTGATACAGTAAACATTTGCTTGTTTCCCTGCTTTCTATCTCTAACTATACACAAAAGCATCATAGAAGCCCTTAAATATGACATTTGGATAGAAGCCACGCAAGAGGAACTACAACAATTTTGGAAGCAAGAGGTGTGGAAACTGGTTGACTTACCTGAAGGTCAATATGCCATTGGCACAAGATGGCTTTTCAAAAACAAAGCAGATGACAGAGCGATTGTCATTAGAAACAAAGCAAGGCTTATTGCACAAGGTTACACTCAAGAGGAAGGCATTGATTATGACGATGTATTTGCTCCTGTAGCTAGATTAGAAGCTATTAGAGTATTCCTTGCTTATGCCTCGTCAAAGAAATTCACCGTCTTCCAAATGGATGTGAAATGTGCATTTCTATATGGAAAGATAGATGAAGAGTTATATGTTGCACAACCACCAAGGTTTGAAGACCCTAGCATCCCTCACAGAGTTTACAAATTGGATAAAACTCTGTATGGTCTTCATCAGGCACCCAGAAAGTGGTATGAAACTTTATCAAAGTTTCTACTACAAAATGGATACACCAAAGGGAAGATCGATCAAACATTGTTCTTGAATAGAAAAGGACAAGACTTGCTAGTTGTACAAGTCGACGTGGATGACATCATATTTGGCTCCACCAACATACAACTTTGTAAAGAGTTTGAAGCTCTTATGCAATCAAAATTCCAAATAAGCTCAATGGGAGAACTTACCTTCTTTCTTGGACTTCAAGTACAACAATGAAATGAAGGAATTTTTATCAATCAAAACAAGTATGTGAATCAGATCTTGAAGAAATACAACATGACTGATTTCACATCAAGCAAAACACCATTTACAATTGGATTAAAGTTTAGCCCAGATCCAGAAGGAATATTAGTTGATCAGAAGCTTTATAGATCAATGATTGGCTCACTGATGTACCTTACTTCTAGTAGACCAGACATCATGTATGCAGTTTGCATATGTGCAAGATATCAAGAAGATCCAAAACAATCACATATCAATGCTGTAAAGAAGATTTTCATATACTTGAAAGGCAAACCAACACTTGGTCTTTGGTATCCTAAAGATAGAGATTTCTCTTTATTTGCATACATTGACAGTGAATACGGTGGATGCAACAACAACAGAAAATCCCTACAAGAGGGTGTCAGTTTAATAGATCAAGATTGATCTCCTAGTAGTGCAAGAAACAAACAAATGTTTTTGTATCAAAAGCCGAAGCAGAATATATCGCTGCTTCTGCATGTTGTTCTCAAGTGCTTTGGATTCAAAACCAAATGCTTGACTATGGCTTTAATTTTCTAAAAACATCCATTGTAAGGCCCCAATCCCGAGAAACCCCAAAGTTGGTCATTCATAGCACCATACATATTAAAATACACTGAAATATGAAAACATTACAGCAGAATAATTTAACAAACCCATTTCATGCATTAATAATAATTTTTCCAAGAAATGCATCATTTTTACTAAGTTCAAAAAAGACATTTCAGTGGTATTACAAGACAAAAACATCGTTTCTGCATAAACATGGATGCCAGTCTTTATTTGCCAAGTAGCTCCATCCTCATGCCATCCCCAGCAACCTCAATTCCTGCCAACTGATACGCATATAAAGTCAGCGTTACTGAGTGAGTTCTAGTTTTGTTAATATATAAAAATATACATTTTAAAAGCTTCCTTTAATGATCACCTATCCATAATACATAACAGTCAAATCGACTGATAATATTCATTAAGACGTTCATTATCTTTCTTTATTTCATTATCTTTCTCTTTCATTACCTAGGATTGCACAAAGCAAGAGCCTATATCATATGGTTGGCAACAAATGTCGAACCCCTACCAGTACATGTTTATAATGGTAGCTAACCCCTAACAGTTGACCCACACTGCTAGGCACGAAGCCTTCTCATGAATACAAGTCCCATTCATTCATTCATTGGTCAATCATAAGGATTAGACCCCAGATGTTCATCTTCATGGGCTGAAACAGCCGCACATCAGTTGAGCTAACAACAACATGGTCGTGCACCTCCATTCATTTTGCTTGAAAGGCTTTGTTCATCATAAGGGCCCGGAGGTAACATTTATTAGGTTCCATTGTCCTTCTTTTATTCCTTTATGTCCACTTAATTACGAATAATACTTATAAGATATCCATTGTCTTTATAATCACATAACATGAAATGTTAATTATTATTCATAACAGTAGCCCATAAAAGATTATAACATAACAAGAAAGCATTTAACAATCATATTCTCCCATTAAAACATAAGTACTAATCACTTAAACTCCTTTCACAAAATTCCAGGATAAAGCTTAAGTGTTCACAACGCATGAACAAGTCCAAAGCGGATGAACAAGACCACAGCGGACGACCAAAGTCCACGGTGGATGAACAAAGTCCACAACTGACGACCAAGGTCCACAGCGGATGAACAAAGTCCACAGCGGACAACCAAGGTCCACAGCGGATGACTAAGGCATACAGCGGATGACTAAGGGTCATAGAGGATGACTAAGTCATACAGCGGATGACTCCTTAACACTTAAGTGTCCACAGCGGACATTCTTAGATACTTAAGTGTCCACAGCGGATAGCCGTTTAAATAATTATGTCCTACTTATGCAAATTCTAGTTCCATACAACACCCTTAAATGTATACTTAGCTTAAAACTATCAGTTCACAGTAACACATAAATTATCATCGCAGAAATCTTGAAAAGGATACAACATTCGTAAAAAGTCATCTTTATCATAGAAAATATAGTTTTGCTAAGAAACATCATTTTAATACACATATCAACCTAGAAAACATGTAAAAGATGGGATCTAGAACTCACCTTAACCAGCTTTCGAGCAAACCTCTAAAACCCGAGAGCAACCTGGAGTTCTAACACCTATACACACGTAAAGATGCAAACTTAACACATAGAAACACATAGAAATCTGCCTAGAAGCTTAAACCCGACTTAGATCTAAGAGAAATCACCTTAAAATCATACCTTTTTGAAGAAATCTTTCATTTTCTCACTCTAGAACCGGTGGAAGCTCTTTCTCTCTCTCAAGCCGTATGATTTGAGGTCCATGGGAGAGAGTATGGGCGACCATCTCTCTTTTAAACCCCTTTATGGGCCGGTTTGTCCCTTGTAAACTTTTACCCCTTGCTTTTAAAATAAATATCCCATTTGCTCCTTTACTTTTCTCTTTTGATGTTTTCGGGTATTACACCCATACACATAGACAATTCTGCAACCATGTTCATAGCTGATAATCTTGTTCAGCATTCCAAAACAAAACATATTGATATTAGATATCATTTTCTGAGAGATAGCTCCGAAAAAGGTCTGATCAAGTTGATCAAAGTACACACTAACAATCAATTGGCTGACCTATTTGTAAAACCATTTGATTCAACAAGATTTGAATTTTTGGTTCAATCACTTGGTATGATCAACTATGAACCAAACAAGTATTGTTTTTCAAAACATTAAAATCATACAAGCTTGATTTTGTTAAAGTACAAGTTTATCATCAAACATTCATCTTTTCAAAATCAAGATCAAACAAACATTCATGTTTTCAGAATGATAAATAACTTTCAATCACACATGACCACTCATGAGAAATGATAGTACACTAGATTATTTCTTTACTTAAGTCATTTTCCACCGATAAAGACTAACAATACTTTGTTTGATGTGTGGATAGGCTCAGCATGAGACACTTAACATCACATACAACAGTAAAGAACTAATTTCTCATGATTATGTGGTAATTAACACCCATCTTGGTATATGGAAAGTATTGGTCTATCCAATATGGATTGCTTGTAAAGTACCTCATATACACCAAGTGAAACAGTTTATAAATTGCTTAATCATACAAGTGTCTCCTCTGCTATGATTATCATAGACCTGGAGTACACTAAGGCATTCTTTGTTTTGCTAAGCACAGACCTGAATGACCTATATCATGATTCAAAAAGATTCCCAAAGCAAACACATCCATCTTCAATGCATCATCAATAAAGTCTTATAGTCTACATTCCTTATGAATGCATCAAAAGAATCCCAAAGAGGATCACCTTCTAAAGTAAAGTGCAAAAGAATCCCAATGTGGATCAAACAATAAGGATGAAATTGAGCATTTATACTCTTAAGTAGCTAGGTCATAAGTATTAAATGTGCTTTCTGGCATATCTTGAGGAGGGTTGAATTTAACATACAATCAGGTGTGGGGCACATACAACTTATCTTAATACACCCAAAACATGATAATCAGTCATTGTTTCAATCAATCATTAATACTATGCATGAGTTTAAATGGATCATAATATCTGCAATCATCATTGTATTCGTTTATGTGTATTCTCAAAATCACCAAATCAACTCAATGAGAATGTAAGAATAGTATGATCTCCTGTCATGAGAAAATGATTAATTTCAAAGCATGCAAATCATACATTTCTTAGTTAGATAAGGCGTTATATTTCTAAAAGTTTATCATGCAAACAAACAAATTAGACTTTAACAATTTCCATACACCAATTTCAAATTTTTATCATTTTATAAAAGTTTTTATAAATATGCAAAAAATTAAAGGGGAGAAAAATGAATATGGAAATATTAAAGACAACAGAATATGTGCATAATCATATATTTAAAAATTTAAACTATTAAAATTTTGAGGATTTTAAAATTTTAAGGATTTAAAATTTTAAGTTTTCTACAAAGTCAAGTCAAGCAACACTCATAAATAACAGATTGACACATATACATGTACATTATTGCTTGTGAGTGATATCTAATCATCCACATATAAATCATGTTAAAATTATAAAATTTTAACAAACACTCAAATTATGAAAAATTTCATAAATTTTCAAGAAAAAATAGAAAAACAAGTGTTCGCAGCCCATGTATTAAGTTACATAGCTGATGAGCAAAATTTTCAAAACAAACAAAACTTTTTTTTTAATTTTTTTCAACTGTAGACACAGTGGACATACAAATATACATCCACTACAGCTAAAGTTAATCAATAAATGTGAAAACTACATCAAGTGTATATAGCAGACAAACAAACATGCATCCGCTATGCATCAAAGAACATTCAAGTTTTCACAGCGCATGATGTCAGAAGTGCATCCGCTGTGAATACAGTGATATTTCATAGCGCATGACTAACTTCAGTCATCCGTTGTATAAATAGTGTAAGTGAATACAATGTATGTACACAGGTAAAGATATGCTGTACACAATCATACAAGGGTTCACAGCGCATGAATATAAGTCATCCGGTGTGAATATTCCTTAAACAATCAAAGTGTTCATAGCGCATGATCAATTAGTCATCCGCTATGAACATCAAAAACAATCATTCAAGTTGCACAGCGCATGAACAAATGTTCATCCGCTTTGTGCACAGTGTTCAAGTACACAGCATATGACTTTTAGTCATAAGTTGTGAACTTTCATTTGACACACAAGTGTGCACAGCGCATGACTAAATAGTCATCCGTTGTGAACACAGTCAAAATCATCCAAGGATCCACAGCGTTCAACATAAAAATTATACAGCAGACACACTGTTCAGATAGCACATGTGATACTCACAGCGCATGACTTAAAATAAAATACTAAGTTAACATTGTTTACACAGCGTACATGCACATTGTATACACAGCGGACACTTATTTTGTCTATTGTATATATAGATAAACACTTGTCATTTTCATATTCATCACGAGTGTGCCAGGCAAAAACTTAAAATTCTAAACGTTCCTACAGTACGAATACCCACTGATCATCCAAAACCAATATCTGTTTGATTTCATTACTAATATTCGACCAAATAGGTATAACAACATGTTTCTAATCATCAAACAATGATCAAAATAATCGGTTTATCGAGTTTGATTCAAGCATTGTTAAACCCTAGTCGAACTATGAACCGAGACCTAAACTAAAATCATTTGATGTGATAAATGAAATCAAACATTGAATACATGTTATATGATCATAGTCGCATGTATTAGAGTTGTTGATTTGAATAATTTTGATTTGGTGTTCACCGGTCAATGAACAGTCAACATGTTCATGACAAAATTTCTTCAAAAAATAACTATTAGATCTTTGAAAATGTTTCAAATGTTTTGAAATGTGATATAACTTAGTAAACATGTTCAAATCTCTTTAACAAACATTAGATGACAGTTATCTTGGCATGAAATTAAACACAAACATTATTCAGTGCAAACATTCAATATGCATTAAATGAACTCAATTGACTTTTAAAGTCAACTGAAATTGAATGAGTAAATGGCTATGAAATATAATCAGTGAATGATTTGAACAAATCAACTCCTTGTTGTAAATCAAACATGATCAAATTGAAATCTAATCTAAACAACATCAAAACTTTGAAATATGCAAGTGCAAATTGACCTCAAATTGACTTTGAGTCAATTTAAGAAAGTCAAACTATCAATGGGTCTGATTTCAACTAACAAACATGTTGGCATAAGAAATATGCCAAACTAACATGATTTATCATTTCATAACATTTTATAACACCCAAAAATTTACTAAAAGGAAAAGAGAAGAAGAGTAAAAAGAAAGAAAGGTGAAATATCCGAAGTCAAGGGGTTAAAGTTGTGCAAGTGGCAAACTTGCCCATTATGGGATTTAAAAGAAGCATGGCAGCCCACTCAAAGGAGGAGAGCTCAAAGCGCTTCTCCGGACAGAGCTAAAAACATGCAAAGGAAGTTTAGTGTACCTAGAGTTTCTATGCCAGTAGACTATGCTTTTTTAGAGGAAATTTGTGTTCTGGTAAAAGACAAAAACCCAAGACCATCTTGGCTTGGGTTGCACCCTCTAATTAATTTCTTTGTCTGTGTAGGGACATCATAGAAGGCCTGACAACATCTGGTATGTTGACAGTGGATGCTCCCGACACATGACTGGCAACTGTTCCCTCTTTTAGGATTTCAAGAGCAAACATGGAGGAAACATAGCATTTGGAGGTGACAAGACAGGAGGAAAGATTAGTGGTGAAGGAACAATATCAAATGGGTTGATCAGCTTTGAGAATGTCAACTACTATTCCAACCTCCAATTTAATCTTCTAAGCGTATCCCAAATCTGTGACAAAGGATATCCCCTCTTCGACTCCAACAATTGCTACATCTTCAAGACAGGTTTTCATATTCCTGAAGACTGTATCCTTTTGAAAACTCCACGTCAAAACAAGACATACATTGTTGATATGAATACAGTTTCAATATCAACCCCTGAAACTTGTTTATTATCAAAAGCATCAGAAGATGTTTCCAAATTATGGCATAGATGATTGGGACACTCTAACTTTAAAAGAATGAATCAATTGGTTACAGGTGACTTAGTAATAGGTCTACCACAAAAAGAATTTTTTTGTACAGACCACTGTACTACATGTCTAAAAGGCAAACAACATAGAGTGTCTCATAAATCTAAATTGGTAAACTCTAATCACACACCACTCAAATTGCTTCATATGGACCTTTTTGGCCCTACAAACATATTGAGCATAGGCAAGAAGCAATACTGCCTAGTGATAGTAGATGATTACTCCAGATTCACCTGGGTTTTCTTTCTATTACACAGGTCAGAAATAGCAGAAATCATCAAACCATTTATCACTAAACTTGAAAATCAATTGGATTTAAAGTCAAAACTTTAAGAAGTAATAATGGTACTGAATTTAAAAATGATATTATTTCTTCTTTTTGTGCAGAGAAAGGAATAAGTCAACAATTCAATGTACCAACAATTGGATCTAACTGGTTGTTTGATATAGATTCACTAACAAAATTATTTGACACAACTTATTTTGATGTTTCAGGTACCAAGGATGACATTGAATATCCCATGGTTCCTCCAACAAACATTGATGTGCCATTAACAGCTAATCCTCCAAGGAGAACAAACATTACTCCTTCAAGCACAACATTTACAACTCCTCCAAATCAAACAAACACTTCAAGAGGAACATCAACAAACACTCCATCCTCATCAACTCCCTTCACCAATCAACCACAAGTTTCAGCTGACCTTCAACCAAGCAAACAAACAAGGTCACATTATCAAGACATAGCTAAAGAAGATGATGACTACCATTCACTACTAGACACCTATCATGATGATGAAATCTTAGATTTTCTTCATAATTCACCATAAACATTTCATGAGAATGCACAACAAGATGTTCCAACCACTTCAAATACCCTTGCTCACCCATCAACACCTGACCAAACAATCACCAATCTTGATTCAACAATCCCTGTGGATTAATTTGAAACCACAAGAGCTCACAATATCATCCCTTAGAAAATATTATTGGTGATATCAATGTCAGATTGACACGCAGTAAACCTGATACAGTAAACATTTGCTTGTTTTCCTGCTTTCTATCTCTAACTACACACAAAAACATCATAGAAGCCCTTAAAGATGACATTTGGATAGAAGCCATGCAAGAGGAACTATAACAATTTTGGAAGCAAGAGGTGTGCAAACTGGTTGACTTACCTGAAGGTCAATATGCCATTGGCACAAGATGGCTTTTCAAAAACAAAGCAGATGACAGAGCGATTGTCATTAGAAACAAAGCAACGCTTATTGCACAAGGTTACACTCAAGAGGAAGGCATTGATTAAGACGATGTATTTGCTCCTGTAGCTAGATTAGAAGCTATTAGAGTATTCCTTGCTTATGCCTCGTCAAAGAAATTCACCGTCTTCCAAATGGATGTGAAATGTGCATTTCTATATGGAAAGATAGATGAAGAGTTATATGTTGCACAACCACCAAGGTTTGAAGACCCTGGCATCCCTCACAGAGTTTACAAATTGGATAAAACTCTGTATGGTCTTCATCAGGCACCCAGAAAGTGGTATGAAACTTTATCAAAGTTTCTACTACAAAATGGATACACCAAAGGGAAGATCGATCAAACATTGTTCTTGAATAGAAAAGGACAAGACTTGCTAGTTGTACAAGTCGACGTGGATGACATCATATTTGGCTCCACCAACATACAACTTTGTAAAGAGTTTGAAGCTCTTATGCAATCAAAATTCCAAATGAGCTCAATGGGAGAACTTACCTTCTTTCTTGGACTTCAAGTACAATAATGAAATGAAGGAATTTTATCAATCAAAACAAGTATGTGAATCAGATCTTGAAGAAATACAACATGACTGATTTCACATCAAGCAAACACCATTTACAATTGGATTAAAGTTTGGCCCAGATCCAGAAGGAACATTAGTTGATCAGAAGCTTTATAGATCAATGATAGGCTCACTGATGTACCTTACTTCTAGCAAACCAGACATCATGTATGCATTTTGCATATGTGCAAGATATCAAGTAGATCCAAAACAATCACATATCAATGTTGTAAAGAAGATTTTCATATACTTGAAAGGCAAACCAACACTTGGTCTTTGGTATCCTAAACATAGAGATTTTTCTTTATTTGCATACATTGACAGTGATTATGGTGGATGCAACAACAACAGAAAATCCACTACAAGAGGGTGTCAGTTTCTTGGATCAAGATTGATCTCCTAGTAGTGCAAGAAACAAACAAATGTTTTTGTATCAACAGCCGAAGCAGAATATATCGCTGCTTCTGCATGTTGTTCTCAAGTGCTTTGGATTCAAAACCAAATGCTTGACTATGGCTTTAATTTTCTAAAAACATCCATTGTAAGGCCCCAATCCCGAGAAACCCCAAAGTTGGTCATTCATAGCACCATACATATTAAAATACACTGAAATATGAAAACATTACAGCATAATAATTTAACAAACCCATTTCATGCATTAATAATAATTTTTACCAAGAAATGCATCATTTTTATTAAGTTCAAAAAAGACATTTCAGTGGTATTACAAGACAAAAACATCGTTTCTGCATAAACATGGATGACAGTCTTTATTTGCCAAGTAGCTCCATCCTGGTGCCATCCCCAGCAACCTCAATACCTCTCAATACCTGCTAACTGATACGCATATAAAGTCAGCGTTGCTGAGGAATTCTAGTTTTGTTAATATATAAAAATATACATTTTAAAAGCTTCCTTTAATGATCACCTATCCATAATACATAACAGTCAAATCGACTGATAATATTCATTAAGACGTTCATTATCTTTCTTTATTTCATTATCTTTCTCTTTCATTACCTAGGATTGTATAAACCAAGAGCCAATATCATATGGTTGACAACAAATGTCGAACCCCTACTAGTACATGTTTATAATGGTAGCTAACCCCTAACAGTTGACCCACACTGCTAGGCACGAAGCCTGCTCATGAATACAAGTCTCATTCATTCATTCATTGGTCAGTCATAAGGACTAGACCCCAGATGTTCATCCTCATGGGCTGAAACAGCCGCACATCAGTTGAGCTAACGACAACATGGTCGTGCACCTCCATTCATTTTGCTTGCAAGGCTTTTCGTTTATCATAAGGTGATGAAATCAACTTTACAACAACATGTTGAACATGAACATATTAGAACACTATTCAACGTGAACAAGTTGATTCCCCCAAGGACCTTTTTCAATATCTCTCAATAATCAACAAACATGAACCATGGTGCGGAAACCCATTATTCAAGTGTATGAAATCAGTGTGTGTGTGTGTGTGTGTGTGTGTGTGTTTGTGTGTGTTTGAATGCTCAAAAATAATAACTATATGATTGATTGATTGTTCAAAAGCTTTTAAAGGATTAGGGTAGAATGTTATTTATAGCCTATACACATAGCTATATACAATTACTGAACTACCCTAATGTAAATGAATATTACATAAATAATCCTAAGTGTCTAAGCTATCCGCTGTGGAATTAAGTCATCCGCTGTGGAGGTTTTCTCATCCGCTGTGGAGAAGACTATTCATCCGCTATGCATACTTGGTTGTTCATCCGCTGTGGATGCTTGGTTGTTCATCCGCTGTGGATGAACATCCGATGGGGAATGTTCATCCACTGTGGATGAACATCCGCTGTGGATGTTGTCCGCTGTGAAATGTTCATCCGCTGTGGATTGAACATCTGCTGTGGATAGTTGTGTGTTTGCTTGAATGTTGTCCGCTGTGGAATGTTCATCCTTTGTGGATTGAACATCCGCTATGAACACTTGTGTGTTTTTGCTTGTCTGTTGTCCGTTGTATGTTCTTCATCCGCTGTGGAATTCTTTCATCCGCTGCACACACTTAGATGAATTTTCTTCATCCGCTGCTGATGATCTTCATCAGTGTAACACCCGAAATCTTGTCAAAATAAAAGAAAATAAAAGTATCTAGAAAGAATGGAGAAGGAACCAAAGTTGAGGGGTGCTAAGTGTAAATGGTACAAAAGTCAAAAGATCACTTTTTAAAAGGCATGGTCGCCCATATCTTCCTGCTGCTGCTGTTGTTCGACAAAACAAAGGAAGAAAAGAAGCTGAATTCGATTTCTCTCGGTTTCAAGGAGAAGAAGAGGCTGATTCTCGCTTGTGGTGAGTGTTCTTTGTATTTTTGGTTCGGTTTGTGGGGTTTTCGACCTTAGGACCGATTTATATGTGTTTTATGTGTTCGTTTGTTTGTTTTTGCTTGTTTTAGGTGTTTGAACTCTTGTACAAGCAAGTTTGGAGGAGTTTTGCTTGTTTGCTGCACTAGGTGAGTTCTAGACCCCGGTTTTTATGTGTTTTAAACTTCTTGGGGCTGAAAATGCATGTTTAAAAGGTTTTGCTGCTATTTTGTGTTTTACCGTATGTATATTGGTGATTATGTTTGTGCTTTATGGTGGTTTATGTGCTGTTGATGCTTAGGATGTTGAGTATAAGCTTTGAACAGATGGATAAGCATGATTGGTTAAGAATTGTTGGTGTTTTTGTGGTTGTATGCCTGCTCTAGATGTTAAGCATGTTAGATCTAAGATAAGGATGTGTTAAATCGAGGATTGGGGACTGAATAATTGCATAAGTGCATTTGCAGGTCGGTTAGTTCATCCGCATTTAAAAGCTGAACATACACTTAAAGTACTTTGCTCATGCGCATTTGTTGCATGTTCATCCGCATTTGTAGTAGCTCATGCGCCCAAGTGTTCTTCTGCATTTCTTTTGTTCATGCGCATTTGCTACAATGTTCACGCGCATTTGTTTCAGTCATTCGCATTTGTTCTACCAGCATTTAGTTGGACACTTGGAATAATCTCTGAAGACTTTCATCCGCATTAGTTATTGTTCATCCGCATTAGTTGTTGTTCATCCGTATTAGTCTCTGTTCTTCCGCATTTGTCTAAGGACTTAGGATTTTTCTGAAGCTTGGGAAGTAGAATGTAACGGGTAAGTTCTAGAATGTTTTGCTGGTTCATGTCTGTTGTGGTGATGCATGTTGTGGGCTGTTGTTGATGCTTTATACTATGTATAATGTGATTTTACGTGGTGTGTCTATATTCGTATGCGTAAAGTATTATCGTAAAGAAAGTGAAAAATTAATGTTAATAAAAAAGAGAAACATAAGAAATGAATGAAAAGTCTTGCAAGTAAACGATGAAAGAGGTTCACAACTCATTGAGAGTTGCTAGCTCAACTGTGTGTACTATAGCGTGCGATCTTGGCTAACCCATGAGGGTTCACACACAGGGGGATCAGTCTTGGTGATTGATCCATACGTACGAAACGGGGTCCTTGTCACTTAACCCCGAGAATGAGGTGGCTTTGTGCCCAACGATGGGGGTAAAGTTATGACAGGATCTAGAAATAGTGAAAGATAATGAAAATGTATGAAATGAACGAATACATGAGTTAATGAAAGATAATGAAGTTTATACCTTGATGTATGTATGATGAATGCTCACGTGCGAAAGTAAAGGAAGTATTTTATTGAAAATGATATTTTCATATATAAATGATACAAGGTATTTTAACGCTTTAAAATTAGAACTCACTCAGCAACGCTGACTTTTATGCATTTTCAGTTGGCAAGTAATTGTTACTGAGGATGGCACGCGGGGGAAGCTACTCGGCAGGGCAAGATGGGCATCCATTCACCCTTAATAATATTGTTGTTTTGTAATCCAACTAATAGATTATTTTGTAACCCTAACTTACAACGATATACTATTTTGCAAAATTAATTATATGCATGAATGGGTTTTATTAACTCAATTCCGCTGCGATGTTTTATGAAATGTTTATTGTTTTTACATAATAATTCTATGATTGTCCAACTGTGAGGTCTCCGGGAACGGAGCCTTACAAGTTGGTATCAGAGCCAAAGTTTAAGAGAAATAGGTAAATATTTTCAAAACCTAAACTTAAACTGAGAATGTGACGAATGGAGGGATGCCAGCCCGAGTAGCTACATGTCATCAGGTAATTCTTTTCTTAATGTTAACCGGTATTATGTGCGTGTGCTATTTGATTTATGTGCCTTTAGTAGATTTGAATACTGATGTAGTCGGGATAGAAAATGCTCGGGGGATGAAGAGTAAAGTAAGTGGCTAATCACAACTGGTCACTGTAATTAGGGACTTACTATACTTGACATAAACTGAGCTATTACCTTGAATGATCGTGTTGGTGTTTGAATCTTATAGTGATTAGAGGATGGCTGGAGGTAGATCATCTAAGGCTTCTAGAGGTGGAGCACGGGGTGGTCGTGCTGGTAGACCACGGGCCGCAAAGAACAAGGCAAGGACTGCAGAGACGGCTCCTGGTGAGCCTGGGCTTCATCACCAGGAGGGCGGGGATGAGAGTGCCAACCAGAGGGCCTCAGTGAAAGAGGCGGTGGTGGAGGAGGTTCACCAAGTCATGCAGACGATCCTACCGTCTATCGTGCCTGAGGTGATACGAGCCGTAAGGGAGGATGAGAGGAAAGAAAAGGAGGAAGAGAGAAGGGCTGCTGCTGGGAGAAGGGAGAATGAGGGAGATCATGATGATGAGGAGGAGATGAATGCTGAAAGAGGAGCCTCCAGTGATGAAGAGGGTGTAGAGGTGCGGAAAACCGCGAGGGGATGTAGCTTTGGGGCATTCCAACGGTGTAAACCCCCTACTTTTGATGGTAACGGTAACGCTGCTACTGCCCACCGCTGGGATAGAGAGATGGAGGCAGTGTTGGATATTAGTGAGTGCAGGGAGGATCAGAAGGTGAAATTCGCCACTCACTCATTCGTTGACTCGGCTTTGTGTTGGTGGGATAATATTGTCTAAGCCGAGGGCAGCAGGGCTATCGGGAGGATGAGATGGGGAGATTTGAAGAAGTTGGTTGTTGAGGAATTTTGTCCTCACAGGGAACTAGACAAAATAGAGAGAGAGTTCCTACAGCTTGAGGCGAGAACCATGACCCACCAGCAATACACCACCAAGTTTAACGAAATGGCGAGACTGGTGCCAGACCAGGTGACACCCGCGTCGAGGAAAATCAAGAGGTACATTCAAGGGTTGCCGGCTGATATCCGTAGGCATTTGATTGCTGCCCGGCCGGGTACCTTTCGATCGGTGGTAGACCTGGCGGGTAGATTGTATGATGAAATGGAGGAAGCTGTGGTGGAGGTGAAGAAGACGGGTGGTGGTGACAAGAACTGGAAAGGGAAACGGTTCGGACACGGTGGTTTCACTCCAAATAATAAGAGGATGAGGATGGATGATCGAAGAGTGGGGCCATCAAGCTCGGGGATGAAGAAGTGTGGCAAATATGGGAAGGAGCACACTAGTGTGTGCAAGTGGGGATCGAATGTATGCTTCAAGTGTGGGAAGCCTGGCCACGTGGCAAAGGTATGTGGGGCTATAACGTGCTATAATTGTGGCGAGGAGGGGCATGTGAGCAGGGATTGCAAGAAGCCAAGGGCAGAGAGTTTCGGGGCGAAGAAGAGGATAAAGAGTGAAGGGCAAAGGGCAAGCGCTAGAGCATTTACAATGACCCGGGAGGAGGCCAGGGTGGATCCCGATGTCATGTCGGGTATGTTTCTAGTAAACCAAACTTGTGCCTCTGTATTGTTTGATTCTGGTGCTAGAAGGAGTTTCATTTCTGCTACTTTCTGTGCTAAGCTGCCTGTTAGTAGTAGAAGAATTGAGGAGCCATTTGATGTAGAAACTGCTATTGGTAAGTCTACCATAATTTCTGATATAATTGAAGATTGTGGCATAGAGTTAGAAGGTCATAGGTTCTCTGCTAAACTATTTGTGATGCCCCTAGGCGGATTTGATGTAGTTCTGGGGTTTGATTGGTTAGCAGCCTATGAGGCAAACATCGTGTGTCGCAAAAAGATGATTCGACTGACAACGCCCGATAGAAGTTCGGTAACGGTTTACGGTGACCAAGTTACTACAGTTCCGAAAGTGATTTCGATGGTGGTGGCCGAGAAGTGCATGAAACGCGGATGTAGTGCCTACCTGGCTTATGTGAAGGATGTGAACGTGTCAGTACCACAATTGTCCGACGTACCAGTTGTGTGTGATTTTCCAGACGTGTTCCCAGAAGATTTACCAGGCGTGCCACCGGATCGTGAGATCGAGTTTCAGATTTATTTGATACCCGGTGCTCAACCCGTTGTCAAGGCACCGTATCGATTAGCTCTAACCGAGATGAAGGAGCTGATGGTTCAACTGCAGGAGTTATTGGACAAGGGTTTCATCCGGTCCTGTTTGTCAAGAAGAAAGACGGTAGTATGAGGATGTGCATAGACTACCGGGAGCTAAACAAGTTGATAGTGAAGAATCGATATCCCTTACCAAGAATAGATGATTTGTTTAATCAGCTCCAAGGTGCCAGCTGGTTCTCACGAATAGATCTCCGATCTGGTTACCATCAATTGAAGGTTAAGGAGCAACACATTCCTAAGACAGCTTTTCGCACACGTTATGGACACTACGAGTTTCTCGTTATGTCTTTCGGTCTGACTAACGCGCCAGCTGCCTTTATGGATTTGATGAATCGAGTGTGTCGGCCGATGTTAGATAAATCAGTGATTGTATTTATTGAAGATATCCTGATTTATTCAAAGAGCAAAGAAGAACATGCCGGCCACAACGTGAAGTATTGGAGACGCTTAGCAGGGAGAAGCTTTATGCGAAATTCTCTAAGTGTGCTTTTTGGTTACGTGAGGTTCAATTTTTGGGTCACGTGGTGAATTCTGAAGGAATTATGGTGGACCCGGAAAAGGTTGAGGCGGTGATGCAATAGAAGTCTCCAAAGACGCCATCCGAGATTCGAAGTTTCTTGGGATTGGCGAGCTACTACAGGAGATTCATTCAAGACTTTTCAAAGATAACCTCACCTTTGACCAAATTGACTCGCAAGGACGTAAGGTTTGTGTGGGGTCGGGAACAGGAAGATGCTTTTGAGGAGTTAAAGGCAAGATTAACTCAAGCTCCTGTTTTGACATTACCCGAAGGAAGTGAAGACTTAGTGGTGTATTCGGATGCCTCCTATTCAGGACTGGGTTGTGTGTTAATGCAACGTGGGAGAGTAATAGCCTACACGTCCCGACAGCTGAAAACCCACGAAGTCAATTATCCCACGCATGATTTGGAGCTCGCAGCTGTGGTCTTCGCCTTAAAGATTTGGAGGCATTACCTATACGGGGTGAAATGCACAATCTTCAAGGACCACAAGAGCCTAAAGTATTTCTTTGAGCAGAAAGATCTCAACATGAGGTAGAGGAGGTGGTTAGAGCTGATTAAGGATTATGATTGTGAAATCCACTACCATCCGGGTAAAGCCAATGTAGTGGCTGATGCCCTTAGCCGAAAGGAGAGACCCGAGCCAATACGGGTGAAAGCCTATCAATTAGTGATGACCTCGGACGTGATGACGCAGGTTAAGGAATTTCAGGATGAGGCATTGAAATAAGATCGCCTTAACTCTGAAAGGATGAGAGGTCTAGTCGCAGAGTTGGGAGAAAACACTCACGGAGTTAGAACCCGCTTCGGGCGGATGTGGATTCCTCGTTATGGAGACTTACGGGGGCGGATCATGGATGAAGCTCATAAGACTCGATACTCCATTCATCCCGGCGCTACCAAGATATACCAAGATATGAAGAAGGATTACTGGTGGCCGGGAATGAAGCGCGATGTAGTGGAGTATGTGAGTAAGTGCCTTACTTGCGAACAACTTGCGTACAAGTGAAGGTAGAGCATCAAAAGCCATACGGGAAGATCCAACCGTTGGATATACCAGAGTGGAAGTATGAGCACATCACCATGGATTTCATCAAGAAGTTACCACGTACGGCAAGGGGGTATGATGCAATTTGGGTAATAATTGATCGTTTGACAAAGAGTGCTCACTTCCTACCGATCCGCGAGACGTATTCATCTGAGAGGTTGGCGGATCTGTTCATCAAAGAGATTGTAGCTCGTCATGGTGTGCCGGTGTCTATCTTGTCAGACCGTGACACTCGGTTCACATCGAAGTTTTGGAAGAGATTTCACGATGCGATGGGGACGAGGCTACACTTCAGTACGGCTTACCATCCTCAGACAGATGGTCAGTCTGAGAGGACGATTCAAACGCTCGAGGATATGCTCCAAGCTTGTGTGATCGATTTTGGAGGAAGTTGGGATGATCACCTACCGTTAGCAAAGTTCTCATACAACAACAGCTATCATGCCAGCATTGGCATGCCACCTTACGAGATGCTATATGGTAGGAGGTGTAGAACGCCCGTGTGTTGGGGAGACATTGGGCAGAAAGAATTGGGAAGCGTGGAGGTAATCGAGGCTACGACTGAAAAGCTAGAAAAGATCAAAGCCTTCATGAAGGCAGCCAAGGATAGACAGAAGTCGTATGCCGATAAGAGGCGTAGACCGATCGAGTTCAACGTGGGTGATAAAGTCATGTTAAAGGTCTTGCCCTGGAAGGGGTGTAACACCCCGAATTTTTATTTAAAAGAAAACAAAAAGGATGTATATAGAAATAAAAGTAAATGGGCACAAGTTGAAGGGGGCAAAGTGCAAAAGTGCACAAACTTTTTTATTTTAATAATATAAGAGGTATGGCCGCCCATAAAGCAGAGATCTGCTTTCCTGCTCTGCGCCAGAAGAAGAAAAAGAAGAAGAAGAAGAAGGAAATTTCAGGTTTTTGGAGAAAGAGGAAAAAGAAGCTGCTAAGGTGAGTTCTCTTGAACACGAGTTCGGTTTCAGTTGGGTTTTAAGTCCTAAACCGAAGTTCTTGATGTTTTAGAAGTTGTTCTCGGGAATTTAAAGCTGAAATCGCAGGTGGAAGTACCTGGTTTGAAGATCTGCTTCAGGTGAGTTTCTACACCCCTCTTTTACAGATTTTAAAGCTTTGGGGCTGTTATGCATACTGGGTAAACGTTTTTGAAAGATAATCGTATGTTATGCTTGTTGTGGTTCGTATGGTATTCTGTGGTTTTATGTTTTGATGTTTGTTTTGAGGTTAGTATTGTGCTTGGTAAGTTTTAGATGCCCTTAGTATGCTAGATCTGTGTTTGGGTTATGTTGGAATGATGTTTGGGTGAGTTTGGCAGTGTTAGAAATATTTCAGAATGATTCCATGCGCCCAAGCTTTATGTGGTTAAGTGTTCTCATGCGCCCAGATAGTGCCCAGATGACTAAGTGTTGGCCATGCGCCTACATAGTGCCTATGCGCCCAGAGTGCCCATGCGCCCAAGTGTAAGTGGTGCACCTGAACAGTGGTTCATGCGCCCAGAAAGTGTGGAAATGGCTAAGTGTGGGTCATGCGCCCGCATAGTGCCCATGCGCCCGCATAGTGCCCATGCGCCCAGAATTGTTCTTGCGACTATATGTTGAGGCGCCTGAATAGGGCTCATGCGCCCAGGAGCTTTTATACTTAGAATTTTCTGCTGATGCGCCTAGAATGTTTTATGTGCCTCGCTTTATACTTAGGGCTGTCTTAGGGGCTTTAAGAGGTGATGTTTGAGATAGGTCCCGTTGGGATGTGGTGGCTTATGCATGATGTTGTGATGTGGTCTTCGATGTGTGTGTGTGGTGTGTTATCTTTCTTCGTTAAACGGTTTTCAAAACGTATGTATTATGTTTTATTATATGTTATGTATGATGTATGGCTTTACGTGGTATGACGTAAGATTGATCGAAAAGTATTATGTAACGAAGTGAAAGACAATAATAATGAAAAGTGGAACGTAAAGAACGAAGGGAATCTTTGTGACTTGAAGGGAGTCTTCGTGACTCGAAGGGAGTCTTCGTGGCTCGAAGGGGGTCCTTGTCGCGTACCCCGGTACTGTGTCGGTCTTCGGACATGACGCGGGGGTTTGTTTACAGGCCGCGGCACAGTATCGGTCTTCGGACATGAGTCGGGGGTATTGCATGAGACAGGATCCAGATTGCAGTGAAAGATAATGATGAATGTACGAAACGTACGTAATGAACAATGATGAAGATAATAATAAATATTATCAATGTATCTCATCTGAGAAAATGCTTAGCCGATAAAGATATGATTGTGCCACTGGAGGATATCGAAGTGGATGAAAGGCTCAACAATGTGGAGCAACCAGTGGCCATCATAGACAGGAAGGAGAAAAGATTGAGAAATAAAGTGGTTCCACTCGTACGTGTGCAGTGGAAACACCGAAAGGGTTCTGAGTCTACGTGGGAGACTGAAGAAGAAATGAGACAGCATTACCCACTGTTATTCGAGGAGTGACAGGCTTCGGGGACGAAACCTCTTTAAGGGGGGTAAACTTGTAACACCCGAAATCTTGTCAAAATAAAAGAAAATAAAAGTATCTAGAAAGAATGGAGAAGAAACCAAAGTTAAGGGGTGCTAAGTGTAAATGGTACAAAAGTCAAAAGATCACTTTTTAAAAGGCATGGTCGCCCATATCTTCCTGCTGCTGCTGTTGTTCGACAAAACAAAGGAAGAAAAGAAGCTGAATTAGATTTCTCTCGGTTTCAAGGAGAAGAAGAGGCTGATTCTCGCTTGTGGTGAGTGTTCTTTGTATTTTTGGTTCGGTTTGTGGGGTTTTCGACCTTAGGACCGATTTATATGTGTTTTATGTGTTTGGTTGTTTGTTTTGCTTCTTTTAGGTGTTTGAACTCTTGTACAAGCAAGTTTGGAGGAGTTTTGCTTGTTTGCGGCACTAGGTGAGTTCTAGACCCCGGTTTTTATGTGTTTTAAACTTCTTGGGGCTGAAAATGCATGTTTAAAAGGTTTTGCAGTTGTTTTATGTTTTACCGTATGTATATGGGTGATTATGTTTGTGCTTTATGGTGGTTTATATGCTGTTGATGCTTAGGATGTTGAGTATAAGTTTCGAACAGATGGATAAGCATGATTGGTTAGGAATTGTTGGTGTTTTCGTGGTTGTATGCCTGCTCTAGATGTTAAGCATGTTAGATCTATGATAAGGATGTGTTAGATTGAGGATTGGGGACTGAATAATTGCATAAGTGCATTTGCAGGTCGGTTAGTTCATCCGCATTAAAAGTTGAACATACACTTAAAGTACTTTGCTCATGCGCATTTGTTGAATTTCATCCGCATTTGTAGTTGCTCATGCGCCCAAGTGTTCTTCCGCATTTCTTTTGTTCATGCGCATTTGCTACGGTGTTCACGCGCATTTGTTTCAGTCATTCGCATTTGTTCTACCAGCATTTAGTTGGACACTTGGAATAATCTCTGAAGACTTTCACCCGCATTAGTTATTGTTCATCTGCATTAGTTGTTGTTCATCCACATTAGTCTCTGTTCTTCCGCATTTGTCTAAGGACTTAGGATTTTTCTAAAGCTTGGGAAGTAGAATGTAACGGGTAAGTTCTGGAATGTTTTGCTGGTTCTTGTCTGTTGTGGTGATGCATGTTGTGGGCTGTTGTTGATGCTTTATACTATGTATAATGTGACTTTACGTGGTATGTCTATATTCGTATGCGTAAAGTATTATCGTAAAGAAAATAAAAGATTAATGTTAATAAAGAAGAGGAACATAAGAAATAAATGAAAAGTCTTGCAGGCAAATGATGAAAGAGGTTCACAACTCATTGAGAGTTGCTAGCTCAACTGTGTGTACTATAGCGTGCGATCTTGGCTAACCCATGAGGGTTCACACACAGGGGGATCAGTCTTGGTGAATCCATACGTACGAAACGAGGTCCTTGTCACTTAACCCCAAGAATGAGGTGGCTTTGTGCCCAACGATGAGGGTAAAGTTATAACAGGATCTAGAAATAGTGAAAGATAATGAAAATGTACGAAATGAACGAATACGCGAGTTAATGAAAGATAATGAAGTTTATACCTTGATGTATGTATGATGAATGCTCACGTGCGAAAGTAAAGGAAGTATTTTATTGAAAATGATATTTTCATATATAAATGATACAAGGTATTTTAACGCTTTAAAACTAGAACTCACTCAGCAACGCTGACTTTTATGCATCTTCAGTTGGCAGGTAATTGTTGCAGAGAATGGCACGCGGGGGAAGCTACTCGGCAGGACAAGATGGGCATCCGTTCACTCTTAACAATATTATTGTTTTGTAACACAACTAATAGATTATTTTGTAACCCTAACTTACAACAATGTACTATTTTGCAACATTAATTATATGCATGAATGGGTTTTATTAACTCAATTCCGCTGCGATGTTTTATGAAATGTTTATTGTTTTTACATAATAATGCTATGATTGTCCAACTGTGAGGTCTCCGGGAACGGGGCCTTACAATCCGCTGTGGAGACTCTTCATCCGCTGCGAACACTTGGTCAAAATTTCTTTTATCTACAAATCTGAAAAAGAAATTTAAACAAATGTTAGTGATTGTTATGAATGTTAATAATGCTAATGTGTTATAAATGATTGTTTTGTATGTTAAAACACATTATGTTGATATATGTCTTATATGGCAAGCATCATACTTTTATGCAGTAATTCTTAATACACTTGTTGAGTCCAACAATACTCCCCCTAAGTATGATGTTGCCACTGATTTAATGATTACTTGTTACTGTTTTGTCTCTTAGAAACAATGTGTGTGTTGGTGCTTGTAAGAAACAACCTCCAGGGGATGTCAATTTATTGGTGGAAGGATAGTCTCCTGGCAATGCAAAAAACAATCTTATGTGTCTGCATCAACTGCTGAAGCTGAATACATTGTTGTTGCAAGCTACTGTGCTCAAGTGCTTTGGATTCAGAATCAGATGCTTGACTATGGATTTAACTTCAAGGAGACTCCCATCCACATAGACAACAACAGTGCTATCTCTATTACAGAAAATCCTGTGCAGCACTCAAGGACCAAACACATCAACATCAGGTATTATCTGATTAGGGATAACTTTGAAAAGGGCTTGATAAAACTAATCAAAGTTAACACAAATGAACAATATACTGATCTGTTCACAAAGGCTTTTGATGAACAGAGATTTAAATATTTTGTATCAGCTATTGGAATGATTAACTTTGAATAGATTTTCTGAAATAACTTAATCAAATTTTTCTCCTAAAAATTGTGTGTCCTAAGTGGTCTATTAACTCACCTCATAAGCCCAGTTCTCTTTGGAAGAAAATAAAATTTTAAACTGATATTCCTTAGAATGATAATAAAAATTTTACTTTCGGAAGGAGTGAAATTGTCTTCGGAAGAAATTTATGTCCTAAAAATTCCTTCAACTTGTTTATCTAAGATTTACCTTCGAAAGAATTTCTTGAAGTATCTTCCGAAGCTTAAGTCTCTTATAAATAATTTAATGTATTTTAAGAACAAATTTCTTCCGAAAGCAATTTAGTCTCGGAAGACTTACTCATTTCTTCCGAAATCGAATTTTTCAAAATTTTTGGGGATATCTTCCGAAGCATAATTTACCTTCGTAAGCTTTGTTTCAAATCTTCCGAAGCCACAATTGTCTTCGGAAGTTATTTTCTACTTCCAATAAAACTAACTTTTTGGGCGCTTTTTTGAAAGTAGGACCCACATCCGGATTTTAAAGTTTATCTTTTCAATTAACTTTGTCTCAAATCCAGTGTAAATCTTTCTAAACGGTTCTCTTTCCTTTCACCTCTCTCATTGATCTTTAACCTAATTTACCCCTAAATTTCATCTTCTTCTACCTTTCTTCTCTACAAAGCTTTCAAATGGCAGTGTGTGTTGTATAATTTGATTAATACATAAAACAATGTAAAAATCTTAACACAAACACACATACAAGTTCAGAAAACAAAAAATAAAAAGTGCAAATGATAACCTTGAAATGATGACAGAAGATTTTATGACACTCCACATGAACCCACCCTTTACATTTATTACAGGCCCACAACGTACCTGATATAAATACAACCGTCCAAAAGTAGTTATTGAATGAAAAATATAACATGTATTAGGAGTTAATATTAATAATCATGTAATATATTTGAATGAAAAATATAACATGTATTAGGAGTTAATATTAATAATCATGTAATATATATGCATAATGCTACACAGTTTTAAAATTATTGTTTGGAGACTCTAGATTGTTTCACCCGGTTGAGCATCTTGCAAACAAATCTTTATAAGCTAGCTGGAGCTCATCAGTAGTTATGAACCCACTTCCATATCGACCTATTTGTAACTCAAATTCAAACTCTGCATGTGATTATTTGTAACTCAAATTTTAGCTGTTAATTAAAGCTAGAATAATAGAACATTGTCCATGAGTTACTTGATCTTTAGATTCCAAAATATTAGTGCCAACTCTAATTAATCCTCATTTCAGTTTTTCAAATATTGCTGCGCCACTGTAGTCACTATCAAGCATTTTGAATAGAACGACACACATAATGGAACTTATTTTGAACCAAATAGCTTGAAATTAACAAAGATTGACTTAGGTTCCCTTTATAAATTAAAATTCAAATTAATATGACTATCAAACTCTAAAAAAACCCAAAAAATAAAGCTAAACAACATTAAACAGAAAACCAAGTGAGACATTTCTACAAACATTTGGTGTGCGTAGTAAGGTCATGGACCTATGACTAAGTCTTAGATGATTGTTATACACAAAAAGATGTTGGGAAGTATAAAGAAAATGAGAAGATGCAGACCATAAAGAAAAAGGGAGATATAAAGAACATAATTGAAAAAAAAACATAGGAGTTACCTTCAATTGAAGCTGTATTCTTCGCAAAGAAAATGTTGGATGCGTGAATTGAAACAACTTACAAGTCGTTTAAATAGATTCGAACAATGCCTAGAATCCCTGTAATAAGATTATGAAGACAATAAATTATCAGAAAGCCTGATGCTATTAATTTCCAATCGCTAGTGATTTAAAACTATAAACATTTAGGGTTTCGTTTATCGATTCAGACCATGAAAACAAAAAATTGAAGACTGAACAAAAAGAAAATAGATAAAATCAAGATTAAAGCAGATTTACCTGGAAAGTAAATTGAAATCGTTGAGGAAGAAGGTAGGTGATTTTCATGTATGAAGATGATGCTTGTCTGCATACTGGATGCCTTTGATGGCGGCATCATTTGACCTCCGTTGATAGATCTAGGGTTTCGCAATCAGTAGAAGAAGAATTGAGAGAGACGTAGGTGAGGAAAAGGGAAAATAAGGTTTGAAGGGGTTATTTGCTATTTTAAAGGATCCATTTTGTGAACGGGTCAACCAGATCCGAATAAAGATCCGCGCCTAAAATAAATAGGTATAAAGGATGAAGAGCCAGAGACGTGTAAAAAAACCGGTTCGGAAAAAATAACGGAAACTAGTTTGGGGCTCAAACCGGCCCAACCCGGCGATTTTCATTCGGTTTGAAGTTCCATCCATTCAAACCGGTTTCTAAACCGGTTCTCAAACTGGTATCCCAAACCGGTTTTCAATCTGGTTTTCAAAACTAGCCGTTGTATAATGCTTTATAGCCATTTTTTGGCCGTTTGAGGCTTTTTTTGACCGTTTTTGGTGGTTTTTTTACCATTATACCTCCATTATGTTAGTATATATATGTATTGGATGTTTTGGTTGAATCACAACAACTTAAAACGCTCTCTACTCTAAAAAATCACAAAAACGCTCAATACTTTCTTTCTCTTAGTCAAAACTCTCTCAAAACTCTCTCAAATGGCTTCATTAAGTGCTCAATCATCCGTTGGTTGTGATTCGTCTTCAAGCAACGTAGTGGTAGCAATTCTTCCTACGAATAGGAACCCCGAAATATGGTGCAATTATGATTTATATCAAATGGCTAGCGGTCCGAACAAGGCTCATTGCAAGTTTTGCCATAAGTTTTTCAAAAAAGATGTAAACACAACATTGAAAAACCACATTACGCATAAATATTATAAGGCGTTGAAAGATGAACCGTCTCAAGGTCAAGCTTCGATGACAAACGAAGAAAATGTTTGGGCTTATAACGTTGATGCGGTTCGGGAGCAAATGGCACATTTTGTAATTCAAGAAAGCTTGTCATTCAAACATTTCGACAACGAACGTTTGACTCGACTCGTTCAACGAACTCTCCAATCACGTTATACCAATGTAAGTCGTGCTATTCTTCGAAGAGATTGTTTAAAAATGTGGAAAAAAACTAAAAATGAATTAATATCTTATTTTGAAAATTTATAAACCGGTGTTAACTTAACTAGTGATGTTTGGTCGACTCCTCATGGTTCACCGGACTCGCACATTTGTGTCACCGCCCATTGGGTTGAACCCGATTCGTGACAAATGATGAAACGTACGATTGCGTTTGAATTGTTTGATTATCCTCACACCGGCCAAAACATTTTTTATCTTATTGATAAAGTTATTAAAACGTATAAATTAGAAAACAAAATATTTTCTATATCTTTTGATAATGAGTCAAATAACACGCTTGCGATAGAATTCCACTTGTAATATGTTTGAAAAGGCTATTGAACAAAAAGAAAGTTTAATAGTCTTTCATAATAGTTTGGTAAGTCGTGAAAAGGCAAATACTTACCATCCATCGGGTTGGTCCGTTATTGAAGAAATAAGCAAAATGCTTCAAGTTTTTAAAAATGCAACTACTTGTCTTTCTGAAGTTTATTATCCAATGAGTCCGTTAGTACTTCACCAAATTTGTTTAATGACTTCAAAATTAAATGAGATGTCGTTTAGGGGTAGACCTTATTCTGATATGATACTCCCAATGAAAGAAAAACTTAAAAAATATTTTAAAGAAATGTCTCCGGTTATTACATGTGCCGCTGCATTAAACCCTTGTTTAAATTTGTCGGGGGTTGAAACTTTACTTGATAAAATTACTTTTAATTTGGATTTAGAAGAAAAAAACCCATTTTATGCTTAAACTTTAAAAGCTACTTTTAACCAACAATTAGAAAAAATGTTTGATGTTTATTTATTAAAATATGATGAGACATCACACATCCATGAGTCATTAAGGCATGCGGCACATGCCGAAAGTTCAAATGATCCAATGTTTGCTTTATATAATACTTTAAGGGATGAATCTAATAAACGTCAATGTGGTAACACTCCGAGTAGTGAACTCGGGAGGTATGGTGGAACAAACTTTTTATCCACCATGACTCCACAGGATTTAAAATTTTTTGATTTGTTGGCTTGGTAGAAAGATAAAAAAGAACAATTTCCCATCCTATCCACCATGGCCCTAGATTTACTAACCGTGTAAGCTTCTACGGTAGCTTCGGAATCTGCTTTTTCTGTTAGTGGCAGGGTTATATCGATAAAACGAACTCGACTCACTCCCCAAGCGGTTGAAATGTCAATTTGCTTGAAGGATTATTTGGATGCTGCGGAAAGAGTACAAGAAAATGCTCACTTGAAGGAGAATTGGAATATAAAGCAGAATTATACGAGGACGAGGTAGAGAGCGAATTGACACCCGAAATGACCGATGATGAAGCGGCATATGATGAGTACCTTCGTAACAGCTCCAGTTCTGGTGGCGAAGAATAACCATACAAGTATGCAACGAACGAACGGAGAACGACTAATCGACTAGGCTAAATGTTTAGTTTTTAAAAAACTATTATTTAAACTTCTATGTTGTTTAAATTGTTTATATGTTTTATATATTATATATTTCATTTTTATTATTTATCTCACTTTGAGACGTGAAGTCATATCGATTAACAAGTAACGTGTGAAGTCATATTGATTAAAAAACTATTATTTAAACAAAATAATGATATTAATAACAATATTAATAACAATAATAATCACAACAAGTAACAGCAACAATTAAAACCACCACCACCATGATATTAATAACAATAATACTCATAACTTTTATTTTATTGCTTTTGATTTAATTAATATAAATATGATTATATATTTTTTATATGATAACAAAAATTTTATTTTTCTTTAAATTAAGTAAAAGTTTTATTAATATAAATATAATTATATATCTTTCATATCTTAACATTATTATATTATGAATAACAAAAAAAAATAAAAAAAATAACCCGAACCAGTTTGGGCCGAACCGGTTTCCAAACCGGCCCAAACCGGTTTCATAGGGTTGGGTTTTTCATCCTCTAAACCGGTTTAGAACCCGAACCGATTTGAGACCAAACCGGTTTTGACTTGGGTTGACCAAACCGGTTTCGGTTTGGACCCCAAATCGTTTTTAAAAAAAAAACCGAAATGTACACCATTATAATGAGCTTAGAAGCCGCCAAGTGGCAAAATGCAGCCTTAAAATTATGTCACGGGGCCCATTGGATGTTTGTATATTAATATAGATAGATGTATATATATATATATATATATATATATATATATATATATATATATATATATATATATATATGTGTGTGTGTGTGTGTATATATATATATATATGTATATGTATATATATGTATGATATATGTATGTGTATATGTATATGTATGTGTATATATATATATGTATGTATCTTACTACTCTAATAAAATAGTAACTTGAGATGACACGTGGCAGTACCACAATCATCTCACCAAAATTTTACCGCCTCTCTCTTCTATTAAATAATTACCTTAATTACTAATAATATTATTCAACACTCTTTTAGATTTAATAAATTAAAAAAAAGATCTATTTATTAATTTTATGTTTAAATAAAAAAATTTATATAATAATAAATTTTTCTAAAGCATAAATTTTTTTTAAAAATACGAAATATTTTAAAATTGGTATTTTTAAAATTCAATTTTTTAAAACAAAAAGTAATTAAATTTGGAAGTTATAATAAGTAAATTTTTAAAAATGACACTTTTATACGGATAGTTTTAGAACAAAATTTTTAAAAGTTGATATCACTGTTTTATTACTTGTAGTCATTTCTCATATGTAGTTTCAGTCATATCATATCTTAAGACTTAGAATACCATTTTATTATTAACAAATTTTATTATATTAATATTTTATTTATTAAACCCGTGTAATACACGGGTTTACTAAAGCTAGTATATATATATATATATATATATATATATATATATATATATATATATATATATTGGGAGAGGGTCATGTGAGAACTTGTTTAATTTGAGAACTTGAGAACTCGAAAACTCATCTGATTGTTTCTTTAAACGTCTATAACTTTTTTATACGTTATAATTTTTTTTTAATTACACCATAAGATCAAGAATTGTTTTATCTTTAATTGAGTATATTGTTCTTATATTATATATGTAGTTGCTGCATCGTAATATATATGTAGTATTGACGTATAGTTTTTTTTTTATTTTTAATATAACAATATTATACGCAAGTTAAAGATAAAAGAATTTTGTGATTCAATTGTGTGAAATTCTTACAAAATTAATAACGTATGAAAATTTTATAGACATTTAAATTTAAAAGTTCTTCAATTAAAACTAATTTTGAAGTGAATCCTACCTTATACACACACATATAGGGTGCGAAATGAATGTTAACCCTCATTTATTGCAATAACCGTGTTAGCTCGTCAAGGTTAAGAAAAATTATTTTTTTTGTCGGAATAATATCATTACACATATATACTTGTGAATTTTACAGATATATATATATAAAAGAACATAACGTTATATATGTGTAATAATATTATTATAAAATAGAAAAAAGTAACTTTATTTGATTTTGATAAGTTATAGTGGTTATGACATATAAAAAAGTTAACATTCGTTAAGTTTAGCCGATTATATTAAGGGTGAGGTTATTCCACAAAGTGTATTTTTGCTACAAAGTATGAGAAGATATAATGAGGCTAAAAAAATCATAAAAAAATTATATCTCACAATCTAAATCGAATTTCAAAAAAGTACTTAAGAGTCTCTGTTCCTATCGTCTTCCTCTTTCAGAAAAAAATAAGAAAAAATTAAAAAAATTTCAATGTGTTTTTTATGACACAAGGACGTCATTGTGTCTTTTATAATGACAGAATGACGTCATTGTGTCTTTTATAAATAACACAATGAAAAAAGTTAATTTTTTTAATTTTTTTTTATTTTTCGTTTATTTTTTTTCTTAGTGAGGACGGTTAGGGGAACAAAAGTTTGGAATTACTTTTTTGAAATTTGATTTATATTGTGAGATATAATTTTTTTGTGATTTTTTTTACTCATTGTGTTTTATCACACTTTGTAGCAAAAATACACTTTGTATTAAAATACGCGATCATTACGAACTACTATTTAGTTGGGCCAACACTCGCAAAGAGTCTAGGGCCCATTTCCAAAATCGTACGCAAAACCCACAGTGCAACAGCAGGATCAATTCCACCAACGAGAGGGATGAACACACTGAAAATGTTGAGAAGAAGACTCTCATCTGTAATATCAAGCTCCTTTAGAAATGCATCGATTCACACCAAACCCACTTCATATATCCCGACCATAAAGTCATTACACAACCCAATTCAACATTCAAATCCATGTGCTAATTCATTCGGGGTTCAGAGCATTCGAGCTTACAGTCTGCTGAGTCTGAACGATCTGAGGGACAACAAAGGTGCAACGAAACAGAAGACAAGAAAGGGTCGAGGGATCGGGTCGGGTAAAGGGAAGACTGTGGGTAGGGGTCATAAGGGGCAGAAAGCACGAGGGACTTATAAATTCGGTTTTGAAGGTGGACAGACTCCTATGAGGCGTAGAATGCCCAAGAGGGGTTTTAAGAACCCTTTTAGCCTTGAATTTCAGGTAATTTTTAGTCTTTTTTTAAAGCTTGAAGTTGATTTTTATGTTTATGATGTTGTCTTGAGATATAATACTACTTATGTTTTAACTAAATTGATAGTTTAAGTGTTGTTAGTAGAAAGAAGTTAAGGTGTTTATTAGGCCATTAAGGAATCAAATTGGGTGCTTTTGTTGGTAGAAAAAAATGACCAATGATTAACGGACTGTGTATTGCTGTGAGTTCTTCTGCAACTTTAGGTTTTTATTAGTTGTTTGCAACGACCCATTGAAAGCCTGGCAACTGGGTCATACTTGGTTCGTGTCAAAACGGGACATTTTAACAACATTTTGATTTGGTTCATGTACAAATGGGTTCTGAACAAATGGGTTCGTGTTGGAACATGTCGTTCTATAAAAGTATCAAATGACCAAAATTAACAATTCTAGATTTACAGCAACTATATCTAACAATTGTAGCGCAACATAGAACCAATGGATCTTAGGACTACACTTTTACTGAACCAAGAGACTTTGACTATAGCTACATGTAACAAACAATTAAACGTATGATGTTTCTGTTAGGATTCAAGCGGCGCAGCGGAACCAACACACGAACACGCACAAACGATTATCACGCAAAAAATAGAAGTAAATGACACAAGGATTTAACGTGGTTCGGTCAGTGTGATCTACGTCCACAGGCTGCAACTAGGGTTTTCTTTATTTGCTCAATACAAAGATTACAAATACATGACATGGATATATAGAGACTAATTAGGGTTAACAACTTAATGAACAAGAAAACTAAACATGAGCCCAAGCCCAAAGCTTTCACAAACCCAACAATCTCCCACTGAAGGTTTTGCGATAAATTCTAGCCCGCCATTCAAGTACAAAGCGACCCAGTCGTCTAGTAACTTCAGTAATCTTCAAACAAGTCTTTCAAGCCTCCAGTTCCTAAAAAACAAGCTAAGACTTCATCACATCTCTTAGTTGCAGCAGCCCCTTATCATCAAGTACCAAAAGGGCCAGTTGAAGCTCCCCTGAGTCCAACTCAGTCGTGGCTAGTCCCGCCAACAACTCATCCTCTATCTTAACCGGTTTGGACTTTCCTCTGCATTCAAAGTTACACCGAGGATCACCATCATTCTCCAAATTCAGCAAACAATCACCAAGAGAGAATTTTTAGTTGTAGTCTTTAAAACCCAATGGTTCTTTGTAACTGTACCCGGAACACGTCCTGTGCTCCCACTGTCACCGAATCCCTGAATGGTTTAGACTTTCGAACTCGTTCACCTAACATCCCTGCTCTAGACTTCACGTTTGCAAAATGAACTCTCTTAGCACCAGATTTAGCGAACCGGATATTGTCATGCTTAACCGGAATGGTCATACATCCCTCAGCAGGTACCTCAACCATATACTATGTCCTACGCTTCATACCACGAGCAATAACCAGATTACCATTGATCACCCTCCACTTACCATCACCAAACCTCAATTCCTGTCCTTGTTCATCCAGCTAACCAACTTAAATCAGTTTCTTCTTCAGCCCTGGAATCATCCTGACATTCTTTAGGTTCCATGTAGTACCCAGTGAAGTAACTAGATCAATAACCCATGCCCATTACCTCAAGTATCTCGTCATTGGCAAATCGTACCTTTCCAAAATCACCAAGTTTCAGATTCACCATCGTTTTCCCGTTGTTCACGGCGTGAAATGAATCTCCAGAATCCATGACCCAAGAGTCCACACTATTTTCCACATTGAGTATCAATGCATCATCATCAAAAACATCCCCAACAGCAGTGTGTAATTCCTTCTTATTTGGACACTGACTCTTAACGTGTCCCACCTCATTGCAGCTCCAACACCTCACATTCTTCCTAGGTTTAGATGAACTCCTTCCCCAACTCCCACTCTTCCTGTTATTACCCCGACCCCTGCCAACATTTAGTAGTTCACTATTAGATGATTCACCCGAGTTCCTTCTTCTGACTTCTTCACCCATAATTAGATCTCGAATATCATTCAGAGTGAAACCCTTAGTCCCCACAGAACTTTAAATTGCAGTCATAGTTCCAGACCAACTATCAGGTAGAGACGACAACAGCAGTAGAGCCCGAACTTCATCATCAAACTTAAATCCAACATATACAAGTCTTGTTAATATAATTTAGATTATTGATATGAGCAATCGCTTAGCTTCCTTCTTTCATCCTTGTGTTCACCAGCTCCCGAATCAAGAACACCTTATTCGCCGCTGATGGTTTCTCATACATATTTAACAAAGCAGTCATCATACCACGAGCCGTGGTGTCCTTAATGACATTAAAAGCAACATTTTTCATCAAAGCCAATGTAATAACCGCACGAGCCTTTTTGTCCTTTGAATCCCAATCAGCTTGTTCTATTTTCTCAGATTTTTCTCCTAGTATCATATCCAAGTCCTTTTGTCATAACAATGCTTCTATTTGCATTTTCCACCAACTGAAATCAGAACTATTAAATTTCTAGATCACAACCTTCCCGTCTTTAGCCATCTCAAACAGCAAACAAGAAGTAAATCGAAACAGTGAACAGACACAACAATGGCACGGGCCTGAATTTGACGACTGTTCTACTAAACACTGTCAATTGACCGATTTGCTCCTACCATAAACCTTGTAGACAAATCGAAACCCGAACGAACTCTTCTTTCACACAACACGGTTCCCCAAACAGTTGATTATAACCCGTCAATAAAAAATAACTTGAAACACAAAACTCTAACCTTTACCCGACGAATCCAAGAGTTATTCAGCAAACCCTAATCGACGGCTCAAACGGTTTGAACTTGATACTCAATCTCGATTACAACCAATCGAATAATCACCAAAAAATAATGATAAGAAAGTAACCTTTTTTTTATTTTGATTGAAATAATCTCCTTTTCCTTTGATTGGCACAAAGTCCAAGTAAGAAAAAAAACATGACCTGTTGCCTTTGTTTTTCTTGGCACAAACCCCAAAGCAAAGAAAAAACCTTTTGTTTTCTTTCTTTTGATTCCGCGAACGAGTAGCAACAACACCAAACAAAATTAATTTTCATTCCTTGTACTTAGTCGCACCTTCACGCAATTTCAATTGCAATTACGACAATACTACCTCGGAATAAAAAACTCTGCAAATCGCTTTTTCAGTGCGATCGGTGTAACGAACGAGCCAAAGCTCTGATACCACTTGTTAGGATTCAAGCGGCGTAGCGGAACCAACACATGAACACGCACAAATGATTATCACGCAAAAAACAAAAAATAAATGACACGAGGATTTAACGTGGTTTGGTCGGTGTGACCTATGTCCACGGGCTGCAACTAGGGTTTTCTTTATTTGCTCAGTACAAAGATTACAAATACATGATATGAATATATATAGAGACTCATTAAAGTTAACAACTTAATGAACAAGAAAACTGAACATGGGCCCAAGCCCAAAGCCTTCACAAACCCAACAGAAAAATCATAATATGGCTTTAACTGAAGGGCTTAGGGGCTATTTAGTTTAAATCCACTTATATTGAAAAAGATACCACATCAAATACACAGAGATTTATAACCAATTGATTAATGTTAATATGCCACTTGGTGGGTACCGAAAGACTAAAGTTTTTAAAGCCGTGTAAATGGAGAGAAGCAAAACAACAAAATGATGTAATATTTAAAATAGGCATCATAAATTAACATGTTCTTTTCCATGCTATTGATAGCAGTTGGTTAAATTATTCAAGGTGCATATAGTCGTATACATAGGCAGATGCTTCAATTCGAATAAGTGATAGTTCATCTATAATACCATTTCATAAGCAAATATTGTAGGTTTCTGGAAAAATTCATGCAAAATAGTGCAACACATCTTCTTAAACTATGATGATTGTAACTAGTAACCAAGTTAAGTCCATATGTCACAAAAATAACAAATTCAAAGTAGTTAGCCGATCTTTGTGCATTTTTGAATATATGAATCTTTTAGTTGGATGGACGATGACCGCCTGATTTGGTGACCCATCCAACCCGAATGGTGTGGTTCATCATCCTATATCATTGTAACTGGATGGACAAAACCGGCCGAACTGGACCATGAACACCACTAAGCTGAACTTTAAAAGGTTGAAGCATATGTTTGCATTTTCTCATTTACTCCACAATTCATGCTTATGTTCAGCAATTTGCTTGATATTCACACCAACTATAGCTTTAAGATAATTTGTAGGGTTCACTAGACAAATCAAAACCAGTATCATGATTCTCTGTAAGAAACTGATGATCTAGCCCTCTGGCATGTATCTGGCACAATTGAGACCAATACATGGAACATTATTTGCTGGTAGTTCATTGAAGTAGAACTGGCAATGAGGTTTTTGACAATTTTTACATGCTGCAAGGTCATTTGCCCAAGTGACAATCAAGAGTGACATCTGATATACTCTACTTAGTCCACCATCTCCATCGTATTCATATCCACCTCATCATTACTATTATTGATAACAAAGGGCTGTAGGGTGAATAAATAAATGTTTGTTTTTTGTGTTGATTGATTAGTTTAAATGACAAAAAATGACCATTTTACTCTTGAAATGACTAATAGCCGTTTGTTCTTAGTGAACAATGCGAAAGTGACTTTAATAAATGCTATGAATGAAAATATGAAAAATATCATTGTATCAATTATTTAAAATAAAAAGTATTATACAATGTTATAAGATGCTTATAATAATATAATTTAAACATCATCGAAAATCGAAAAATAAAGAATATATTTATGAGCAGTACCATAGAAATCTGCCATGATATACTCGAACAATACCATCAAATCAGAATACCTGAGTTAAGTGTCATATACTCATATTGCTTACTGTAGTTCTAGTTCTTTATTTATTATTTTTATTTTTTATTTAATAATCTGCCTACATATCAATTTACGGCTGGCAATTCACGAGTTTATGTTGGGACGTTCATATCCCAACTAGAACGTGACATAGTTAGTTATCTGTCTTGAAAATTTGGATCCTGACCCTGACCCTGACACTTATTAAATGGGTTTATTTTTTTATTTTTTATTTAATAGTCTGCCTACATATTAATTTAAATGTGTTGGCCTTTCTGTGACCTGTTTGTATCACTAATACCATTGATCTTATAACTCTACTACAAAAATGATAAAGAAAACTTGTATAAAGTTATTATCTAATATAAAAAGAAATTGGAATTTAATATAAGATCAAAATTAACTACAAAAAAGACACAGAAAACTAATATAAGATCAAGAAAGACATAAGGAAGCTGTTACAATATCAAATTGGATAGTTATAGTGTAATAATTTTAATGTTTATTTTTTATTTGAAATTTCAAAAGGGTTGGTTGGATATCATAAGTAATAAACTATAGAGTTACCTGGTAAGACTACTGTTGTCAATTTGAATTTAAGAGTTGCTCATTTGTTTTGCAGCCAGTTGGTTTAGGAAAGATTGCAAGATTAATCAATGCAGGGAAGATTGACTCTTCGGAGCTAATCACTATGAAAACTTTAAAGGTATGATATGTCATGTAATCTTTTTCTAATATTGAATTATATCCAAGGCTTATTATTGTGTTTTGAAATAGGATACAGGGGCAATAGGAAAGCAAATAAGAGATGGAGTGAGATTAATGGGCCGTGGTGCCAAAAAAATACAATGGCCAATTCATCTTGAGGTAATCCTTTCTCATTTTAGTTTTTAACTTGTATATTTCATTTAAATCTAATAAATCTTAATGGAAATTGGACTATTTGTTTTCCTCGGTTCTTGGAAATTATGATCAAAATGTTTTGGTGACTAGCTGTTTAAAAAATATTTGTTTTTTTTACATTACTATTTACTACAATGAGGTTTTGAATTTAATTGAAGGATATTTAAGATATGTGGTTATAGATATAGAGGCATGTTCATTACGATATTCTTATTTTAGGTAGAGAACTATGAGAACTACATAAACACTTTTACGTAGTGCTGTCTTGATTTAGTGGGAGAGAGAAGAGAGATGGTTATGCGAGAACTGCATAAACACTTTTATGTAGTGCTGTCTTGATTTAGTGGGAGAGAGAAAGAGAGATGGTTATGTGTTTACCTAACTATGTTATCTATGATAATTAAAGTAGTAGGTATGATTGTTTATGCAGTTATTGTAGTTCTCTACTTAAAATTAGTTTCATATTGAGCAACAGAGCAACCTTCAGTTTATCCTTATGTACAAATTACTAAAAATCCATTGTTATTCACTCAACGTTAGATGTAAAATTCTATTTCAAGTGTACAGACTTTGAAATGCGTAGTCAAACTGGGAGTTGGCTAGAACAGGTAATTTATATGTGCGGGTGAATACAGCACCTGACCTGCCAACACTTTCTTGTCCAAAATATTTTTAATATTTTCTTTTAAGCATAAGAATGTTGGACTGTATAAGCTTTTGAATACATGTGAGAATTCAGTGTTGTTTGGTAGGACGGAATTCAACAAAGAAAAGAGAGTGCTCACCACTTTCATTCAGTTTGTTATTTGGCAGCCTTTTGTTATTCTACTTGCTATAAATTAAGAACGATCTGATTGACCCGTTTTCTTGCAAACTGGTTGCAATTGCTATCTCCACTTGTAACATACAAACCTTATTAAAGGATTCAAGAACCATGACACATTGTATTCTTGTTCATTATCTAACTGCTACTTGGACAGGTGTCAAGGGTGACTGTTCGTGCAAAAGAAGCAGTTGAAGCCGCTGGTGGATCTGTGAGAAAAGTGTATTACAATAAACTTGGTTTTCGAGCTCTGCTAAAGCCTGAGTGGTTTGAGAAGAAGGGGAGGCTGGTTCCAAAAGCAGCAAGACCACCACCTAAGCAAATGGACAAAGTTGATAGCATCGGCCGTTTGCCCGCTCCAACAAAGCCAATCCCCTTCCCACCTACCACATCAGCTTCACCTTCAGCTGCGTAAACACACTCTTTGGTTTCCTTTATCGGATTCTCAAAACCCACCCCATAAAGTCCTGGTTTGATTGTATTGTTTCCTGAATAGCAAAATGTGTTTCTTTGGTGAGACTTGCAAGTTGGTTTACCATGGTTCTTTCATCGGTTAAGCCTCTATTTGAACAGGTGTCATCATGTCGCGACATTGTGTTTGTTTAGTGCTCATTCTTAAGTTGATTTGAGTAAATCTAACATATAGGTTTGAAAAATCGATCATTCCAATCATAAAGGGTTTATTCTTGTAGAAATGTTTGGTAAAAGTAGTTACAAGGATTTTATCCACCCTAAGAGGCTATGAGCACTGACAACAAAGTTTTGCCAGATTGACACTTTATCATATAATCTTAGTTACACCCCGACTAAGCATATCAACCAAACGCAATGGAACAATACTACATATTTATTTTCACTAGTATATATCGTTTGGTCCCGATTATAAATACATGCGAGGAAAGAAAAGAAACAGAAAATAATAAAATACAATGCAATTGAAATTATTAAATACTAAACTAAATTAAACTAAAGTCATTTTGCTTTGACTAGAGCTGGTTTTTCTAGTGCATAGTGTCAATACGTCTAACTTTTGAATATTACCTGAAAATTCACACTCAAAATTTGTCAGCAATATGTTGGTGAGAACATGAGTTTTATACACAATACACAAATAAATAGTATTGTGTAAATTAAACAAGTTTACAATCAAACCTATACCCACGGCCCGTGAACATCAAAATAATGATTCCCCTACTTATGTTTGCCAACATAACATATCAAATATTACGAATATATGACGCAAGATAAACCATATATTATTCGGTAGAAGGTCATTCCATAAGGTTCACTACGTGCGAGGGTTTCCCAAGATAGTACTATCGATATATCTCGTGGCTCTTTTTATTGTTAATTACTAAGCTAAACTCTGGATTGTTTGTGGCAGCCAAAATAAGTTTGATTAACAATACAACATTAATGAACAAAACATTTAGAAGTATGTATTTTCTTTGCCCAAAACAAGTTTAACTATATAGTTTGAAAAAGAGGGGTCATATTAACTCACCTATTTGGTCTCGATACGATACGTGGTCTCAAAAGCTAAAAGTATAATTGAATATGTAAACATGTCAAGGAAGTCTCAATAACATAAGTAATTATATATGTGAAGTGGCCTAAAGTGACATCGATCCAAAATATACCAAAATTCATTAAGTGTTTTATAATAAGACTTTTAAAGACACTTTACTTAATTATTATATTATTTATTTATTTATTTTAGATTTTAAATATTAAGAAAATTATACATGAATTAGTCACACTATTTTTTATTTGTCGGTTTTACCCATAACAGCCTTAAATGGCCAAATTTTATTTTATCATCAAAATTTAAGCTTTTCAATATTAGAAATATATTCACTTAACTTATACTTATACTTTATTTATTGGTGAAATATGATTTTTTTTTGTAAATAATACTTATTTTATCAAACGGTATTTTAACATGTTATAGAGACAATTTATTAAATAATTAAGTTTCACCTATTTAACACCAAAATATATTTTTATACCCTTATAAAATGTGTTTTATTTTTAGTATTTGTTTATTGTATTTAACAAATTATGACTAATTGTTGTTGTTTTAGTCACAAATTGGTGCAAATAGTTACTTAGTCCTGAGTTTAATCTAAGATTAAATTTTTATAAGTCTTCTATAATATCTAGGTCTTGTAAAAGTTTATAAATAAAGTTATTTTCTATATTTGTTATTTTAGTGCATTATTTAGGTCTATTTTAATGCTATTAATACAAAGAAATATTTCTTTTACTCGTAATTGTTACTTAATATTTATATGTGTGATTATACTTATATTTAAGGTATGAAAATTATAATTTTGGATTTTTACATATTTCAAATAATTAAAGTGAACTACATGTTCATTTAAGGCTACAACTTTTAATAATTATTAGAAACAAATTCATACCTAGTATTATATATTATTTTAGTTTTATATAATGTAAAATATCTTAAAGAAATGTCATATATCTTATTTAAATGATTTTTCTAATTGTTATCATTTTATGCATTTCCTATTTCTTTTTCAATGTTAATTTGTAATAAATAATTAATGATAACCTGCTCCTATTTAAGTAATTTTAGGTTCATATAAATATTAATTAGTCCCTCTAGATTTTCGTGACTTTTGGATGTGTGTAGATATGTTATTTAATTTTTGGTTTCAAACCCGTCTAAATTCGTTAAACCATCTAAAGAAAGTGTTTTACTTGATTCTTGCAGGACCGGTGAAGGGTGGTCAATGCAACAGTTTCACAAGATGGAGAGATTTAGAACACTTAGCAGATCAAATAGGGAACCGGTTAGTGAAGAAACAATGAACACAAGTAAAAGAAAAATAACAAGAACACTCAAATATGGTTTTCAAGAATGATATATATTGCTCTCAAGTTCTTACAAGTGTTACAAAGTTTAATCAGAAGATACAAGTACTTGACATACTTTATACTACATCCTACAGCCGACCATACTTTGAAGGCTAGCTAGAAACACAAATCTAGACAACAAGATCAATGTAGAGTCAAAAGGCAGATTGCCTTTTGACTAGTGACTATGACATGCTATAGCTCACATCCTAGTATATTACAGAAAGGATAAAAAGTACATAGTTGGAAAGTTACAGACAAAAGACCTTAATCTACAGTTGACAAAAGCATGGACTTTTTACCAACTCATATAAGTTGGTGAGTCTTCAGAAGTGGCAGCAGAAAGTGGTTTAGCTTTTGACAAAAGGTGATTCAGAGAAAGCATGTCTTCTCTGTCTATAGAAGAAATCAGTCTTTGGCTTTAGAAGACTTTGTCCTTGAAGCTTCGGAAGACTTCATCTTTGGCTTCAGAAGATATGGTCTTTTGGCTTTGGAAAATTTGATACTTAGCATAATTCACTGAGTTATATCAAATCTTCTGAAGTAACTTTCTTGTACTTCACATATGCATGCTGAGAGCTCTTTGGTTGTTCTTTGGTTGCATTTGTCTTTAAGTGTATTCCTTACAATTCTTCTTGTAAAATTTCCTGTTTGAACTTTAGCTTACTGCAAAAATTAGTTCTTGATGGTTTTGGTTCATAAATCCTATTTTTTGAATAAATAAGTTTGTATAAATATAATTTTACTAGTTTTGAAGGGTTTAATGGGTTTTTCGGTACCCAATGCCTTGAGTCCATGCTATGAATATGCTTTTATACATGTTATTATGTTTGAAATGTGTCGGGTTATAATTGTGGACTTTATGAATATATATTATTTATGTTTCTTTTATATGGATTAAATTATATTTGATGGGTTTTGTTAGGATCGAGCCAAGCCCAATAACTTGCGAGTTGGCCAAGCCCATTAGTGTTAGTCAATAACCAAATCATATCTCTTAATGCGCCTGAATATTCTGCAAACTCTCCTAAATTGATGTCTATCTATACGTGTGTTACGTACGTTATCTAAAAGTACAAGGAAAGAAAAATGACAACATGGATAGCACAAGTGAATAATTCACTTGCGCATTACAATACAAGGAAAATAAGTAGATAAAAGTATGATCTTTTCGATGGTGAGGGGAAAAACTTTGTACGACATGCTTTGACTTAGTTCCGATATCCATCGTAGCCTTCTTGAATCCCTGGGCTTTAGCTTGGGCCTCATCTCGTTTAGCCTCCACTACGACGTTCTGCGATGGCATCAAGTAGGAATCTTTAAACCACCTAGGATTCCCGATGTGAACACTGTGGTGTGCCCTCATAACCCTTTCAGGAGGCTCCTCGTAGGAAAAAGTAGGGATGTGAGATGGAAAGTAGGGTAATGGGGGCATTCCATCCAGGAGGCATTATTATTCTCCCATACAGGATGGATAGATATGCGCGCTGACTGGCTAACACGCGGGGCCACTCTAATCCATGGTTGATTGTTCGTGTTGTTCCTGTAGGAGGTTCACGACCTATAAGTGCCGATCGTAGGTTCCGACTACTCCGGCCTCTAGTTCTCAAGGCCAGGAATGTGATCCGCGAGCCCTGACACTTGGGTGAACCGGTGGATTTGGTAGGTCAAAGGAGGCCTAGATGGTCCAACTGCCATGTAAAATGGGTTTGCCATCATATACGCTCTAGGGTCCATGGAATAGGTAGGAAGGATCGGCTAGGGAGGCGGGCTTGGTGTTGAATCAATGACAATGGTGTTCTTTCCTTTGTTTTCTTGTCCTGTCATTTTTATATAATGTTTTATGAAAATAAAGTGGTTAGTAAAGGGAGTAACTAAATCAATTTCTTAAGTTATATCCTTAGGTCTAACTGGTTTAAACTTAATGGTGTGTGTCCTATATATTGTAGGCCCTTAATTTTTGTGGTTAAGGCCCAAGTATCTAAATTTCTTAGATCCTAATTCACTAAAACTATTGGCTCTAATACCAATTTGTCACACTCCGACCAAGGGCTCAGACATGACGACTAATATCAACCAAACACAACGGAATAATACTACATATTTATTTTCAATAATACATATCGTTCGGTCCCGATCACAAATACATGCGAGGAACTAAAAGAAATAAAAATTAATAAAGTACAACCTAATCAAAATTATTAAATACTAAACTAAATTAAACTAAAGTCTTCTTGCTTTGACTAGGGTAGACGTTTCTGGTGCGTAGTGCCTACCGCCTCACTCTTAAATATTACCTAATAATACATACTCAAAATGTGTCAGCAATATGTTGGTGAGCACATGATGCAAGACCACGAAAGGGGGCAATGCAACAGCTTCACAATGGATGGAAAGACTTAGAACACTTAACAGATAAAATAGGAAACCTATTGAATGAAACAAAGAACAAAATGTAAAGAACACAATAAGAACACAAGCAGTTGGTTTTCAAGAATATTGTATATTGCTCTCAAGGTGTTTACAATTGTTACAATTTAAGGACTGATACCTGAGATACTTTATACTACATCCTACAGATGGTCAAACTTTAAAGGCCAAAGGGTAACACTAATCTAGAGAATAAGAACAATGTAAAGTCAAAAGGCAGATTGCCTATCGACAGGTGACTATGACATGTCATAGCTTACATCCTAATATATTATAAAAAGGATAAAAGTATAAGAGTAGAGTGTTAAAGACTCTAAGACCATAATCTACAGTTGACAAAAGTATGGATGTTTCACCAACTTGTATAACTTTGTGAGTCTTTAGAGATGGTAGCGAAAAATGGTTCAGCTTTTGTCAAAAGCGAGTCAACGAAAGCATGTCTTTTCTGTCTTCAAAAGAAATCAGTCTCTTGGCTTAAGACTTTGTCTTGAAGCTTCGGAATACTTCTTCTTTGGCTTCAAAAGAAATGGTCTTTTAGCTTTGGAAGATTTGATACTTAGTGATTGGGTTGTATCAAATCTTCCAAAGTAACTTCCCTTGTACTTCACATATGCATGCTGAGAGCTCTTGGTTGTATCAACCTCTAAGTATAACTCTGACAAACTCCCCCTAGGCTGATGCTACCAAAACTGGAGGATAGCTTTGAGTCTTGATCTTCATCAGTTGACAGTCCTTATTAGAATCAAGACCATTCCTTCTTCATTAGTTAGCCAGGATTCCTCAGACTCTCAAAGTATCTTCCATGTCATAGAGATCATGTAGAGGAAGGTCAAGTATTTTTGGCAGAAGTACACATCTTGACCCACTTGATCTCTAGTGACATACCATCTGTTTGGGTTAGTAGCAAATGCCCAAGACAAGATGGGTCTCTCAGCAGCAAGAGGCTCTACTTGGATTGGAGTTGGATGAGCAGCCTCGTCGTTGTCACCTCAGGATGTTCTGACCCACCCTGAGGTGCAGAGGTGAATGCCTTTGACTTTTTCTTCTTCTTTTTGTCCCTTCTGATGGCCATCCTCTTCCTCTTTTTGTATTTCAACTAAGGAGGTTGGTCTTGAGTACCAGATGTTTCTTGTTTGTCCTCCTAAGTTGGGCCCTTTTACTTCACAAGTTTAAAAGGAGAAGGATCAGGACCCTGCTATGGGTCAGAAGATGAAGTTGGCTAAGATACAGCACTAGGTCCAGGTTGTGTTATCTCTTGTGGTTCAACCTTGACCTCAGCTTCAGGTGCAGCCTGATTTGATAGAGAATGCAAGTCAACTAGCTCACCTTTCTTGATCTTCTGCTTGACTACTTTAATGTGCTCATCCATAGTGGATAGAGACATTGGACCAAGTCTCCTTCCAGAGAACCCATATAGCTTTAAGAAGCTCACCATCTTCAGTCTATGAGCAGACTTCTTCTGATTAGCTCAGATGGTGGCTCTTTGTAGCCTCTTCCCTCATCTTCCTCTTAGCAGCTTTTTGTTCTTTCAATACTTCTTGCTCAAGCTGTTTAAGGTACTCAAAGTCAATGTATTCATATGATAGGGGAAGTAAGTCAGCTGCTTGATAGAGGCTTGTGGCACTCAAGTAGGTTATCAGGTTTTCTTTGTCTTGTTCGCTACCTACTTGAGTTTCTTGTTCAACTACCACAGCCTCTGCCTCAGGACTTTCTTGAACTAGAGAGAGAGTAGGAGCTTTGTAAAGCCTTTTTCTTTTTCTTCCTTTCTCTCTTTTGACACTTTAGTGTCAACCAATTTATTAAATTCTTCCAAAGGAAAAGAGATGATTTCATCAATATTATAGTTCTTTAACCCCAGATAGTTCAATATGGCTGCCCCTTAACTCATCCTCCTGAGTGTTTGGCCTTGGGGCAGCCTTGATTGCATCTTCCATGAAGCTAGGGGTCTCACTAGTTCTCTCTCCCCTTGCCTTCCTCTTCCTCTCCCTTTTCTCCTCCATAATCTCCTCTGAGGTCATCTTCCTCTTCCCTTTGTCAGTCATTGGCATGTATGACTCAGGATGGAGAGAGCTTTGGCCTTCATCACTTGGTGTAGAACTTGAGCTCTATAAAGGGAGAGGCTGTGAGACACCTTCACCAGTTGGTGCCTCATTGAGTATACTGGGTGCTGAAGCAGTTCCTGTCTCAAGGTTCACAGGTTCAACTGCTGGGCCTTTAACTGAGGTTTCCCTTTTGAAGCTAATCTTAGGGTATACCTTAGTATCTAGTTGACCAACAGTTTTGCCTGCTATCCTTTGTCTATATAAGTAGGACCTTCTTCAGAACTCTTCAAGCATAGAACTCTTCAAGCACACTTTACTGAATCCTCTCAGCTAACCTGTCAGTTTGCCTGTTTTGACTTGGGTTGGCAAGTGGCATGTCAACCAGAGGAAAGCTCTCACAGTATCTCAGGGTTTGAGAGTTGAAGGCTTCTTATTGCCCCTAAGATCTAGAGAGTACCAGGGCTCTTCTATTATCATCATACCTCCATCCTACTATTGGATTTTTAGCAGGGTAGGATGGGATAGGCATTGCCCTTGGAATTCCTTCCTCAAATAGGCTTTGAATTAGGGCATCCACATCCATGTGGGTCTGAGGAGGTTGTTGAGTATGGACAACTGTAAGTGAGGATGGTAAGGCCTTTATGTCTATACTCTGGGCAGAACTCCAAAATTCTGTTATTGTAGGTAGGACTTTCTCCTCCTTTTTTGTAGCATCACCCTATTGCACAGGGGAGCTAACGGTTAGGTCTACCACATCCACAGGTTCTTGTGGACCTGGTTGAGTTTGCCTGGCAGGTCTCTCAGCTAACTTGCCCTTGAGACTGGTGATCTCAAGTTGCTGGTCACTAACCTGCCTTTGCAAGGTAGCCATATGAGATTCCAGGTGACTTACCTTTGAAACTAAATAGGTGTAGATTTTAGACAGTTTTTTCACCTTTAGTTGTATACTCCCCTTATCTTCATCAGAAGAATCATAGGGGGATGATAGAATAGGACAAAAGTCTTCTCCCTCACCACCATCTTATGGTTCTTGGTTGCTGGATTTCCCCTGCTCCATGACAGCTTCAAAAGAAGTGTCAAGGGGCTAGGTCATCATGGTTGGGTCTTAATAATGTAATCACTTGCAAAAGTGAGAGCCTCTTCCATATGGACTTTCTGAACATGTTCAGGGAAGTCCACCTCAGTTTGGGGCGGATGAAGTGGGCTAGATATGAGTGTTATAGGAGCACTCATCTCTCCTTGAGTAGGGGAGGAAAAAAGATACTCATGGTTTAAGATTAATGGCTTGGGATGGGGGTAGTAAGCTCATCAGGCTGAGCATGAGGAACATCAGCTCTGATCAATGAAGCAATAGGAGTGGTTTGCTCCTCAGGGGAAGTGGGAGCTCTTGGTTCCACTTCCTCCTGCATGGGTGATTGTATGGGGGCCTGCCCAATCTAAATAGACTGAGCAGGGGTTCGTTTGGATTTTCTTGAGTAGGTGAGGATTATTTGTGGCTGTGTGGGTGGTGCAGATGTAGAAGGTGTGGGTTCAATATTGACTAGTGCTGTCAAGTTGTCACCTTAAGCAATGAGCTCTAACATTTTTGGGACCAGGGCTGTTTCTACCCCTAAGAAGCCAACAATGGTCTTTCTCATGATTTTAAAGATGTCGGGCTTCATCTATCCCAATTTAAGAGTATCACCTTTTCCCTTTAATTATGAGCCCAGTTCATATTTAAGAATGTGCTAGACATATCTAGGGAACATGTAGTACTCTAAGGAGTCCAAGTTTGCAAGCAAGTTTGTGTAAACAAACTGGGAGTACTTGAACTTGACCCCTTGAACCATTCCATGGACTATATATGATAAGTCCTTAGGAATCTGGTCCCATCCTCCATGTTTATTTGATAAAAAGTGAATAACAACATGGAAGAGGTACTTCCATTGGTAGGAGACGTTACCCTTCCTGAAGGTTCTGACTGTGTAGTCTCCTTCATAGCCTATCTACCTGAATGACTCATTTATAGCAGATTTGGGAATGGATAGCTCACCTTCTTCATCATCCAGCTTGAGATTAGTGTTGATTGTGGCTGGGGTGACGAAAATTATCTTCCCCTGCACTGTGGCAGACAATACCTTCTTACCGTCCAAGATCACCTCTTGGCAGGTCCTCAAGAACTCAAGGAGTTGTTCATACAGTGGAGGGTCAATAGTTAGAGCAGTGAGGTAGTTTGATTGAACAAGGAAATGGTAGACATTTGAGAAACCTGGATAATTTTTAGATGATACCAGAGCAACCTGATTATGTTGCATGTGAAGATGCAAGGAAAAATCGAGTTGGTTTCAGGTTTAGGGTTGGCTATTGAAAGCTTTGGTATAAAGAAAGCTAAGAACAAAGAGGTTTTATGGGTGAATTTAGGGTTAGAACTTTTACAGATGAATAGAAAAAAGAAAAAAGGGGGAACTGTTGTACAAATATTTATATGGTTTGATTTGAGACAAAGTTAATACAAAATGATAAACTTTGAAATCGATTGTTGGTCCCACCTCTAAAAAAGTGCCAAAAACTGTAGTTATCTTGGAAGTAGAAAATCTTTCGAAGGTAATTTGTCTTTAGAAGTTTTGAGAAAACTTCCGGAGCCAATTTGGCTTCTGAAGATATTCCTTAGTCTGATAAGAATAGCTTCAGAAGAAAAATACTTAGAGTATTTTAACTTCCTAAACAAATTTTGTTTTGGAAGATATTAAACTTCAGATGTTTTATTCAAAGGATGAGTAAAGCTTCCGAGACTTAATTGCTTTCGGAAGAAAATTGTCCTCTAAAATATACAAGTACTTAGAAGCATATTTAAGCTTCAGAAGATATTTCAGAATTTCTTCCGAAGGAAAATTTCTTATGAAGTAGTTGTTAGTTTTGAAGACATAAATTTCTTCCGAAGTCACCTTAATGTCTTCCGAAAGAAAATGTATCTTCAATTCTTAAAATTCTAAGGAATATAAGTTAGAAACAATTCTCCCAAGATAAGTTAGAAAATTCTAAGGAATATAAGTTAGAAAAAATTTCTCCCAAGATAAATAGGACTTATATGGGTGATGATATAGACAACTTAAGACACATATTTTTGAAAAGTAATGTAACCTCTCGTGTTTTATTTAACGTTTGATTTAACGTCGTTATCTCTTGTAAGGGCTTGTTTTGTTATTAAAGCAAGTACGAGGACTTATTTGTAAATTCATGAAATTATTATAATTGGTTATAATTAAATAATTAATATAATAATAATAATAATAATAATAATAATAATAATAATAATAATAATAATAATAATAATAATAATAATAATAATAATAATATGTGATAACCTTTAAAAATAAATAAAAACAATATAAGTTTAATATTTTTTAAAAACTTGTTTTCTTTTTAAACTTTTGACATAAAATAATAAAAATTAAAACCCCAGGGATCAAACTGTAACTTCGTTTTAAAACAAAACTTAAGCTTTGGGTTAGAAAGGTTAACTTATAAATCGCAAGGACTAAAGTGTAACTTTTTAAAACTCAATCCCCAAACACCCAATTCTCCGGCGGAGCTCCGGCCAACCCCAAACCATCAATTCCACCGATTTAAACCCCAATAAATCAACCCTTCACACTCGTACAACAGTTTCGAACATCACAACAGCTTTAATTTGACATAAATCGTCGGTTTTCAATTCATTCAATTGAAACCAAAACTCATTCAAAGCAATTACAATGATCGACATGAAACGGAACTAATCATGGGTATTCAACGAGGGTTAATCATCATATGAGTGTTACGAAACTTCACACACTCCCAATTTCGTCTGAAACATATTCGAATCCCGAATTCACCATTGTGTACTCATCAGATCTATACCCTAATCGAATTCCAACTTCCGAGCATCATAAGCAAAATTGACAAAGGGCTTTCATTCGTAAGCACCAATCGAAGCCTCTGGTGCCACGAATTTGATTGAAAACATCCCTAACTCCCTAGATCGAAGTTATAATCGTCGCAACTGCAACTCTCCCAAGCAACATCGAAACCATCTCTTTACAGGAAATTAAACAGGTGAATATACTCGATTAGCCATGGGGAATCAAAGCCCCATGGTTAATTTCTTTATCAACTTCGAATTGTTGATCGATTTCTTCGATTTCAAATTAGGGTTCTTCAGGTGAAAATTGGGTGTTTTCTGGGATTCATGTTTTAAGTATTCATTTATGTTCTTAGACACCAAACAGGGCCTTGGCCCGGTGGTTTGAACCTTGTTTGGTGTGGCAGGGGACCCGGGTTCGAACCCGAGTCCCGACTTTTATTTTTTTTAAAAATGGTTTTTATAGATTTTTAAAATATAGAAAATATCTAAAAATTATTATTAATCAATAAAAATCATTTTTTTAATCAGAAATTAAATAAAATTATTTTCTTTTAAATTTTCTTACAAATACAATGAATAAATTCTTATTCTTTTATTTTAAAAAAATATAAAAATTATTACAAAATATAATGTATTATTAATTTTAAATTGTGGTGAAGTTAATCTCCTTTATTTCCCAAGAATTTCAATTTAATAAATTCTTTATTTTTATAAAATATATTTACAAATTTAATTATATATTAAAAGAAAATAAAGATATATATGTACATATTTAAAATGTGCATCTATTGTGTTTGAAAGAATTATTTTAATCATTTAAAACTACAAATTTACTATTTTACCAAATAGTAAATAATAATTCTTTGATAATAAAAGTTTAACTTTTATTAATGGTTTTAATCACTAAAATTCTTATTTAATTATTTAAATATTAAAATAATAATAAATTGTATCTGTATTATAATTTAAAATCATGAATTAAATGGTTTGTAAATATACCACTATAATCACCATGATTAACTTAATACGATTTTATTTAGGTTGAACGTTAACGAATCCTCGGCATTATATACAAGACCTTCTTATTTGACATCCTTATTATCCATGTGAGTTTTCATACCCTTTTTATATTATTTCACACTTTTGGGGTGAAACATGTTAAACGTATCATAAACACACTTGTAACCATGTTTTTAATCTTGTAACACTTGTGCAATTCATCTTATTTTGTCATGGTTATTTGAAATCTTGTAACTATCATGTGATGACCCTTGTAAGATACAATCATTAACTATTGCTAGCCTAACGACGTCATAGATCTATGGGCCTGACAAGCCTATTTGGTGCTAAAGCCGAGGTTATTGCCGGCTCCTAGTGTCGCATTCTTGAGCACTATGGGAACCAAATACACTTAGCTAATCGTTTAATCTTGTAATGGCCATACTTGTCAAGGTTTGATTGTTACATTTGTTCATCCATCTTTATTTACTTTATTCAATAACCTATGACATGAATTGCCATCTTTGATATATATATCTATGTATGAAAATCTATGGAAAACTCACCAACATATTACTGACATTATTTTTAACATGTTTCAGGAAATGATACAGCTTAGCTTGTTTTCGAAGACTTGTTCACATCTAGGATTGGACCTAGATTATAATAAAAAGCTTGTTTTCGAAGACTTGTTCACATCTAGGATTGGACCTAGATTATAATAAAAAGACATCTATTATCACATGGCGCTTGGAAACTTTTGTATTTGATTGTTGAAGTTTTGTTATTTCTTAGATGTATGTCATGAATATTGCTATTTAATAATATTGTCATTTTAATTTAGCGTTGTGTGGCATGAACAATCTTAACCCTCACATCTCGACGTTTCCGTCGTTAAGGTTGGGGTGTGACAGATTGGTATCAAAGCTCATAACTATAGGGATTTAGGTAATTAGAAATGGTGGCCTAGACTATGGTTAACCTTGGGACCCTTTTCATGAATAATCATTATGATCTTGTAAGTATGCTTATATGCCTATCACATGTTGCATAACCAATTCCTTATGTGCTATTTGTTTATATTAAAAAAAATAATGCTTTAGGATTATGCCTTGAACCTTGTGTACCCCAACTCCCTAATCTTCTTCTTATGCCTTTAAATCCTATCGCGTCTAATCTTTTCTAAATCTTATTCTCGACTACGTGTGGAATTCTACACATCTTAGCAAGTGGATAAAATTCCTTAGACGATATGTCTAAATCTTAAAAATCTCATCGAGGTTTTAATACTGGTGACCTATAGGAAGGTGTGTGACAGATAAACACCTGTATTCTGGATTTCCTGGCAAAAGGCCCTCGGGCTAAGGCAAGCATTTCGTATAAATCTCATTACGAGACCTATTATGCTTACCTGGGGATTTCTGGGATGAGTGCTAAATTATGGTCAACATACACATCTTTCCCAAGGTAACTAGAATTAAGTCACCTCGACGTGTCCATGTTCCTATTGGCTATGTGGTACAAAATGGAACCATCCTGGATATATTTAAAATATCAAAAAAAAATTCTTGATTTCCTGAACTGGTTTATTTCCGAATACTAATATTTTCTTTATTTCCATCTTATAGAATGTCTCGTCATCATGGAAAATGTGCTACCTCTGACCGCAAACTTGCTGCAATGATCGCCCGTCAAATGGCTGCTGTACTTCCGACTATGGTTGCTGAACTTAGTAGCACCTTAATGGCTAATAACAGCAACAATGCCAATGGAACCAATGGTGGTGATGGCAACAATGGTCATGGGGAGAATAGCAACAACCAAGGTGGGAACAACCGCACCTACACTTTCAAGCACTTCAACTCGTGCAAGCCCACTAACTTTAGTGGTAAAGAAGGAGCCACTGGACTTCTCGAGTGGTTCGAAAGCATGTAGAATACCTTCATCAATAGCAAGTGTCCTGATGAGCTCAAGGTTCGATATGCCGTGAGCGTCCTTCAACAACGGTCACTCACTTGGTGGAATAGTGAGAAGCGAAACCGTGGTGCTGAAGTTGCCTTGGCATTGTCTTGGGAGGAGTTCAAGACTATCATGATCCAAAAATTCTGCCCAAGGAGTGAATTACAAAAGTTGGAGGAGGAATTTTGGAACCTCAAACAAGAAAGCGGGAATCATTTGGCTTATTCCACCCGGCATCATGAGTTGAGCATGCTCCTACCACACATGGTGGACACTGTACCCCGCAACATCGAGAAATTTATCAAAGGGGTACCGTTTCAAATTCAAGATGCGGTGGTGGGAAGTAGGCCCACAACTTTGGAGGAGGCGATCAATATCACAACCCAGCTTACTGAAAACCATATTAAGGCTGGTACCTTGATGGTGAAGGGTGCCAAGTCAACTGTGAAGGTGACTCCTAAAGCATCAAAGGAGGTGAAAGCTGAGTCGTCAATTAAAAGCAAGAAGCGCAAGTTCACACCGGCCCGCAATTATGTTGTGACAGCGCCAAATGCCCCTCAAAGGCAAGCCGTCGCTGCAAATCAAGCACCCTTGGCAAGGGCTTATACTGGACCGTACCCGATGTGCAACACCTGCAAGTACCATCATACGGGGAACACTCCTTGTCGAATCTGCTCGTTGTGTGGAAAGTATGGTCATTTGGTGGCTACTTGCCATCGTGCCCCGAATAATGCTGCAATAGTTGCTAATCGAGCCTGCTACAACTGTGGCGAAACTGGGCATTTCCATCCACAATGTCCTCGCATTGCGAGAAATGTGCCACCGGCTCGAGGAAGGGCTTTCAACAACAATGCCAACCAAGCCCAAGCCAACAACAACGTAGTGAATGGTACGTCTCTATTTTCCTTTAATCGTTCTTTATCTTGTAAAATTCCTGCCTGCTTTCCATGTGCCAATGATAGTTTATTATTTGAGCAGGTATGTACCTTGTAAATAGTAGATATGCCTCTATACTTTTTGATTCGGGTGCGGATAAGAGTTTCGTGTCTTTAGAGTTCGAGCCTATTCTTTCTAAGCCGCGTTCTAACTTAGAAAGATGCTTTACAGTCGAAGTCGCCGATGGCAAATCTATTAAAGTCGACGTCGTGAAACACGATTGTGTCTTAAGTCTTAACGAGCACGAATTCCTTATCGATCTTATTCCTATGCAACTGGGGAGCATCGACATCATTATCGACATGGATTGGTTAGCCAAACAACACGCAGAAATTATATGTTTCGAGAAGTGCATTCGAATTCCTTTACCATCGGGTGATACCTTAAAAGTCTTTGGGGAGAGATCATCCCAAAGACTCAAACTCATGTCTTGTATCAAGGCCCAAAAGTGCTTGAGTAAAAACTACATAGCTTTTATGGCTTACGTAGTTAACACGAAAGCCAAGGGGAAGGAATTGAAGGATATTCCTGTCGTACGAGATTTTCCCGAGGTGTTTCCTGAAGATCTTAGTGGGTTGCCTCCCGTTCGAGAAGTGGAGTTCAAAATCGATTTGATTCCTGGTGCGAACCCCGTGGCTAAGTCACCTTATCATCTTGCACCGTCTGAAATGCAAGAACTAGCTAGTCAACTGCAAGAGTTGACCGATAAGGGTTTTATTCGCCCTAGCTCTTCACCATGGGGTGCACCCGTGCTATTTGTGAAGAAGAAAGATGGTTCTTTCTTTATGTGCATCGACTACCGGGAACTTAACAAACTCACTATCAAGAACCGATACCCTCTTCCTAGAATCGATGATCTCTTTGATCAACTTCAAGGAGCTACACAATTCTCAAAGATCGATCTACGTTCTGGGTATCATCAACTACGTGTTCACGACAACGATATTCCAAAGACCGCGTTCCATACTCGATATGGACATTACGAGTTCATGGTTATGCCTTTTGGCTTGACTAATGCACTTGATGTCTTCATGGATCTCATGAATCGAGTATGTAAACCGTATTTGGATAAATTCATGATCGTGTTTATTGATGCTATTCTCATCTATTACAAGACAAAGACCGATCATGAATTGCATTTACGTCAAGTCCTCGATCTTTTGAAGAAGGAACAACTATATGCCAAGTTCTCAAAGTGCGAATTCTGGCTCGAAGAAGTTCAATTCCTAGGACATGTGGTGAATAGCCAAGGAATTCACATCGACCCTACAAAAATAGAAGCCGTAAAAAATTGGTGTGTTCCCACCACCTCAACGGAGGTTCATTCTTTTTTGGGTTTAGCGGGTTACTACCGTAGGTTCATTGCAAACTTTTCGAAGATTGCTAAACCGCTTACGGAGCTAACTCAAAAGAATAGACTTTTTGAATAGGGACCCGAACAAGAAGAGGCTTTCGAGACACTGAAACGCAAACCGTGTAATACTCCTATCTTAACCCTCCCCGATGGAAACGATGATTTCACTGTGTACTGTGACTTGGTTGTGTTCTAATGCAATGAGGCAAGGTCATAGCTTACGCGTCAAGACAATTGAAGGTTCATGCGGTGAACTACACAACTCATGATCTCGAACTTGGTGTCATGGTATTTGCTTTGAAGATTTGGCGACATTATCTTTATGGGACGCAATGTATAGTCTACACCGACCACAAGAGTCTCCAACACGTGTTCAATCAAAAGGATCTCAACATGAGACAAAGACGTTAGGTTGAGTTGATTAACGACTACGACTGCGACATTCGCTATCATCCTGGAAAGGCAAATGTTGTAGCCGACGCGCTGAGTCGCAAGATCCACAACAAGACTGTCTCACTTCAAGAAATCCGAGATCGAAGACAATGGTTTGAAGAGGGATATTGCATCTTATGTCTCCAAGTGTCTCACGTGCGTAAGGGTTGAAGCTAAACACCAACGGCCTAGTGGTTTACTTGAACAGCCCGAAATCCCTATGTGGAAATGGGAACATATATCCATGGATTTCATAACCAAGTTACCACGAACCTCTCGTGGCCATGATAGTAGCGAACAATTCAAACCCTTGAGGATTTACTACGTCTTTTTGTTCTTGATTTTGGTGGTGTTTGGGATACGCATATGCCGTTAGCGGAATTTTCGTATAACAATAGTTATCACTCGAGTATCAAGATGGCACCATTTGAGGCTTTATATGGTGGCAAATGTCGTTCTCCGATCTGTTGGACTGACATTGGTGAGAACTTCATTATTGGTCCTGAACATATTCAAGAAACGACCGACAAAGTCTCCAAAATCCGAAATAACCTTGAGGTGGCTAGAAGTCGTCAGAAGAGTTACGCCGATAAAAGACGCAAACCGTTGGAATTTCAAGTCGGTGACATGGTGCTTCTTAAGGTCTCTCCATGGAAGGGCGTGGTTCGCTTTAGGAAGAAGGGCAAGTTAGACCCACGTTTTGTAGGACCCTTCAAAATTCTGAAAAGAGTTGGGAAAGTGGCTTACAAACTGGAGCTACCTTCCGAACTTAGCGGGGTTCATCTTGTTTTCCATGTCTTAAACTTGAGGAAATGCCTGGCTGATGAAAATTTACATGTTCCTTTGGAGGAAATCCAAATTGACGAGTCGTTACATTTCGTTGACAAACCTGTCGAGATCATGGACCGAACATTGAAGAAGACCCAAACCACTAACACACCGATCGTCAAGTTCTTTGGGAAAACAAACGAGGAGCTGAGTTCACTTGGGAACGCGAGGATCACATGAGGAAGAAATATCCCTATCTTTTTGTTTAGCCTTGTCTATAAATTTCGGGACGAAATTCCTTAAAATTGGGGAGACTGTAACCTCTCGTGTTTTTATTTAACGTTTGATTTAACGTCGTTATCCCTTGTAAGGGCTTGTTTTGTTATTAAAGCAAGTACGAGGACTTATTTGTAAATTTGTTAAATTATTATAATTGGTTATAATTAAATAATTAAATAATTAATAATAATAATAATAATAATAATAATAATAATAATAATAATACTAATAATAATAATAATAATAATAATAATAATAATAATAATAATAATAATAATAATAATAATAATAATAGGTGATAACCTTTAAAAATAAATAAAAACAATATACATTTAATATTTTTTAAAAACTTGTTTTCTTTTTAAACTTTTGACATAAAATAATAAAAAGTTAAAACCCCAGGGATCAAACTTTAACTTTGTTTTAAAACAAAACGTAAGCTTTGGGTTAGAAAGGTTAACTTATAAATCGCAAGGACTAAAGTGTAACTTTTTAAAACTCAATCCCCAAACACCCGATTCTTCGGCGTAGCTCCGGCCAAGCTCCGGCCAACCCCAAACCATCAATTCTACCGATTTAAACCCCAATAAATCAACCCTTCACACTCGTACAACAGTTTCGAACATCACAACAGCTTTGATTTGACATTAATCGCCGGTTTTCAATTCATTCAATTGAAACCGAAACTCATTCAAAGCAATTACAATGATCAACATGAAACAGAACTAATCATGGGTATTCAACGAGGGTTAATCATCATATGAGTGTTACGAAACTTCACACACTCCCAATTTTGTCTGAAACATATTCGAATCCCGAATTCACCATTGTGTACTCATCGGATCTATACCCTAATCGAATTCCAACTTCCGAGCATCATAAGCAAAGTTGACAAAGGGCTTTCATTCGTAAGCACCAATCGAAGCCTCTGGTGCCACGAATTTGATTGAAAACATCCCTAACTCCCTAGATCGAAGTTACAATCGTCGCAACTGCAACTCTCCCAAGCAGCATCGAAACCATCTCTTTACAGGAAATTAAACAGGTGAATATACTCGATTAGCCATGGGGAATCAAAGCCCCATGGTTAATTTCATTATCAACTTCGAATTGTTGATCGATTTCTTCGATTTCAAATTAGGGTTCTTTGGGTGAAAATTGGGGGTTTTCTGGGATTCATGTTTAAAGTATTCATTTATGTTCTTAGACACCAAACAGGGCCTTGGCCCGGTGGTTTGAACCTTGTTTGGTGTGGCAGGGGACCCGGGTTCGAACCCGAGTCCCGACTTTTATTTTTTTAAAAATTGGTTTTTATGGATTTTTAAAATACAGAAAATATCTAAAAATTATTATTAATCATATAAAAATCATTTTTTTAATCAGAAATTAAATAAAATTATTTTCTTTTAAATTTTCTTACAAATACAATGAATAAATTCTTATTCTTTTATTAAAAAAAATATAAAAATTATTACAAAATATAATGTATTATTAATTTTAAATTGTGGTGAAGTTAATCTCCTTTATTTCCCAAGAATGTCAATTTAATAAATTCTTCATTTTTATAAAATATATTTATAAATTTAATTATATATTAAAAAAAATAAAGATATATATGTACATATTTAAAATGTACATCTATTGTGTTTGAAAGAATTATTTTAATCATTTAAATCTACAAATTTACTATTTTACCAAATAGTAAATAATAATTCTTTGATAATAAAAGTTTAACTTTTATTAATGGTTTTAATCACTAAAATTCTTATTTAATTATTTAAATATTAAAATAATAATAAATTGTATCTATATTATAATTTAAAATCATGGATTAAATGGTTTATAAATATACCACTATAATCACCATGATTAACTTAATACGATTTTATTTAGGTTGAACGTTAACAAATCCTCGGCATTATATACAAGACCTTCTTATTTGACATCCTTATTATCCATGTGAGTTTTCATACCCCTTTTTATATTATTTCACACTTTTGGGGTGAAACATGTTAAACGTATCATAAACACACTTGTAACCATGTTTTTAATCTTGTAACACTTGTGCAATTCATCTTATTTTATTATGGTTATTTGAAATCTTGTAACTATCATGTGATGGCCCTTGTAAGATACAATCATTAACTATTGCTAGCCTGACGACGCCATAGATCTATGGGTCTGACAAGCCTATTTGGTGCTAAAGCCGAGGTTATTGCCGGCTCCTAGTGTCGTATTCTTGAGCACTCTGGGAACCAAATACACTTAGCTAATCGTTTAATCTTGTAATGGCCATACTTGTCAAGGTTTGATTGTTACATTTGTTCATCCATCTTTATTTACTTTATTCAATAACCTATGACATGAATTGCCATCTTTGATATATATATCTATGTATGAAAATCTATGGAAAACTGACCAACATATTGTTGACATTATTTTTAACATGTTTCAGGAAATGATACAGCTTAGCTTGTTTTCGAAGACTTATTCACATCTAGGATTGGACCTAGATTATAATAAAAAGACATTTATTGTCACATGGCGCTTAGAAACTTTTGTATTTGATTGTTGAACTTATTTTATTTCTTAGATGTATGTCATGAATATTGCTATTTAATAATATTGTCATTTTAATTTAGCGTTATATGGCATGAACAATCTTAACCCTCACATCTTGATGTTTCCACCGTTAAGGTTGGGGTGTGACAAGTAATTTTAAAACTAATTTAAGAAAATCTACTCAAAGTTAATCATCCTAATAGCTGATACAAGATACTTAAATCTCTGCTCATCAAAAGCTTTTATGAACAGATCAGAGTATTATTCATTTGTGTTTACTTTGACTAGTTTTATCAACTTCCTTTCAAAATTATCCCTTATGAAATGATACCTGATCTAGATGTGCTTTTGTATTTGAGTACTGTATAGGGTTCTTTGCAATAGAGATAGCACTGTTGTTGTCCATGTCGATGGGAGTTCTTTGAAGTTAAATCCATAGTCCAGCATCTGATTCTGAATCTAAAGCATTTAAGCACAACAACTTGTAGCAGCAATGTATTCAGCTTCAGCAGTTGATGCAAACATACAGGATTGTTTCTTGCATTGCCATGAGACTATCCTTCCACCAAGGAATGACATCCCCCTGATGTAGACTTTGCAGTCGTGTTACAACCACCATAGTCACTATTTGTATAGGCATACAGATTGAAGTCAAAATTCTTTAGATACCAAAGGCCCAATTTGGGAGCACCTTTGAGATAGCTAAGAATTCTCTTGACAGCAACCAAGTGTGACATCTTGGGCTTGGGGTTGGCTTAATATCTTGCATATATGCATGTGGCAAACATGATATCAGGGCTTCTAGCTATGAGGTACATAAGAGACCCAATCATAGCCCTATAGAGATGTTCATCAACACACTCCCTTTAGATCAGGTCCTAGGGAGTGGTTTCTGGCTATGGGTGTCTTAGCAACCTTGTAGTCATTTAGATGGAATCTTGTAAGTATGTATTGCACATACTTTGACTGGTTTATGAAGATGCCATTGTCAACTTGCTTCACTTGAATTCGTAGAAAGAAATTGAGTTCCCCTATGGCACTCATTTCAAATCTATTCTTCATCAGCTTCTCAAAGTCTTTGCAGAGCTTTGAATTAGTTGACCTAAAGATGATGTCATCTACATAAACTTGAACCAGCATCATGTCTTTTCCTGTTCCTTTGATGAAAAGTGTGATGTCAATGGTACCTCTCTTGTAGCCATGTTGGACAAGGTACTATGAAAGTGTCTCATACCACTTCCTTGGAATTTGATGTAACCCATAGAAAGCTTTGTCAATCTTGTAGACATAATCAGGATGATCTAACACTGCAAAAGCCAGGTGGTTGCTTGACATACACTTCTTCATCTATCACACCGTATAAAAATGCACACTTGACATCAAGTTGGTAGACCTTGAAATCCTTGGATGCAACAAATGCAAGGAATATCCTAACAGCTTCAAGTCTTGCCACAGGAGCAAAAACATCTGTATAGTCAATCCCTTCTTCTTGAGTGTACCCTTAAACAACCAGTCTTGCCTTGTTCTTGATGGAAAGTCTTCTATCATCCTTTTTATTCATAAAAACCCACTTGGTACCTATTGGTGTCTTCCCATAAGGAAAAGGGCATAGGTTCCAAACCTTTTGCTTCTTGAATTGTAGCAACTCCACTTGCATTGCTTAAAACCCAACTTCCATCTTTCAAAGCTTTATTAACTTTCCTTGGTTAATCTGGGACAAAAAGCAAGAGTATAGATAAACATTTTTGACATGGGTTTGTCCTCTTATTCTCACCCCTATCTCAATATTTCTAATGATGTTTGTGGTGGGATGGGACTTATGGATTCTAAGTTGAGGAATCACAGCAAGTTGGTTTGACAAATCTAAATTAGTGAAATTCAGATCTGGTGATTGAGTGTCACCCACCACATCAACACACTTATCAAGGGAAACTTGATCCAATGAGTGTGTGACATCATTGATGTTGTCTTCAGTGGAGAGGTTGTCAGCATTATGAAATTCTTGATCACTTTCACCATCTCCATCTCCTCCTACATTAGAAACCCTTTCATTTGAATTTTATGCCTTTATGTTGGAATTTATAGGCACCTCAGATGTATCAGCTGAAGAGTTTGTCATTGTTCTGCTGACATGATTTTCAATTGCAGGGCTTGTTACCACCTAAGCTGAAGAAATTTTATCACTTGGTTTTCTCATCTCAAAACTTGGGTCAAGATCTCCTGTTGATAAGCTACCAGTAGATTCTGAAACATCTTCACAAGATTTGTTAAAATAGTTGGTAACTAAATCAAGATCAAATAGCCAATCTAGACCAGAATCTTTCACACTGGGAGTGTGCTCATTGAACGTCACATTGGATGACTCTTCAACTACTCTAGTTTTGAGATTGTATACTCTATCAGCCTTGGCTTAGGAAGAGTATCCAATAAAGTGTCAATCATTTTATTTCTTAGCAAATTTGACTATCTGATCTTTGGTATTCAAGATGGTGCATGGACATCCAAATGACCTGAGGAAACCAATGAAAGGTCTCCTTTTGTGCCACAGTTCATAAAAGTCTTACAATAAGTCTTGAGTACTAAAACTCTGTTCTGCATATAGCAGGTAGTGACGACTGCCTCTGCCCAAAAGGTAATGGATAGTTTAGAGTCAGAGAGCATGGTCCTTGTAGCCTCAATAAGTGTCCCGTTTCTCCTCTCTGTAACACCATTTTGCTAAGGAGTCCTGGGAGCACTATATTATCTTATAATACCCTTTTTTATAACAAAATGTATCAAGTATTTGTTCTTGAATTAAGTTCATTGATCACATCTTATGATTTTGACCTTGTGATCACATTGATTATCAATTTTCAAAATAAAGTTCCTCAAGATCTTAGGGGTCTCATCCTTAGTTCTAAGAAAGAATACCCATGTGTATCTTGTGAAATCATCTATGATCATCAAGAAATATAAAGTTCTTCCTAAACTCATTACACTAGTAGGGCCAAAGAGATACATATGTAATAAGTGTAGGGGAGTAGTGATGGAGTTCTTTTCTTTTGGCTTGTGATACACTTTGTGTTAATTTCTTTCAGACATGCAACACACTAGTCATCACTTGTTGTAAGGCCCCATTTCTGGAAACCCTACAGTTGGTCAATCATTGCATAAAAACATTTAAAAGATACATCATTATCGCAGCGGAATTCAAAAACTTCTCATTTATAAGTTAAAACATATCATTTCATTACATCATTCATGTAAATTTCAAAATACAACATCATATCAAAATGTGAATGCCAGCCTCAAAACGCTCCCAGTAGCTTATGCATCCATGCCTGCACCTCCTCAGCATCAACACAAAAACCTGCCAACTATTATGAATACAAAAAGTCAGCGACGCTTAGTGAGTTCTAGTTTTATAATTAAAATACTTTACTTTTGTTAAAACAAACATTTTACATTCGTTCATGATCACACATCATACGTACACCTTGGTAATAATTATTATTTTCTTCGTCTTTGTTCAACATAATTAAATCATTACAACTCTCACCATCATCCAGATCTTGTCTCATGCTATACCCCCGACTCATGCTCGAAAGCTGATACTGTGTCGGGGCCTGTAAAAAACCCCCGACTCATGCTCAAAAGCTGACACAGTACCGAGGTACGCGACAAGGATCCCATCTCGTATGCAACACCCCTGACTCATGCTCGAGAGCTGATACTGTGTCGGGGCCTGTAAACAAACCCCCGACTCATGCTCGAAAGCTGACACAGTACCGGGGTGAGCAACAAAGATCTCATCACTCTCACACGCCACACCCCCGACTCATGCTCGAAAGTTGATACTGTGCTGGGGCCTGTAAACAAATCCCCAACTCATGCTCGAAAGCTAACACAGTACCGAGGCGGGCGTTAAAGGTCTCATCGTTCATTAACTCCATTCTTATTATCTTTCACTTTCGTTACATAATACTTTACTTATGCACTCATACATAATAGGTAAAGCCACAACATACACAACACGAACATCATCAACGACACACAAACATGCATAGCACCACCGACATAACCACCACATCACAACAGAACTTAGCACAACCACCTACCCCTCAGAATTCCCAGAAATACCTAAGTCTACCAAGATATTCGAATGAACATATTAGGCACATGAGCATCTAAATTTGAATAAAAACAGTCTAGGCGCATGAGCACTATGCGAGCGCTTGAACACTATGCAGGCGCATGAGTACTGCTTGGGCGCATGAGCCACACTTAGGCGCATGAGCAGTGGGCATATGGGGTACTTGGGTGCATGGGCACATTCTGGGCGCATGGGCATATTCTGGGCGCATGGGCACATTCTGGGCGCATGGGAACTGCTGGGGCGCATGAGCCCTGCTTAGGCGCATGAGGTACTTGGGCGCCTGGGCAACTCTGGGCGCATGGAAACAATCTGGGAGCATGAATACTTAGGCGCATGAGGTCAGTTAGGCGCATGGAAAACAATCTGAAATATAACCTATGCTACAAACAACACCCAAACATCGTTCTAACACATCCTAACATAAATCTACCATGCTACAACACTAAAACATGCTAAACATCAAACATAACCCAAGAACCACTTCTAAAACATGCATCAACAGGGCACAGTCGAACATCATGCTGAATACTCACGGTTTGCTTTAAAAACTTCTGCTCGGTATGCATAATAGCCCCAAACACTTAGAAAACCAGTAAAAAAAGGGGATCTAGAAACTCACCTTGAACAACCTTCGAGTAGAACACTGCAAACCCGAGACCCACCTGCAGTTCACACCTAAAATCCACGAAAACGAGAGCTAAACACCATAAATCTCGGTCTAGAACTCGAAAATCCAGCTGAAACCGAACAATTACTCAAGAAAACTCACCTTTTGCAGATCCTTCTTCTTCTCTCTCTCTAAAACCAGTGAAACTCTTCTTCTTTCTTCTTTGCATCCGAGAACAGGAAGTAAGTAGGGGCATGGGCGGCCATGCCCTCCTTTTTAAACACAATTATAATAAAGTTTTCCACTTGAACAACTTTAGCCCCTCAACTTGAGTTATTTCACCTTTCTTTCTTTATACTTTTCTTTTCTTTTCCTTTTAATAAATTTCCGGGTGTTACACTTGTAAACTATTTATTTGGCATTCCAGTTACCAAATCATCTTCAATTAATTTATTCATGTTTTTAAAGTTTACATGGCACATTCTTTTATGCCAAAGAAAACACTCATCACTATTGGCTTTAGATAGAAATCAAGAAACTTCTCCAAATAGGGAGGTTTCCTGTAAATGCATCTTATACATGTTCCTTTTCCTGGGGGCTCTGACCAGGATATGCTCTTGAGGAATGACCACCCTGGGCTTGAGAACAATGCACTCATGCTCAGTGAAGAGCATGTTATGTCTCTGGTCACAAAATTGAGATACACTCAAAAGATTGTATCCAAGCTCTTTACCATAGTTTACCTTCGCAATGCTGAGCTTACCATTTATGACCCTACCCCTTCTAGTGATGTAACCACCTGAATCTTCTCTAAAAGCAATTGGCCCTCCATCAATTTTTTTAAAGTTTTGAAGCAAAGAGCCATTTCCTGTCATGTGCCTAGAATAGTCACTATCAAAGATCCATACTTTTTCTTTGGTCTTCAGCTGTTCGTGCACAGAAAGAGATGGTTAGTTATATTTGGAAACCCAAGCCTCATTAGTCTTGGGCTCATCAAGATGAACTGAAGATGGTTCAACAGTTATTGATCCTATATTCAAGCTTTGAGGATATTTGGCTCTTGTTAATGAAGAAACTTCAGTCACATGGTCTTACTTTATCTTCCACACCATCTTTGGAAGACTAGACTTGGCCTTTAAGACTTTGGAAGTTTTGACAACTTCAGAAGTTTTGGAGACTAAACCTTCAGAAGCATTTGCATCCACTGTAGCATACTTCAGTGCTTCGGAAACACTCCTTTCTTCCGAGACCAAATTTTATTTTGAAGGAAATTTTCCACCTATCTTCATCTTGATCACCTTGGAGCATCTGAAGGAAAGAGATTTTACTTCCGAAGTTATCTTCTTCTTCTTCTTCTTCTTCTTTTTCTTCTTCTTAGAAATGTTCTTCTTAGTCATATGGATGGTACTCTTAGGATTATAGATGCAATCCTTAGCAAAGTGAGAGGTACCACCACACATGATGCATTCAACTAGCATACTTCTGAGATTCTTCTTCTTAGTAGAAGGCTGAGCTTGATATCTTTCCATTTCCTTCTTCATCTTCATAGATGATGCAGTGGGCTTCTTAGGGTGAGGCTTGCTCTTGGAACTGGATGGTTTTGGGTATGCAGTAGTGGTGCACATTTGATAAGCCTTCTTCTCTTACCAAGATGATTTTGACATAAACTAAGACTCCTAGTACTAGAGTCCATAGTTGACTCTTCGGTCTTTACCACTTCAAACCTAGTAGAAATAAAGACTTGTTTTTGCTTGGAATTAAAAGTGGAATTGAGCTGTTGGGCTTTATTTGATTTTCTTTTGGCTGCCCTGATCAAGTTCTTCCTAGCTTACTTGGTCATCCTTGGTTCTTTCTTCTCTTTAGGAAAATAGTGACCCTTCTTAGGATAACCCTTCTCACTCACTTCAAGTTCATCCTTCACTATCTCCTCTTCATCTTCATCCTCTTCTTGGATAGGATCAATAAGGGGTAGCTCATCTTGACAAGTTCCATACCTTGGAGATCTTATTGATAGTAATGTGTGTGGAGGAGCTATCTCACTTGAACCCAGTCCCTGCCTGTTCTGATAATAAATCTTAGCATGCAAGGATGAGGATATTATGTTCTTGAAGGTTTCCTATTCAAGAACACACTTTTCTACCTTGGCTTTACTGATCACAAGCTTAGCCTGGCATTCAGTTAACTTGGTTATGAGATCTTTGATTTGAGTCCTGTAATTTGTGTGGTCATGCTTAAGAGTAGAAATTATTTTCTCCAAATCTTCTATTTTAAGTTTATAATCATTTTTTGCTCTTTGAAATTAGCTTTTAAAATATTCAAGGGCTCAAGGTCAGATCTCATTCCAGGTTATAGGACCTATACATGCAAACTTTAGCAAAGCATTCAGGTGTACAAAGATGTTCTAATACTTTGGCTTCTTCATGGTCAACCATTAGTGCTTGATTTGGAGAATAATCTTCTACCTGAAAGCTCTAGGCAAAGCCTCCTTCTTCAACAGAAACAACAAGTTGTTGTTTAGGCTGGCTTGGCTTCTCAGATCTGGGAGCTGCATCAGTGTAGTTTGTTCTGGATTGTGCTTGGCTACCATTTGTCCTTAGTGCCTTGCACTCCCTAGCAAATTGTCCTATTTGGATACAGTTGTAACACTTCACCTTGATTTTATCCAGTCCAAACTTTCCACTAGCCACATTACTGGGAAACTTTCTTTCTATTCACTTGTAGAACTTCTTGGCTCTATAAGTGAGAAGAGCCATTTGCTGGACTATCTCCATATACTCCAAGTCATTTGGATGGATACAATCCAAGTCTTCAAGAGTGAAGAGAAAGTTGCCACAACTTTCATCAGCAGACACGAAGGCTTGTGATGAGCTTATCTGTTGGAATGGGCTTCCTTGGATGTAGCTCTCCCTTGGTGTCTTCGAGAAGGGGATGAAATTGACCTTTTATGAGTTGTTAGGGAAGCAGATGAGATGTTGCTATGGTTCTCTATTATCCCTTTCAACCACATGGAGGGCTAAACTCTGTTGATTGCTAAAAGAGCTGCAGATGGATTTTGCATGTTCATCTCCATCTGATAACCACTGAGGATACTATACAGCTCTGTGAGAGTAAGGGTGGAGAGGTTTTCAGTTCTCTTAATGGCCACACAGTAGTGAGTTATTATATGGGAAGAGAGAACATGAACTTTCTCACAATGTCCCTATTCTCAAGTTTTACTCCAACATTCATGAGAGTGTCTACAATCTCAACATACCTAAAGTACTATTGAGTCATAGTTTCACATGTCCTGTAGGTGAAGTTCTCAAACTACAGCTTCATGAGGTTTTTCTTGTTTTCTTTAGCCTCATCAAACCCCTCATACAGGAGCTTCTGTGCATCCCAGAGCTGCTTAGTAGTTTTGCACTTCTTGAAGCCTTTGTATATAGTTAGGAAGAGTGGTTTAGAGAGCAGTCATGGCCTTCTGATCTATCTCTATATTCTTCCAATCTTCTTCAGAACTGTCAGCCACTTCCTTTGGTATCATCCCACCACTAGCAGTAGCTAAAGTGGTACTTGGGATGTGAGGTTTGGTGACAACACATCTCCATATCCTATTATCTTGAGACTTGATGAAGCCTTCCATTCTTTGGCACCAAGTATCAAAGTCATCAGGAGTGATCAGTGGAGATTTTGTCATAGTACCGGTTTCTATATCAGCTTTTGAAAGAGCTGCCATTTGAGATGGAAAGTGTTTTATGAAACTGAAGGGATTTAAGATGGCGAGATCTTATTATCAAGAGCCTGAAAAGCTATGATACAAATTGCAGGATCGGGATAGGGGGGCAATGCAACAGTTTCATAATGGATGAAGAGACTTAGAACACTTAACAGATCAAATAGGGAACCGGTTGAATGAAACAAAGAACAAAATGTAAAGAACACAATAAGAACACAAACAGTTTGTTTTTAAGAATGTTGTATATTGCTCTCAAGTGTTTGTAATTTTTATAATTGCTTGTCCTAAGGACTGATACCTGAGATACTTTGTACTACATCCTACAGCCGGCCATACTTTGAAGGCCAGATGGAGTCACTAATCTAGACAACAAGATTAATGTAAAGTCAAAAGGCAGATTGTATTTTGACTGGTGACTATGACATGCCATAGCTCACATACTAATATATTACAAGAAGGATAAAAGTACAAGAGTAGAAAGTTACAGACTCTAAGACCATAATTTATAGTTGATAAAAGTATGGATGTTTCACCAACTTGTATAGGCTGGTAAGTCTTTAGAGATGGCAGCGAAAAGTGATTTATCTTTTGTCAAAAGTGAGTTAGAGAAAGCATGTCTTCTCTGTCTTCGGAAGAAATCAGTCTCTTAGCTTCGGAAGACTTCATCTTTGGCTTTGGAAGAAATGGTCTTTTGGCTTCGGAAGATTTTATACTTAGTGAATTTCATTGAGTTGTATCAAATCTTCCGAAATAACTTGTACTTCACATGTGCATGCTAAGAGCTCTTTGGTTGTATCAACCTCTAAATATAACTCCTACACATGAGTTTTATACATAGGACACAAATAAATAGTATGGTGTTAATTAAACTAATCAAACCTATGCCCACGACCCGTAAAACGTCAAAATAATAATTCCCTTACTTACGTATGCCAACGTAAGTTATCAAATAGTGTGAATATATATGACACAAGATAAACCATATATTATTTAGAGGAAGGTCACCCTAAAAGGTACACAGTGTGTGGGGGTTTTCCTAGATAATACTATCCATATATCTCGTGACTCCTTTTGGAGTTGATGACTATACAAAACTCGAGGATTGTTTGTGGCAGCTAGAATAATTTATGATTAATAATACACCATTAATTAAGAAAACATTTAGACGTATGTATTTTCGTTCCCCAAAACAAGTTTAACTAAATAGTTTGATAAAAAGAGGCCACATTTACTCACATATTTAGTCTCGATACGGAGCTTGGTCTCAAATTCTAGAAGTATAATGCCCTAGGATATGTAAATATATCATTAAAGTCTCAGTAATATAAGTAATCCTATATGTAGAAGTAGCCTAAAGTGACATCGTTCCAGATGTTTCAAAACCCGTTAAGTGTTTTATAATAAGACTTATTATATAATTTAAAGACACTTAACTTAATTATTATATTATTAATTTATCTATTTCAAAATTTTAAATACTTTGGAAATTATACATAAAATAGTCACACTATTTTTTTATACGTCGATTTTACCCATAATGCGTCTTAATGGCCAAAATTCATGTTATCATCTAGATTTAAGATTTCAATTATTAGAGAAATATATTCATTAAACTTATACTTTAGTATATTGAAAAAATATGAGTTTTATGTAAATATTACTTATTTTGTTATTCTTCTTTATTAAACCGTATTTTAACATGTTATAAGGAGATAATTCATAACATAATTAGGTTTAACTTATTTAGTGTCAAAATATATTGTTATGCAATAAGTTTTATATTATAAAATATGATTAAATATTTTAGTATTTGTTTGTTGTACCGAACAATTTTTGACTAATTAACATCCTTTTAGTTCAAGTCCGTGTATATAGTTACTTAGTGCTTAGTTAAATTAAAGATTAATTTTTTTAAGTCTTCTAAAGTATCCAGGTCTTGTAAAAGTTTATAATAAAGTTATTTTTTTGTATTTCTTATATTTGTTATTTTAGTGCATTATTTAGGTTTATTTTAATGCTATTAATACATATAAATGTTTCTCTTACTAATAATTATTACTTAATATTTATTTGTGTCATTATACATTATACTTATATTTAAGGTGTAAAATTATAATTTTGGATTTTTACATATTTTGAATAATTAAAGTGAACTACATGTTCATTTAAGACTATAATTCCTAGTAATTATTAGAAATAAATTCATAACATGCATTATATTTATATCTGTTCTATATAATCTAAAATGCTTGGAAAAATTGTCATATATCTAATGAAAATGATGTTTTTAATTGTTACCAATTTATGCATTTCCTATTTCTTTTTCAATGTAAAATTTGCAATAAATATTAAATGATGACCTGCGCCTATTTTAGTAATTTTTATAGGTTTATATTAAAACTAATAAAGTCCCTGTAAATTTTCCTAATTTTCGGATGTGTCTAGATATTTTGTTTAATTTTTGGTTTCATAAAAAAACGTTTTATTTATTGTTCTTGTCAAATAACTTATTTAGATTACTATAAAAATTAGTTATTTTTGGTTTTGGTTTATAAATCTCAATTTTTGAATAAACAAGTTTGTTAAAAAATAATTTTACCGATTTTGATGGGTTTAATAGGTTTTTAGGTATCCAATGCCATGAGTTCATGCTATGAACATGCTTTTATACATGTTGTTATGTTTGAAATTTTTTGGGCAATTTGAATATCATGTGTGCCTATAAAACATGTAATTTCCCAAATGTATGTTTCAAATAACGTTTTGCGGGTTAGGATTTTTGTTCCTCTTGGTTGGGCTTAGATGAGAGGCTTCCAAAAACATTAAATAGACTTCAAAAGGCTGTGAATATTTTAGTTTAGATGTTCATGAGATTAGAGAACATTAGTTAATGAAAATCAAAGGTTAGGCACATGTAATTAACGATTTCCGGGTAAATTTTCATATTACCTTTCTGTGTTGATTAAGAGGGCTGGTCCAAGGATCTTTTGGGCACTTAGAAGGCACCTCTAAAGCTTACTACTTTCTATGTTTTAAGTTCATAATGATTAGAGATTGATTAGATTCAAAATTGAAAATCAAACTAGTGAAAAGTTAATATTTTGACGATTTGCAAAAGTGTGAATAAGGGCTGTAGTATTCAAGGTTTTATCGAAACATGGCTTTCAAGAATTTTGATGAAGAATTATCAAAATTGGTTATGATTTCATGTGTACCTTGATGCTAGTTCGATGAAAGCTTCTTGGAGCTCCTATGGATCGATCAAATGGAGAAGAAAGTGCAGAGACTTTTTGTCTTGAACGATAGTGGATGACAACAGATGAAAGAATAAAATCAATATAAGATTTTTATGAAGATGTTGAGAAGTCTTTGCATGAAGTTTCATTAGAGGTTCAAGATATATAGATTATTCATATATTGATTCTTGGATTTTATAGAGATCATATGTAAAGTTAACAGAAAGAAAATGTCAGAAAATTTGATTTTCTCAAGGATTGACTTTGATGCATTAATTCCTTTTTTTTTTTTAAATAATAAAACTGGATGAAACTATTTGGGCGATATGGTGGTCTATTATCAAAAGAGTAAATATATGATGTTGTTGCGATTTTGTAGATGTAGGTGTTTAATTGTTTTTGTATGTATTGTAATTAAATCAAATAATTCAAAGATATGTTTTTTTGTGTGATTATTCATTTAAAAAAAGAAAGCAAAGTGTGCATATACGGGTTGTGTGTGGTGGGATTTGGGTGGAGGTTTGGGTTATAAAATTTTAATTTTTCTCTATTTAAGTATTGACGTCTAGTATTTGGGATTATTATATATATATATATATATATATATATATATATATATATATATATATATATATATATATATATATATATATATATATATATATATATATATATATATATATTATCTATAGTTATGTATAGGTGTATATATAGATGATTAATTGTTGGTGACCCATTCGATAGTTGTAGTCATTTTACGGAGTACGTACAGTTAGATGTATACAAAATTTGTCTAATTATAAAATAATAAGTTCATGATTTTTTTACAACATATTTTGATAATAGTTATACGTATTTATTTAATTGGTGATTTATATGCTTTATATTCATGGGTTTCACTGGTGAAGTGTGTCGGGTAATAATTATGGACTTTATGAACATATTCTATTTGCGTTTCTTTTTTTGCATTAAATTATATTTGATGGGCTTTTGTTGGGATCAGTCCAAGTTCAATAACTTGCGAGTGGGCCGAGCCCATTGGTTCTAGTCTATAATCAAATCATATCTCTTGATGCGCCTAGATATTGTCCAAAATCTCTTAGATTGATCTCTATCTACACATGTATGACTTACGTTACCTAAATACGTAACATTATTTCCCTCAAAATTCGGGTTGTAACAATCTCTATAATTTAAGAACAAAATTAGAAAAATCAACCAAATTGTCACTCTATCATATTCCTAAACTATAAATTAAAGGGTTGTTTGATAGCTAATTAATGGTTCATAGACTTAATAATTATGAACTAACTTTAATTTTGAATGGTTAAGATGTAATATCTTATTGGTTATCTCTTAACCATTCAGACTTAAGGTGATCTTTTAACCATTAAGAGACTATGAACAATTAAAATATAGTTTTTTAATGATTATTAAAATACTACCAAACAACCCTTGTGTGTAAGGACTAACTATTCATTTCATATATGTGTATTACTTATAATTATGATGAGTGTTTGTGAGTGGGAGAAGGAGAAAAATTATATAGAAAAATAATAAAAAATATTATTTTAATTGAATAGGACATGCAATACAGAATGGGATATGGGGTTTTTGATACCATGAATATATTTTAGGAATAAATGTTAGTTTTAGCTAAATTATATAGATGAAGATCACGAACCACATGTTAGACATGTCATTTTGGCGCAATGACATGACATTTTTTGTGATAGTATCTTCATTAACAAATTAGTACTCATGGAGTGCATTGGTCATATCTATATGCGAGGATATAGATCTACCCTAGATCACATTAGTTCATATCAATTTAGTTTAGTTCAATTTAGAGAAATAAAACTATGTGTGTACTCCCGACACACCCTCTCATATTTGGTGTATAAATAGCTAACTATGTACCCATCAATTTAGTTTTGGCTTTGAGTACATTTCTTATACTACATGACTTATTTATAAATACATGACTTATTTATAAATCATGTCGTGTAGATCAGTTTAGTTTTAGATTCATATTATATGTTTATATTAGTATCAAAGATCAGTTTTTAGATATTAGTATTATAAATTAGATACATGGACCATCAGATCTATTATTACTTTCCAGTTGTGTTAATTTAATTACTTTTGTCATTATATATATAATATTTCAATATTTAATTATGCTTATCCAACTTGTTATTGTAACATTTGACCTATTTGTTGACCTATGAAGTGGATGAAGCTACTGAAAACTTAGAAATTCAGCACTGGCCTCTATCTGCTGAATACTACCAAGTGCTGAACTATCTGCCGATCAACATATGCTGAATGTCTACTGATCAGCTTATCCTGAGCATCTTCCAATCAACATTCTACAAAAGAACTGTCGATCGACTTCTACTAATCTGGAGTGAACTCTATGAGCTGCTGATCGACTGCTACTCAAGACAAGAATGTCTGTGCCAACGGCTGTTGTGTTTCGCCTTTTAGAGATAGCATAGTACTGAAGCTGTCAACTCTGATACACAGATTATCTATTTTGCTATAGACTCTGAACATAGAATAGTTTATTCTTATTGTTTAGATTTTATCGTATAAAGTCCTTATACTTGTATAGTAGAGGCAAGCTTTCTAACACTTGGTTTTATCTGCCGATTGTATCATTTGTACTCAAAACATTAATCAAGTGAATACTTTGAATAAACAACTTGTGCATTTACATTTCCTCTAAGTAATAGTATTGTGATAGTAAGTAGTTAACTTAGATTCTGCATTCGTTAACTACTGATCAAAGAAGAATTTTTTTATTAATCTAAACCAACCGGTCCAACAAGTGGTATCAAAGATTTGGCTCTTGATTTGCTTGAAGTTATCATCCAAAAAATCACTTCTTTCTTTCTTGATCACACTATCAAACACCACATTTTCTTCATATGTCTCTATACTTTCAAAATGACCGCTGTAGCCATCTCAAGTAAACATAACTTGGATAATGGAACTCAGACCAAACCTCCTATGTTCACACTACATGACTATGATACCTGGAAAATACAGATGGAGTATTTCATAAGAAATCAAGACATGAGACTCTGGCTCTCTATTCTGAATGGACCATATGTCCCCATGGTTCAATCTGCTAGTGAAGAAGAAGCCATGATTCTAAAATATCCCATAAAGTATTCAGATGAAGATCTGAATAAGATGGATGTGGATTTAAAGGCTTTTTGGCTGATCAGAATGAGCATACCAAACATCATCATGCATGGCCTCAAGAAATTCATAACTGCTCAGAAGTTGTCGGAAGCATTAAATGCTAGATTTGAAAGAACTGAGGATATGAAAGAAAAAAAGAGAGATTTCTTGAAACAAAAGTTCGAGAACTTTGGTTTCACAAGGGGAGAAACCATGATTGCTACATATCTCAGATATGTTGAACTTCTAGACTCTAAATGAAGCTGGAGTGAAGATGGAAAATAGTGATGCTCTTAGAAACTTCTTAAGATCATTACCAAAGACTTACAATGTGTCCATCAGAAGAACTGAGAACCTAAAAACAATAAATCTTGAGAAGTTATATGGCATCCTAAGTGCTTATCAAATGGAGATGGATGCAGATGAAAAACTATTAAAATCATCGGCTTTCATGGAACCCATACATGAGCCAGTTTACTATCACTCCCACTCCCAAGTCTATCAAACTCTTATGGTGACTCATAAAGTACCAATGATCACCTACCCTGAATCACTAACTGCTGAATCTCAATCATCACCATCATTCAGCAGATGGAATTAGCCAGCCTTGCCATCCTTTTCACAATCATACCCATCTAACTCTACCTTTGTCAGCGACCAAACCAACTTCTTTCAACTCTCTGAAGAAGATTTGGAGTGCATTCATGCATATGACCCTGAGGAAATGGGTATCAACTACCAGATAACCATGATATCCTTCAGGGCCAAGCAGTTTCAACAGAGAATCGAAAGAAAGTTCATGAGATAGAAAATATCAGGATCTAGGTTTGATAAAAGCAAGGTGAAATGTTTCTACTGCAACCAGCTGGGACATTTTGCCAAGGAATGCAAAGAACCAAGGTCAGACCCATCTCCTCCAAGTTCATCACACTCACAATAATACTCAACTCCTCAAGGTCCTTTTACTTCATTCAACCATAGAAATACAGCAGCTGTAGCCTTAGGAGAAGAATTGATTGACTGAAGCTTCCAAGTGGACGATGTTACACCCATCAACAATGCATTGATGGCCGGAAGCTCAACTGTCTTACCTCAGGTAACTTCTGAACCATGCTGTACACTTGAATGCATAGCTAAGGTTAACTTGTACAGAACTCATAATTTGGATCTCATAAAAGATGTTGAATCAATCAATCTTCTTAAAACTAATTTTAAGAAAAATGATCAAGCTAGAAAGGAAAAGATAATAGAGCTAGAAAAGATTGTTTCACGATTGAAACATGAGCAAACCAACCTTGAGACCAAAATTGATGATCTCTTGAGTAGATTGAAATCAGCATAAGGTGATTTAGCCATAGCTAAAACATATGCTAATAAATATAATTTTCAAACTAAAAAGTTTGAAAAATTACTAGCCTTTACTAAAAACTCCTAAAGGTTATATCAAACTTAGACAGGTTTAGGGTATAATTCTATTGAACCCCCAATGACATACATGCCAACTTATACTACTAAGTGCAACCTTGAAGTAAAGAAGAAAGTATCTACCGAATCCATCTATACAAAGACATCTACTGAAAAGATTAAGATGGTAGAAAATGAAGAAATGAAGGATGGAATAGCTGAGGAAGTAGATGAAGAAGAGGAGAAGAAAGAGAAGAAGGAAAAGGAGAAGGAGGAAAGAAGAGAAGAACACAAGGAAAAAGCTAACAAGGTTGTGATTCGGAAGATGAAATCCTTAAAATAAAAGTCATCTTTTGAATCAAACCAGCTGTCGGCCGAGTTAAAACTCTCCTCCAAGACAAAGCTTCATTCAAAGCACAGTTGCAACAAGAAGAACTACAACAGAAGCTGCTGTGTTGGAACTTCAAATTCTTTAGAAATAAGACCTCAACCATATATTCAAAGTCCATATCTGAAGTAGTTGAAATCTAAAACAATAGGTTCCCAAAGAAGAAGATAAAGCTAACCACTCATGCTAATCATAAGACAAACATGACGATGGGTGGAGCTGAGGAAGGCAAGAATGAGAAGATGAAGAAGGAGTTATAAAAGATCAGGCAGATGATTAAGTCAACAAAGAAGTAGATGAATATCACATGCCTAATATGTGGGGAAGACAGTCACTTTGCAAAAGACTGTCAATACAATCCCCTAGCCCACTACATCAAACATCCCAACAAGCTTAAACCCTCAAAGAAGTCTACAGCTACCAAACCCTCAAACAAGTCACTCAAGTACTGATTCCAAGACAAATTCAACACCTCTGAAAGTTCTGCCGAATAAGTCAGCTGCTACAAACCAAAAGAAGAAGAAGACTTTTGAGAAACCTTCACCATATCCAAAAGCTTCAAAGGGTCACAACAAGAAGAATGATGTCAAAGTATTAGGCAAAGCCAAAAGAGAAGCCTGTAAATCCAAGACAACTATTGAATCCTTAGATGACGCAAAACCACCACTTACCCCTTTAACACTTTCTATTGATATAAAACTGCTAAAAACTAGAAGACCTAAGAATAAACAAGCTTGGGTCCCCATTCATCATTAACTAATTTGTTTATGTGAAGGATCATTCGCAAGCTAAAAGTAACTTATGGATTGTGAATAGTGGATGCTCCTGACGCATAACAGGTGACAGATCATGCCTGTTGAATCTAGAACCATATGATGGTGGATTTGTTGCCCTTGGAAGTGATATAAAAGGAGGATACGTTACTAGTAGGGGGATACTCAGCAATGGCAAGGTAAGCTTTGACAAGGTGAACTATGTGAAAGAGTTAAACTATTACCTGCTGAGTGTGTCTCAGTTGTGTGATAAAAAACATAACACTCTTTAATAGAGCATAAATGCATTGTCTTATCTCTAAGGTTTGAAATTCCAAATGACAAAATACTTTTAAGAGCTCACAAAAAAGACAATATGTACATGCTCAACATACAGAATGCATCACCTCCAGGAAATGTATCATGTTTCATTTTCAAAGCTTCTTTAAACGTGTCCTCCCTTTGGCATAGAAGATTGGCACATGCAAATCTCAAAAACATGAGCAAATTAGTTTGGGATGGGTTAGTCACAGGACTACCGAACAAAGAGTTTACATATGCTGACCATTTTGTTGCTTGTCTAAAAGGAAAGAAACATAGATCTTCTCATAAGTCCAAAGAAATGACTTTAGTCACATCTCCTCTACATCTGTTACATATGAATTTATTTAGACCAACAGGTGTAAAAAGTTTCAGAAGAAAATCATATTTCTTGGTAATAATAGATGATTTCATAAAATTCACTTAGGTTTTCTTTTTAGAAACTAAAGATGAAACTATTGAGATTTTAAAATCATTTATTTTCGTTGAGAACCAAATTGATCAAAAGGTTAAAATAATTAGATGTGATTAGTACTGAATTCAAAAACCACACCCTTGATTCTTTTTATGAATCCAAAGGTATTGCAAGGAAATATAGTACTCCTAGAACTCCTTAGTAAAATAGAGTTGCTGATAGAAGAAATAGGACACTTATTAAGGTTGCAAGGACAATGCTATCTGATTCCAAACTTTTGATAACATTCTAGGCTGAAGCAGTCAGCACTGCGTGCTATGTTCAGAACAGAGTGTTAGATAGTCAAGACACATGGAAAAACTTCTTATGAATTATGGCATAAGAGAAGACCATTCATAGGGTTCCTCAGATCTTTTGGATATCCATGCACCCTTCTTAATACTGTTGGGTTCAACAATTGATAAACTGAAGCTTTCCAAACCACAATCAATGCCAACTGAAGACCTCATTGTACAAGTTCAGAGACCAAGTTGATAAACAGAACAAAACAAACACAAGACAAAGTCAACATCAAGACCACAAGAATAGTCAAAATTAGGTCATGATGTAATAACATTATAAATAGAACAACTAGTGCCACTTGTAATGTGTGGTTATTGCAAAGTGTGTGAGTGGCTTGAGTTCTTAAGTGTGTGTTTTTCATGGTGTAAATCACAACCCAAGGAGAATTTCTCTCCTTTGGGTGGGTTTGATGTTCATCCATCTTTGTATATGTTTCTTCATTGTATTTTGTTATTCAATATCAATGAAATCATAACATTATACATTACACACACTTCCTTGTTCTTCGATTCACACACTTCCACCCGTCTTTAATTTTGAATTCTCAGATCTGAAAATGATGAATCCAAGATCCAGGCTCAACGAATCTAAAATATTGATTCAGCAAATACCAAAGATCATTTATCCAAGTTTACTGAGAATTCAGTAGATGGGTTCTTTATAGGATACTCATCATAAGCTAAGGCTTATAGAGTATACAATAAAGTTGATCACACTATTGAGAAATCTAAAAATGTCATATTTAATGAAATTTCTTCAAATGGTGTTGGAAATACCCCAAGTTAGATGTTTGATGTAGATGGATTCACAAATGCATTTAATCATTTAATTGAGAATGTTTCAGGAGACTCTCTTAACAGATCAGTAGACGTACAAATTCCAAGTGCTAAAAACCACAGAGTAGATCTATCACAAGGGATCAGTCATAACAAGTCATCTGCTGATACAATTCAGTCACATTCAGCATAAGCAGATGCTAGCACCACAAACAATATGGGTCATCCATCACTTGCTTATTATGACTCATCAGATGAAGAGTCTCATGATCATTGTGGTACTAGTTAATCTTTTGACAAGGGACCAAACATAACAAATGCTGAAGATAGAGTCAATTCGCCAGTTGAAACAGGCAATCCATCTGCCAAACTTCCTGAAACAAATTTCTTGAACCTGGATCTATCTCAACAACTACAAGTAATCCTAAGACTAAGAATTCATAAAAAGCATCCAGTTAAGATGTAGGTGTCAAGACAAGAAGTAGGGTGAATGAAGCAAACATCTGTTTTTTTCATGCTCTCTTTCTCAACTAGAACAAAAGAAAGTTGATGAATCATTAAGAGATAACTGCCGGGTAGAAGCCATGCAAGAGGAGCTTTCTCAACTCACTCGGCAAAAGGTTTGGAAACTATATGCACTTCTAAAAGGGAAGAATGCAATAGGGACCAAATGCATTTTTAAAAATAAGAAGAATTATAGGGGCATTTTTATCAAAAACAAAGCTAGACTTATGGTACAAGGGTACACACAAGAAGAAAGGAGTTATTACGATGAAGTGTTTGATCCTGTGGCTAGGCTTGAAGTAATTAGATTTTTTCTAGCATTTGCTGCCTCTAAAGACTTCAAGGTATTTCAAATGGATGTCAAGAGTGCATTCCTCTATAGTGAGTGATTAAGAAGTTTATGTCTGCCAACCTCCAGGCTTTGAAGAGCCCAAGTATTTAGATCATGTATGCAGACTTTAAGCCCTTTATGGTATTCATAAAGCCCTAAGTAAATGGTATGAGACTTTCTTTACCTTTCTCCTGAAGAAAGGATAAACCAGAGGATCTGTAGATAAAAATCTCTTTACCAGGAAGGTTGATTTGGATATCATTTTGGTACAAGTGTATGTGGATGATATCATCTTTGGGTCTACTAATGAAAGCTTGTGCAAAGCCTTTGAAAGTCTCATGAAGTCAAAGTTTGAGATGAGTTCAACGGGAGAACTCACTTTCTTTCTAGGGATGCAAGTAAGACAAACCTCTGATAGCATCTTCATAAATCAATCTAAGTATGTTCAGGACACCTTAGTGAGATTTAAAATTACTGATGCTAAGGCTGCTAAAACCCTAATGTCGAAGACTTGCTCATTAACTCCTAATTGAGGGGGAAGCAATTGATCAGCAGCAGTACAGAGCCATCATTAGATCTCTCATGTACCTTACAACCAGCAAACCAGATATCATGTTTGCCACATGCCTATGTTCAAGATTCCAAGCTGCTCCAAAGGTGTCACATCTTATGGATGCCAAGAGAATTCTAAAGTATCTCAAAGGGGAACCTAAGTTGGGATTATGGTACCCTAAGAGTGCTAACTTAAATCTCTATGGATATACAGATAGTGACTACAGGGGATGCAATATCATTAAGAAGTCCACCTTAGGGTTTAATCTGTGAGATTGACCCGAGTGATGTCGAGATGCTCGCCCCGGTACTGTGTCGGTCTTCGGACATGAGTCGGGGGTTTGTTTACAGGCCCCGACACAGTACCAGTCTTCAGACATGAGTCGGGGGTGTTGCAAACAGAGACGGGGTCCTTGTCGCGTACCCCGGTACTGTGTCGGTCTTTGGACATGAGTCGGGGGTTTGTTTACAGGCCCCGGCACAGTATCGGTCTTCGGACATGAGTTGGGGGTATTGCATGAGACAGGATCCAGATAGAAGCGAAAGATAATGATGAAAGTATGAAACGTACGAAATGAACGATGGTGAAGATAATAATAAAGATTATCAATGTGTACGTATGATGTGTGATCGTGTACGATTGCGAAGGTTATGTTTTTAAAGAGAGTAAAGTATTTTATTTATAAAAATAGAACTCACTCAGCGTCGCTGACTTTTTGTATGCATAATAGTTGGCAGGTATTTTGTTGAGGCTGAGGAGTTGCAGGCATGGATGCATATGCTACTAGGAACTTTTTGAGGCTGGCATCCACATTTTGATGTGATGTTATATTATGAAATGTAAACGATTTATGTAATGTAATGATATGTTTTAGTTATTAATGAAATTTTTTAAATTCCACTGCAAAAGAAAATATTTGTTTTAAATATTTTATGCGATGAGGGTCCAGCTGTAAGCGTCCCGGGAACGGGGCCTTACATTGTCTCTGCTGCTAGTCCATTAATTGATCAGCAGGATAGAGATAATATCACTAAGACCTCAACCACGACAACTCATCTTGAAAATGTCTCATTTGAGTCATTTCTTAAGGAGAGGAATCCAAGGTGCCAAGAAATCACATTTGGTGGTGAGGGTGCAAAGGCTCAGCCTAGGACCTCATCTCCCAAAGATTCCACGTCTGTGGATGAGGGAAGTATGCAACAAATCCATGAATTAACGGCCCATAACCTTGAACTATTTCAAAAACTAAATGCCTCACAGGCTGAAATTGCAAGGCTTCAAGGTTATGCTAAAAGAGCCATAGTTCTTGAATTTGAGAACCGTATGCTAAAATCTTCAACAGATAGAGTATCTGAGTTGGAAACACAACTTAGAACTCTTCAATAGCAAGCTTCAAGAGTTACCATTCTTGGAGAATAACTCATAACTCTTCAGCAAGCTACAGCAAAGGCAATGGATCTTGAACACAAAGTGGAGTAACTTCAAGAGACCATTGACCTTCAACAATCAATCATTTTAGGTCTTTAACTCTCAGTACCATAAGAACCTTTAGATGTGCCTTACTTTACACACTTAGTGTCATCTGGAATCTCATATAATGCTACCAAAAAGGAGGAAGATGAGACCAAAGAAGCTGAAGATATTCTCCAAAAATTGGCTACCTAAGTTGTACATGCTGCACAGCCAATCTCTTTCTCTTCTGAATAGACTGACCAAAATAAGCCTCTATTGGAAGCTAAAGCCAAAATCATTGAGCTTCTCGATAGGTATGGCTATGATAACTCGGAAGAGAAGGAGATAGAAGCTAGTAGAGTGATGAAGAGGATGAACCAAAAGGTTCAACTTAGGAAGAAGACCTTGGCCATGATGAAAAGATCCAGCACCACTTCTTTTCCCTCTTTTATAAGAAAGAGATACGATGAAGAATCATCAAAGAGAGAGCTCATGCTTGGACTTGAAGCCACTCCTAGTTATCTGTTGAAGAAGAAGAACTATTACTAAAAGTGCTATTGAAAGTTGTAGAAGACCTGAATAAATCAGCTGCTGATGAAACTGTTGAAAGCACTAGACCAGAGGCTTCTTCAGCAAATGAATCCTCCGGAAAAATGGTGGTTTACATAAGAGGCACCCAGACCATGGAAGATGACATGGAAAGATATGGGGTGACTCTTAAAGCTGAACCAACTCAACTTCATAAGCTATAACAAAAGGACACACCTAAGTCTGAACTTAGAAAATTAGTTGAGGTGATATTTGGTCAATCAGAGGTTGAAGCTAAAACCCTAGTTAATTTTGAGGTGAATGTAGAAACTGATGGCCCAAAAGTCACTAAGGATGTTGAGAGAGCTCAGACAACTGCCGATGATCCCAAGTCAGCCAGTGAGGCATCAGGTGTAACCATCAGATCTTTGGCAATCAGACTTACTGAAGTCTCTACCTCTAACAAAGGTAAGAGATCTATGACTGCTAAAGAGGAGATTGAAGTTGATTCACAGAAATCAAAGGCCAGATTTCTGATGACAAAGAAGGTGGAGCTATTCCCTCAAAGTGTTGAAAGAACATCATTGCAGTAATCAATAGTGCAAATGAATCAAGAGCTGCAAGAACTACAACAAAAGAATTCATGGTGGTGAACCCAGCAGAACAACATCAAAAGCTCCACCTAAACCAAAGGCCAAAGTTGTTAAAAAGGTGCCATCTAAGTCATCCAGGTCATTTGCTGAAAGCACCCAAAGGACAGCCGCTCAGAAGGCTTCAGCAACCACAACTGCCGAATCCAAACCCATGACCTCTACTGAAAAGAAAGACAGGAAGGATCAAGAGAAATGTCTCCTAGTAGCTTAGTTAGAGTCGAAAGAATTCAATTTTGATAAAGTCATGGAGTGGAGCAGTACTGAGATAAAATCCAAGTTGATAGGTATAACTCATGCTGAATGTAACTCATGTTGAATTAGAGAAAACAACTGAGTTAGCTAGAAGAAAGAGGGCTACATCAAAAAAAAAAAAACAAGGAGAAAAGAGTCAATAGGAGTTTAGGGACAAGCAACAAATGAAGATGTTTCTCAAGTATTATGGTTTCTCTGTTAGACAAGTAGGACCAATGAGTATGTCAACTCTTGATCTGAATATCAGAGGAATCAAATAAAAGATTACAGCTGGGGAGCTCCCAAAGTTTGAAGAAGCCAGTGAGCATGGGAAAGACAACATGTCAAGTTAAAGACTGTGACTCAAAGATCTGCCCACATGCCGACTGAGCCTCCGGCATACCCGGACTCAACAACCTACGATGACAGTCAACCCATCTCCTCAATCCTTGCAAAGAAAAAGAAATCACCTAAGGAAGTTGTAAAAGCAAGGATTGTTGATCTGGAAATAGAGGAGAAGATACTCAAAGGAACAAAGGTGTTAGCTGTAAGGTATCTTGCTCAGATAAAGAAATTTGATGTTAAGAGGGCAAATGGAGAGATCATGTACTATGATCATGAAAATGAAGTACCTGGTCTGCCCTTTAACATTCTAGAGCAAATCGCTAAGTACTTCAATATCTTTGTATGTAAGAATGACAAATCCAAGATGTTGCTGCATAAAGTACTAACCTTAGTCAAGTCTGATACTACTAAAGAGATCCCTGAAACTCCACTATTAGCATATGATACTATAATAGAGTGGTAATACGATCAGAAGAAAGATACTTACTTTATAATCAGATCATCAGCTGGTAGAATGGTTTTCTCAAGGAATCAATTGATATCCTTCAACCGGTTTCAGATAGCTAGTTTAACCAGGGTAATACTAAAAATCCAAGCAATAATTCTAAGGCAAGGGAAGTGGAAAAAGTACTTATGAGGATCTACAAATCTCATTTAGAAAGATCAAGATAGACTTCAGAATAAAGAAAGAAGAAAATAGAGTCAGAAGCTACTGAATCTATCTCATCTGTCGAACCCAGCAACAAACCACAACCACCTCCTGCTACTTCTCCACCTGCTCAAACCACTAAGCATGATTCTCCACAAGTCCAACAAGCTTACAAAATATAAAACCCCTACCCAGAGCCAATCTGATGACTCAGCAGATGAAGTGATCATCATTAATGTTGCTTAAAGAATGAGTCATAGGTTGGAACATCCAGAAGAAGAAGAACCTTTAGAATATTATGAAGAATAAGACTCAGATAATGATGATACAACAATCATCAAATGGGGTTATGATTTGAAAGCCGAGAACTTCTTCATAGAAAGAAAGAACAAGTCAACATCTTTCTTTCTATCCGAGTTGGAGGTTCTGAAGCTTAGCATTGAAGACTTAAAGAGGATGAACAAGTTAGCTTTAGAATATGAAGGCATGCTAGACAAGTATAAATCTATGGCTGCCATTTTGAAAATGAAATTTGGAAACAAGGTTGAGCAAAGGGAAGAAGAAGAAGTTCTACATGTGAATGCATTGAGCATTCGTGACCCAATTACACATTAGAGTTACAATTTCTCAACCAACACTTCAGTCTAACATATGCTGGTGCCGGAAAAGTTAAAGTCAAAGAGTATGATATTTTCAGACTATCTCAGCATAAATGAAGGATTTGGTTAATCTACCTCTTAACAACCCCTTAAGAGATAGAAGATGATACATATATGAACTTCTACTGATTGGAACGCTTGAAAGATGAAGACAGAAGTTATAGTAGCATCATCCAAGTGGGAATTGTTGATCTATGTAGAGGATGAAGCTAATGAAAACTTAGAAATTCAGAACTGGCCTCTATCTATCGAATACTTCTAAGTGTCAAACTATCTGCTGATCAGCATATGCTGAATGTCTGCCGATCATCATATGCTGAGCAATAACTGATCAATATTTTACCAAAGAACTGCCGATCGACTGCTGCTGATCAGCAGTGAACTCCATGAGTTGCTGATCAACTGCTACTTAAGACAAGAATATCTGTACCGACGGATGCTGTCTTTCACCTTTTGAAGACAACATAGTACTGAACCTGCCAACTCCGATACACCGATTATATGTTTTGCTGTAGAGTTTGAACATAGAATAGTTTATTCTTATTGTTTAGATTTCATAGTATAAAAGTTCTCTCACTTGTATAGTAGAGGTAAGCTTTTTAACCACTTGGTTTTATCTGCCGATTGTATCATTTGTACTCAAAGATTAATCAAATAAATACTTTTACTAAACAACTTATGCATTTACATTTTCTCAAGTATTTATGTCGTGATAGTAAGTAGTTAACTTAGATTACGCATTCGTTAACTACGGATCAAAGAAGAAGTTCTTCTTAATCTAAACCAACCGATCCAACACTATTTGAAATGTAAATCCTAACCCGTTTGGGTTAATTTTGTAAATGGAGTTCATTCTTTAAACATTTTACTTATCATGATAAACACATTAATTTTATCATTTATTTAATTTATAATAATTTATAATTTTTAAAATTTTTAAATTTATAAAGTTTATTGTTAATTATGATGCTTTAATTATTTTATTAAAATAAATAATTAAATTACAAAGTTTAACAACACTTATAATATTATTAAAGTTTTATAAATTAAAAGTGATTTTATTTTTCAAATTTGAGTTTCATAAAGTTTAGGGTCAAAACGTAAAGTTTTAAAAGTCAAATCCAAACTTTTTGACATAAAATAATAACTTTTGAAATAATAGGGACCAAAGTGTAACTTTTCTTTTAAACAACCCGAACCCCCATGGTCGGCTACCTCCTTTGGCCGCACTCCGGTTAGCCCTCCAGCGACCTCCAAACCCCGATTTTTGGTCAAAACAACTCGATTAAACTGTCCCATGACTCTCACAAGTGTGTTTCAAACTTACGACCCTCAGCAATTCGATAAAATCCACTATTTAAAACATACAAACCAATGCGATTAAACTTCCCAAAATTGAAACTTCCCATTCAAGTTCAAATCAGTTGAACCAAAACCCAATCAAACTGTTAAATAATTCAAGTTAAAACACATATGAGATCATTTCTATTCGAACGTACAAATTAATATGATTAAACTTGTGTTAATGCTCGCGAATCAAACTTGAAACTCTTATATCAAAGTCATAACTTCATCCGATTGAAACTGTCTATTTAAACAAGGGAAAATCATCATCTCAACCTTTGATACTTTTTGAAAATTCAATTTCAGTCAACACACATGCAATCGATCCTCTCATCTCGACCATGACTTATCTCGTTCTCAATACCATTCATTCAACTTCAAATCAGGTCATTCAAAGCGCGCACACACACTTAATTTCACTTAGGATCAAAAGCCTTACGGTTGATTCCGGTAACAATCGTGAATTGGTGTGCAATGGAATAAATTTCAAACTAGGTTTCACAAAAGATTTGGGTATTTATTAAATTATGTATTTAAAATTTGTTTATCAGATTTACCAAGATTGGGCTTTAAATTATTTATTTTCTTTGATTAACCAATTTAAACAATCTTTTTCTTGCTCATGTTTTATCATGTGAAGATTATTATATATATCGGGAAAGTTTAAGCTACAAAGTAAACAATTTGTACGAATTGTACAAAATGATAACAACCATTGATCTAAGCGATAGACAGTTCAGATTAAAAATTGAGTAATTACGCAATTGTGTAATTATAAATTGTGTAAACACTTCACCTACACATAGGGACCCGTGTTCGACCCCGGGCACCCCTTGTCATTCTTAAAAAGATTTTTTATTCAATATAACATTCCAGAAAAGTTACTAATATTATTATATTAATATAAATATTTTTTTGTTAAATAATTATAAACTAGGTTTATTTTCCCATGCTTTGCGCGGGTTTTTAATGGTATGTAATCAGATGTGACTTAAACAACCAAACTAGTTCATACACCTATAAAATAAAATAAAAAAGCATGAAATTCTAGAAGACCGTATTCCAAATGTTTAACATTGTACAAAGGCCATCAAGCAACTTTTCTATTTCCTATCTAACCAGTTGCTACGTTGTAACATTAATAATAAATTTGCAAGGTTTGAAAGCGCAGGAGATGTTTTTTTGGGTACGTAGTCGGACGTAACTTAAATAGCCAAATTTAGTTCATACACCCGTAATAAACACATAATAGATGTCTATTTATTAGTTTCGTAACTCTAAAAGTGACCGCAAATATTTCCCTAGAAGTTAAGCCAAAATTGTATTCTTTGGTAATCCATATATCTAGCCTTTTGTGAATAACTTATATCTCCTGTGTAAAGTAAGAAGGTCACCGGTGAGGAAGACAAACCGAAAATTTTCTTGTGTCATACCTACACACAACTACATAATATAATGTTGACACTTACGTTTTATGTCCATTAGTCCATTCCCCGTATGTTTATAAATCTACATCAGTATTGACGCAAATATTCAACCAACTCAACCACTTAAGAATGTGTAATAATTAACCAAAAAGGTCAATGGTAGAACATTATTTCACAGTAAAGTTTAATGCTAGGTTGTACTTAAAAGGATTAAGCACTGGACTTTAAAATGGTTGCAGCATAAACTCTTCTCTCATATAAATGCTAACCCATTATGTGTGCATGTTGATCATGAATTTGAATCACATTTTCTTTTAATCCAGGCACGCGCCTAAACTAATCACTTTGTTTTGTAAGCATGTATAATTTTTATAGAAGAAGTGTATAGATTCAAAGATAAACTTTAACTTAAAAGAAGACACTTAAACTCAAATTTAATAAGTAGTCTCGAATATCCCTTTTTAAGCCCACTGTATGTCCAACCCAAACATTAAAGTGGTACTCATAATAAGTAGAATTGATCGAACCACCAAGTAAATTTCATTACACAACAATGAAACTTACAACCCTTAAAACATGTGTTCATTTTCAACCTTGGTAAATTTCATTACACAACAATGAAACTCAACCCTTAAAACATGTGTTCATTTTCAACCTTGTGAGTTAATTCAAAGTTATATATCTACTCCTTTATAGCAACAGAACATCCATAGAATATCAAAATCACAGAAAGAATCAATGAAAAGGATTTTGAATATATAAATTAGTAAAGTAATTAAGAAATATACCTTAAGCTGCAAAAAAATACATCTATTATGTATCTACAAAGATGCTCCTACGAAGGCAGCCATTAGTGTAACGAACAAAGTGCGAAAATTATTTCTAGTAATACAAATAATGTAAATATCCTTTTTATAATTTTCTAGTAATACAAATAATGTAAATATCCTTTTTAATAGATAGAAAGTTAATGAGTACCTTTAGCAAGTCTGATCTGATTATTAGAAGACTGTTGCCATGTGAAATTCCCTTGCCATCCATCTTCCCACCATTCAGGTTACCTACATCTTCTAATACTTTTACTATAAGTAGCAATAAGAAAAAAAAAAAAGTTCACACTCATTTGTTGTAATTAATTGATCGTATCGCACGCTTCTGTTTCCAAAACAAATATAATAAAATACATACTTGTGTGTACACATATAGACATCCCAAATTCACAAATGTCCCAAACAAATTTTTTTTTCTAACATGGGGATAGCCTAAACTTGATAAGTCTCACTAAAGCATAACATCAAACACCTTATATTGTTGGAAGCAGCCAAATGAACCTTTGACACTGTCTAAAACAACCACCACCGGGTGCCACACTTGAAATTCTAAACACCAAGTAGCCAAGATGTGAAAGAAGCCCTAATTTTAGTGTGGCCGATATGGAGATTGTCATCCTTGTTGTGTGTTGATGAGAAAAAAGTAACTCGAAAGCTGCAACTTAGACAAGCAAGAGAAATAAGCTATTAAATCTATTTCATCACATACAATGGAGTCGAAATCAACCAAAAGAAATTGAGAAATTATGAATCCCTAATTAACATGGTCTATGCTTACCTTTAAAAGAATCTATGCCGTATAATCATTAATCAAACTGCATAAGATCAAATACCCGTTAAACATCAATTGCCATCCAAATCGCCGTTGTAGATCTAAAAAGCAAGATGAAAAAATAACTTGTCAAGGCCAACCGCCATAACAAACAGGCCAAGAGAGCCATCAAAGTTGAGGAAATCGCTAGAGAAGGAAGCAAGAAATCCGAATTCTAATGCTCGTCTTGGTTGCTTACCACAATGTGAAACGCTAGAAAATCACTGGTTTGGAAGATTTTTTTACGGTCAGGATTTATTGAAAATATAGAGGGTGAAGGTGGTGGTGACGCCGTCTCAACCGTGGACTTGCCGACAGGGAGCATCGGCACACTTTTCTCGTGATGTCTCCAACGCTGTTACTCCACACTCATCCTTTTGTTGTCAGCAATTCCTATTTCTCTCTCTCTCGCTCTCATTTCTAGTGCACACCAATTTGTACCCTCACGCATCAAAAGTCTATACATTATTATTCGATCAGCTTAAATTAATTATAGAGTAATATCTGGAATTTTTAATATATTTAGATTTCATATTTATATTAATTTAAAGATTTTAAATGTTTGAAAGTATTTAAAAATGTTATAAAAATTATCTATAATTTATAAAATCGTATACAATTATTCTAAATCAAAACCTAAATCATTATAAAGCTATATTTTGTAAATCTTTTAAATAATTAATTATTTATTAATTAACTATTTTGATAAAGTGATTAATTGTTAACTTAATTATTTTCACATTTTAACATTTATATAAATAATATAAATTTAATATTCGAATTATATTATTTCACTTACTACCAATTCTTATTTCCACATTTAGTTCATTTATTCTATTTTATTTAGTCAAGTTATGTTAGTTATTGTATCTAAACTAATTGTTAAACCCAAATCCCAAATGAATTCCTAATTCATAATTAGCCTTTAAATCCTTATCATTCTTACATAGGGCACCCTTTCTTAGGTTAAAACCATGAGGAAACCATTGGTGTCTAATCTAAGCATATCATTGCTCAAATCATATCCTAATATCAATATGAGTATTCATAGCACATTTTCATGTGTTTTATTTTTTGGGGAAATCATATGATTCTTATTCAATCAATGTTATTCATTTTTAGTTTATTTTAAAATTAAATTCAAGAAATACTATGTTATTGCTTGCAATTATGTGTGCTTAGTTAGATAAACTAGATGATAACATAATCATTAATTCATGCAACGATGATAACAGTGATAGATCTATTGGTTTGACAAACCCATCCCATATGATTATTCGAGTGGTGATGATAGATCTATTGGTTTGACAAACCAGCGCCATATGAAATTCGAGTGGTGATTAGAACCGGAATCAATCAATCAATCATAACGATTCGTATGCGGACCAAGTCAATTCAATCATTTGGTTTGATTATATTGGGTGTGTTTTTTGTATTACACTATTGCACTTATAAGTCGTGACATTGCCATGTGAATTGAAATATTTTTATTCAATTTAATCAATATATATATATATATATACATACATACATATATATATATATATACATATATATATATACATATATATACATACATATATATATACATATATATATACATATATATATATGTATATATATGTATATATATATATGTATGTATATATATAGATATGTGTATATATATATGTATGTATATATATATATATATATATATATATATATATCAAACTAGTGTTTACTCACTAACTAATTCGTTAGCTGACTCGTACTTTTTCACATGATTTCAGGAATAGATAAGTGGACTTTGTAAGGTTATATTAGAAGGCTGATGCAACCAAAGAAGCCAAAACAACCAAGGAGCTTCCTGCATGCATGCACTGATGTACAAGGTAAAAGTTACTTAGGAAGTTTTACACTCATCACAGAAATTATTCTAAGTGTAAAATCTTCAGAAGTCAAAGACCAAATCTTTCGAAGCCAAAGATGAAGTCCTCCGAAGCTTCAAAGACAAAGTCTTCCGAAGCCAATGAAGTGAAGATTGATTTCTTTCGAAGACAGAGAGGACATGCTTTCTCTGATCTACTTTTCCATAAAGCTGACTTACTTTCCGCTGCAAGTCTGATGACTCACCAACTTATTCAAGTTGGTGAAAAGGTCCATGCTTTAGTAAACTGTAGATTATGTCTTGAGTATGTTATTTCCTACTTTGTACCTTTTATCCTTTTTATAATATATTAGGATGTGAGCTATGGCATGTCATAGTCACTAGTCAAAAGGCAACCTGCCTTTTGACTTTACATTGATCTTGTTGTCTAGATTAATGTTTCCAGCTGGCCTTCAAAATATGGCCGGTTGTAGGATGCAGTATAAAGTATCTCATGTCCTTGTATTTCTTTTTATGCTTTGTAACACTTGTAAAAGAACTTAAGGGCAATATATAGCATTCTTGAAAACCATATTACTCTGTTCTTGTTCTTAGTTCTGTCTCATTTACTTGTGTTCTTAGTATCATGTACATAAACCTGGTTCCCCATTTGATCTGTTAAGTGTTCTAACACTCTCCTCATTATGAAACTGATTGTATTGACCATCCCTTAACCGGTCCTGCAATTGGTATCAGAGCTTTTTAGGCTATTGATTGTAAGATCTTACCATCTTAAATCCCTTCAATTTCACAAAACACTTAACATCTCAAATGGCAGCTATCACAAAGGCTGATATGGTAACCGGTACTATGACAAAGTCTCCACTGATCACAACTGATGACTTTGATACTTGGTGCCAGAGAATGAAAGGCTTCATCAAGTCTCAAGACTCCAGGATATGGGGATCTGTTCTCTGGACCTGATGTACCATCCACCTCTTTAGCTGCTGTTGGTGGTGGTATGATACCAAAAGAAGTGGCTGATTATTCTAAAGAAGTCTGGAAGAAGATAGACATAGATCAGAAGGCCATGACCGCCCTACAAAATGCTCTTCCAAACTCTATCTATAGAGGCTTCAAGAAGTGCAAGACTGCCAAGCAATTATGGGATGCACTAAAGCTGATGTATGAGGGGTCAAATGAAGCAAAAAAGAACAAGAAGGACCTCTTGAAGCAGCAGTTTGAGAACTTCACCTTCAAGACAGGTGAAACCATGACTCAACAATACTTCAGGTATATTGAGATTGTGGATACTTTAATGGATGTTGGAGTAACTCTTAAGAACAGGGACATTGTAAGGAAGTTCATGCCCTCACTTCTCAGACAATTGACATACTGCTGTGTGGTCATTAAGAGGACTGAGAACCTCAAGACCCTTACTCTCACTGAGTTTTATGGTATCCTTAGTGGCTACCAGCTGGAGATGAACATGCAAAATCCATTTGGTAACTCCAACAATCAGTAGAGTTTAGCCCTTCATGTGGTTGAAAGGGATTGCAGAGAACCACATCATCATCTCATCTGTTATCCTGACAACTCATAAAAGGGTCCTTTTATCACCTTCCCGGAGACACCAAGAGAGATCTACACCCTAGGAAGCCTATTCCAGGAGACAAGCTCTTCACAAGCCTTTGTGTTTACTGATGAAAGCACAGGCAACTTTCTCTTTAACCTTGAAGACCTGGACTGTATCCATCCAGATGATCTGGAGTACATGGAAATAGTCCAGCAAATGGCTCTTCTCACTCACAGAGCTAAGATGTTTTACAAGAGGACAGGGATGAAATTTCCTAGCAATGCAACCAGTGGAAAGTTTGGGCTAGACAAAAGCAAAGTGAAGTGTTACAACTATAACCAAATAGGACACTTTGCTAGAGAGTGCAAGGCATCAAGAACAAGTGGTGGCCAAGCACAAACCAGACCAAACTATACTGATGGAGCTCTCCAGAATAAGAAGCCCAAGCAGGAAGCTGCAGTTGCTATTGAAAAAGGAGGCTTTGATTGGAGTTTTCAGGTTAAGGATGCATCTCCAAACCAAGCACTGATGGCAGATCATGAAGAAGCCAAGGTATTGGAACATCTTTGTACACCTGAATGTATTGTTAAATTTAATAGATATAGGTCCTATAACTTAGAGGTGAGAACTGATCTTGAGTCCTTAAACATTTTAAAAGCTGATTTCAAAAGAGCTGAAAATGATTACAAACTTAAAATATAAGATTTAGAGAAAACCATTTTAACTCTTAAGCATGAACACACCAATTACAGGACTTAAATCAAAGATCAAATCACTAAGTTAACTTAATGCCAGGCTGAGCTTGTGATCAGCAAAGCCATGGTAGAAAAATGTGTTCTTGAAGAATAGACCTTCAAGAACATGATATCCTCATCCTTGCATGCAAAAGTTTGTTATCAGAATAAGAAGGGAGTGGGATCTACTGAGATAGCTCTTCCACACATTCTATTGTTTATAAGATCTCCAAGGTGTGGAAATTATGAAGATGAACTTCCCCTCATAGACCCTATTGATGAAGAGGATGATGAGAAGATAGTGAAGGATTATTCTGAGAGGAGTGAAGAAGATCATCCTAAGAAGGGTCACTATTCTTTTGAGGAGAGAAAAGAATCTAGGATGACCAAGTCTAAGAGGAAGAACTTGATCAGAAAAGCCAAGAGGAAATCATAAAAGGCTCAAAGGATCAAGGCCACTTTTAACTCTAAGCAGAAACAAGTGTTCATCTTTGCAGGATTTGAAGTGGTAAAGGCTGAAGACTCAACTATGAACTCTAGTACCAGGAGTTCTAGTTCATGTCCAACTTATTCAAGCAAAGAGAAAAAGGTTGATCAGCTATGTACCACTGCTACACAGCCTGAACCATCCAGTTCCAAAAGCAAGCCTCACCCTAAGAAGCTTGCTGCATCATCTGTGAAGATGAAGATGGAGGTGGAAAGTGATCAAGTTTAGTCTTTCTCTCAAAATAAGACTCTTAGAAAGAAGCAAATAGATTGCATCATGTGTGGTAGTACTTCTCATCTTGCTAAAGATTGTATCTACAATCCTAAAAGTACTGTCCACATGATCAAAAAGAAAACTTCTGAGAAGAAGAAAGAAAAGTTAGCTTTGGAAGGAATTCTTTTCCTTGTTAGGTACTTCTCATCATGTGTGGTAGTACTTCTCATCATGTGTGTGAGAGCTTGTTAGGTACGTTGTTGATGAATGAAAAATAAAAAGACACACACAAAGCAAGAGAAGACTTAAAAAATTTGGAAATAAGATCAGATTTATGGCTAAGTGTGAAAAAAACAAGGTCATACAGCCACAAGCTTCTTACTCTTTCAAACCTAGTGATAGATCTAAATTTTGTCAGTTCATTAAAAGAGTAAGACTACCTGATGGTTTTGGATCAAACTTTAAAAATAAGGTGATTCTTAATAACTCAAATATCATTGGGTTAAAGTCTCATGATTGTCACATTCTTATGCAACGTTTGCTACCAATTGGGGTTCGTGCAGGTTTACCTGATAATGTTTCAACAACAATTATTAACCTTTGCACATTATTTAAAAAGATTTGTGCACGATCACTAGATGTTGATGACATGTATAAAGCATAGAAAGAAGCGATTATATTTTATGCAATTTGGAACTAATATATCCTCTAGCATTTTTTGATATTATGGTTCATATAATTCTACACTTACCTGAAGAAGCTATTCTTGGAGGGTCTGTATATATGAGATGGATGTATCCTTTTGAAAGATACATGAAAAAGCTGAAAGCTTATGTTCGAAACAAAGCCAAGCCTGAAGGATCAATAGGAGAGGGTTATGTTGCAGATGAGGCACTAACATTCTGCTCTATGTATCTAGAGGGTATTCAAACCAAATTTAACCGTCCTGATAGGAATGAAGATCCTGGCATTCCAAAGAGGAATTTCTCTGTCTTTTCATCACAGTGTCGACCAATGTCAAAGAAGAAAATCATTTCCTCAGTGAAAATTCTAAAAAATCATTTCAATGGTTTGTGCTGAACAACTGTGAAGAACTTAAAGTCTACATATCGTAAGTCTTTTAGTTTAAATTATTCTTATTAGTTTCACTTTAGCTAAAATAATGATAAACTAATATAAATATTATATTTCACATACAACGAATTTGAACTTTAATTCCTTGGAAGCGATTTAAAAAATGAATTTTCTTCATGGCTTAATAATAAGTTCAATACGTCTCCTGACAAAGAACTCAAGGCATTGGCACATGGCCCTGTGTGCACATATTCTTACACAGCTTGTATTGTCAATGGTGTTAGATTTGTGGTACACAGTCGTGATATCAGACGCACTACATAAAACAGCGGTGTTGTTATAGTAGGAGAAGATGGAACAGGTTTTTTTGGTCAACTAGAAGACATCTACGAGTTGAAGTATATAAATGGATATAGCGTTGTACTATTTCGTTGTAAATGGTTTGACACGTCACGGAAGGGATCCGTAATTAAAAAGAATAACATTGTTGTTATCAATGTTAGTCGTGAATGGTTTGGTGACCAGCCTTGCATTTTAGCAACACAAGCTCAACAAGTCTTTTATCTTGAAGATCCTTCTAAATCCACTGGCAATTGGAGGGTTGTGGAAGATGTTCACCATCGAAAGCTTTGGGATCATCCAAGTATTAGTGTTGCCAATGAGATAGATGTATTGCACGACTGTCAATCATCTGATTATAACTTGGTTGTCGATAGCAATTTTGAAGGTGGTGAATCAAGTGCACTAGTTATAAATGATGAGAGAGATGCGCATGATAATTGTGAATTAGTCGTAGACTTAAGTTGGTTGCATGTTGCTCCACTTGTTCAAGATGAAGATTTTGTTAATGATGATGAAGAAGATGAAGATGCATATCTCTCAGAAGAGGAAGAATTTATTAATGACGATGAAGAAGATGAAGATCCATTAGATATTAATGATAGTAAGGATGAGAGCGATGATGATCTTGTAAATGAAGATGAATATCTTTATAGTTATAATTCTGATTGATTATATGTATTAAGAACACTTTATTCTATTTCTTATTAAAATGTCACATGAATATCTTTATAGTGATAACACAAATTGATTATTACAGGTTATGTCTTCGCACGTAGCAGGATCACACGGTGGTGACGGTGGGGGTCGGGACCCCCACGGACATGGAAGTACTCTTCCTTCTATTTGTCAGTCATGTAAGTTAATGTTTTAAATATATATATATATATATATTAGTTGAATATTTTTTAAAGGTTGCTAACTTTTTAATTTTTTATATCAATATAGTATCAGCTAAAAAACACGATCAAAAGGAAAAAATCTAAATTTATATGAGAAATGGGCTACAAACAACAGTCAACCACTTCCTGTGCAATTTGATCATACAGGAAAACAATATAAAGCTGTTGGAGAAAATAGTCAATTATTTGTCTGAGCTTTATCCAATCATATTTCCACTGCTCCTTTTCATCATTCCACGTGAGATAAAGTTCCTGATACGTTCAAGATATCCTTGTTCAATTTTCTGGAGGCGAGTATTTATGTAGTGTTTTATTTGTAATTTGATAATCATAACTTTTATATGTTTCTAATTATTTTATTTTGCAGGAATATTTTGATCTAGAATCTCATCGTTGCTCAGACCACTGGCAAGGTATACAACATGGAATCCATATGGATTGCCAACGAGCTTTCAAAGACCAAAGATATAACATGAACCAACATTTCTTAAATCAAGGAGGCTATGATAATATTGAGCAGGCTGTCAATAATCCACCTGAAGGTCAAACTCAAGAGTCATGGGAGCAGGTGGTTGAGTTGTTCTCAAGTGAACAACATAAACGTCTTTCTCAAAAAGGCGTAACAAATAGAGCTAAACAGCTCTATCCAAGTCTGCATGGTAGTCAATCATATGCTCAAAGACGATATCTTCAAGTAAGAAAACATATATTATGTACATCCTATATATTATTAATTCTTTTCAAATATTATGAATATTGTTTTTAATGTGTTTAGGAGCAACAAACTGGGACCTCAAGTCACATCGAAACGTGGAGGAGGGCGCATTACATTGAAGGTTCAGGATGGGTCAACTAGAGGGCAGAAGAAGATTAGGTAAGTTTAATATGTTAAGTATGCTATTATCATGTGTTTATATGTTTATAATATATCGTGTTTGGTGATTTTGACCCAATATGATCTATATACTATCCATATTTGAGAAATATTGGTTTTGATGAGTTGTTAGTTTATATATTGAAACTTAGGAATTTTATGTTATAGTTGTGCTTATAAATTTATAAAACATGGTTTATATGCTATCAATATTTGAGAATCCTTGGTTTTGAGAAGTTGTTAGTTTATATGTTGAAACTTGAGAATTTTATGGTATTGTGCTTATGATTAAACAACATGGTTTTTATCATTTTATAATAGTTATGCTGTTGAAATTTCATAAGAATCTTAATATCGTTTCATTTTAATTCTTTATAATTGCAGGGAAAAATTGAATATCAATATGCCCAAATGCAAATGGAGGCGGGTGAGTCGCCCGTTAATGAGATGGAATGTTTAGAGTTGGCATTAGGAGAAAGACGTGGTCATACGAGAGGTGTTGGACGAAAAGTAAAAAATATCTCTCGTTATGAGCCATCAAGCGGGTCATCGTCACATCGGGATGAAGAAATAGAAGCACTAAAGAGACAAATGCAAGAAATGCAAGAAAGAATGAATCAATTTGAAAGACAAAATCATAATCCCGATAACGATGAAGATAATGAAAACGACGACAATTAAATAGTTTGTTTGTTTAGGTTGTAAAAACTTAAAATATATTAGTTTGGTATGTAATTAACTAAAATTTATTGATTTTCATTTGGATATTTGATATATTAGTTTTGAATTTCTGTGACTTTAATTTGGGATTTTGGTTGGTTTTAGTTAAAAAAACTGGAAAAAAAAGAATTTTAAAAATTTAATTTTTAACCAGATTTTCTATGGCGACGACATGTCGTCGCCATAGGTTAAGTTAATTAATTAATAAATTTTTAATTTTTAATTAATTAATTTAAAAAAATATATTTACTAATCTTATGGCGACGACATGTCGTCGCCATAGGGTGCATTTATTTATTAAATTTAAATTTAAAAATATCTATTGCGACGAGTTTTTAGTGACGGCATGTCGTTACCATAAGGTTCTATGGCGACTATGCCTATTGCGACGACCAGGTTTTGAGCTATGGCGACAAGGCTACGACTACTAACCCTATGGCGACGACATGTTGTCGCCATAGCCTATTGCGACTACAAATGGACCCTATGGCGACGACTTTTGTCATCGCGATAGATCTGTTTTCTTGTAGTGGGGGTTAACACAACGAGCAAAGGGAAGTTTCCTATAACTTTATGTAACTTTCCTTTTCGGTAGGACTGCTTTATTATGTTTATGTTTTTCATTGTAACTCTTGTTTTCTTCTCTATTATTTGTGCTTTTCGGGGTTTTTAGTATCTTGCTAGCCTCTTTAATAAATTTGGCCGTTCAAAAAAAAAAGATATTTTGACAGTGAAGTGACTAAAAGAAAAGTCAACCACATTGATTTTTGGCATTAGAGTAATTTGAAATTTAAGTTTGGAGAATCTACACATCCAGTTAAAAAGTAAATTTTCTTATCAGAGTGTCAAGAACATTGGTAAGGGGTAAATGAAATCTTTGTATGGCTATATTAATTGCTTCCATGGGTATACGCATTGCTTTTAGTAGGCGGCACCTACTACGCATGTGCTACTCTTAACTCTCACCCTTTAATTTGCCTCAGTAAAACTGTCAATCATAATGAATACATGCACTATACATAATGCACGGACCAAGCATTATGACACACTGCTTTAAATCTCACAATTTTGGTGTGAAGAAGTGGAGCCACTAAATTCTACGAGAGTATATTTATTATTAAGCTAGTCACACAGTACTTACACTATATATATATAGTTGGAGTATTATATAAGCAGCAACAGGCATAGAGATCTAATTCAATCAATCAATATATGGAGTTGAAGGTGAAGGTTGGGGTAGGATGTGTGGGGGATGAGGAAGAAAGGGGGGAGCCGGTGAGCCCAACGGGACAGTACTTCAACAGTTCGGTGCTTTCGGTTTCGATCATCAGCATCTTGGAGTTTGAAAACCCCATTGATGACTCTTCAAGCCTTGCACTCATTAACAATGTCTTTCTTCCCATCAACCCTCGTTTCTCTTCCATCATGGTACGTATGTAGGTATTCATGCATCATCTTGATAATGATCATTCATGTGTTGCTGAAATGGTCAAAGAACCTGTGAAATTAATTTAACCCAAATGTCGAATAGTACGTTTCCTCTTTCGTATTTAGCAAGCTTTTATCGGCATTTGGGGGTAGTTTTCCCACTTATAATCTTGATTTCCTTTTCCATGTTTCTCTTGTGGTGCATGTGTAGGTTTTGTTTGGTACTCGCAAACAAATTAAAGCTAGTAATTTATCCAAATATATCTATCTATATATTCTTTACTATTTTTGCTATAATTAACCAATGTGATAGTTGAATGAGTTGCTGACAAATGTGATAGTTAAATACAAACAGTAAGCTAGATTCATTACCATATTACCATATATATATATTATATATATATATATATATATATATAATATAAATGGTAGTTGATAAACAACGTACATACGTACGTACAGGTTGACGATGGAGAAGGGGGCAAGCAGTGGAAGAGAGTTGAAGTGAAGGGGGAGGAGCACATAAAAGTGCCACGTTTTCCAGAAGGATTAGGGGCAGAATGTTACGATGTTTACTTGAACGAGTACCTATCAAAAATAGCAATGGATCCACTGCCGCAAACGCGGCCATTGTGGGAAATTCACGTGTTCAAGTACCCAACAAGCAATGCATTCGGAAGCCTTGTTTTCAAGCTGCACCATGCGCTTGGTGATGGTTTCTCTCTTATGGGGGCTCTCCTCTCGTGTCTGCAGCGAGCGGATAACCCCTCACTCCCCTTAACTTTTCCCAACTTCCAAAGAGCCCCAACCCAACATCATGATGATAATCATAATCATAATCACAATCACATCAGGCGGAGGAGCTTAATACCCAAGGCCTTAAGTGGCGCTCTCAACACCCTTTTAGATTTCTCTTGGAGCGTTTTCAAAAGCAGTTTCTTGGAAGATGATCGGACCCCCATACGATCTGGGGAACAAGGGGTCGAGTTTCGCCCCATCAATATAATCACCATCACATTCTCTTTGGATCAGATCAAGAACATCAAGTCCAGACTTCAACTGGTATATATCTACCTACTATATATCTTCAAATAAGCCTAATTATATATATACACGTAGGTTTGGGTATTCGATCTATCTTTAACTTTAATGTTAGTAGCTATCTTTAATTTAATTAGTGTCATTTGAAAAAGCAATAGGATGAATTTTGCTATATCAATCTCATACAGTCCCAGTACTATCTGGTCATAAGTAATCAAGTTATTTATTTGGTCATCACTTGGGTTGCTAAGCTATTCTTAAGAGTGAAAGACTAAAATTTGAGGTAGTTAAGGAGTTGGAACAAATAGTGTGTGTCATCGTAAGATGATGAAATAAAAAAACTCACTTTCCTTACAAGAACATAGATTCACCAGACTTCACATGACGTTTCCACTGTATATTTGATTTTGTTTCACACACACACACAGATACACACATGTTTGTACGCTGTTTTATGCATGGTTTATGTGATGTTGGTTCCAAACATGTCAATATTTGACTACAGTATGGTCTATGGCATCGGCATACTTGATCATATTATTACAATTGTTATTTAAGTAGAATAATAAAATACACTTTAACAGTAAGGTGGTAGTTGTAATATTTGGTTCGATTTAGTAGGGTTCGGTGGTCGTTGTTTGACTAAGGGGGTGGAGTCGTACGTGTCGCTTTTTCAGCTGTACATCTACCTGTAAATTATTCTAGAGTGCCAAAGGCAACAATAGATTAGTCCGAAAACCTTAGTGACAATTTATTACCACCCACCAGACTATTTATTATTTATGGTAAGGTGTCCTTTTAAAAACCACCGGCGTATAAGTATCGCTTATTAATGCTTAACATTCCAAGTCACATCAGTTGTTATCGAAACGCTTATACGCATCTTATAAGCCCATACGTCGTGTATAGTTTTTTCAGACGACAAAACTAGACTATGTCTAATCAGTCATTCAACAAAACTATATGTGACGTATAGACCACTACGCCACGTATAGACCCTGTCACATATAGATGAAGTGTGTAGGTCCATCAACACCTATACGCCACTTATGGGCCTATAGGTGGCGTATAGGTGTCAGTGGACCTACACATAAGCTATACGTGACAGGGCCTATACGTGGTGTATGTGTCTATACGCCACGTATAGTTTACTTTTTTAATAAGCTTAAGATATTTTGTCACTGCTACATTTTAAATCAAAACCCTAACACCCTATACATCGTGTATGGGTCCATGCGCCGTGTATAGGGCCAAAACATTTTGACACACCATCTGTCATACGTGGTTGTCACATCATTGTTGGTTAGAGGCCATGTGCCGTGTATGGCCTCATGCGCCAAGTATAGCTTCAATTTTTTTGCCCTAACTCATGATCATATTCGATTGGAAACCTATACGTGGCGTATGGGTTCAAACACGACGTATAGGTTTAAGATCAATTTTTTTTATTTTCATAACTTTTTTTGTTATAAATATACAAATAATTTTACTACGAATAGTTTTGTGTTATTATTTATTTTTGTAATTTAACTAACCGATTAAACAAATATTACAAATATTCATAATTCAATCGAACAATTGAGACAACAATACAAACATTAATATAAAATGATATATATAAATAACAGAGTTTTTACATACGTAACAAAATATAATAAAAGTTGCAATTCTAATAATAATATAAAACTACGGTGGGTCTAGATAATGTCGGTGCGGTGGCAACTCCAGAGGATAGATACCTGCAGCACGCGCTCGCAGAATCTCAAGTTACTCGTGCCACTCCGTAAGATCCTCAAGTCCATCAAGTCTCTGTCGATCAAGCTGATGACCCTGCCCCCGTGAACTCTCAGCAACCTACTGCATAAATGCCTTTATATGTGTAGGAAGTCTCACATCTCTGTAAATGTGTCAAGGAAGCTTTGGCTGAGGTAGCGGCGGCTGGTCATGCGGTGGTTGCTCATGCTGCTACTGTTGTGCATCCTCCAGCTACTACTGTGAATCATCAACACCGGCCTACTAAATGGGTGATGGCTGATAGATCTCCCCGCTTAAATAGAGAATCGTATGCCGCTCGAAAACTGGCGTTTATTATGCATACCGAACAACGTTTGATGATCTAATCTCACTGGCTCGATCAGTGGAGATACGACACCAAGATATCGAGGAAGATAAGCAAATGCTCGAGCAATCAATATAATATAAGTGTTGTCGTACACTGCCCATCACTTCTTCTGATAATAATACGAAGCAAAATACTCCACAAAATATCTCACCAAATTGCACCTGGTCCATGTAAGCAAATAATACAAGTAAAATAAGTCGGTAATGATCCACCACTCTCGAGTCTTGCCACGTACCGTGATTGATATGGTGATCACCCTATGTAAATAATGAATGAACGGATCTATAATAGTAGTGACCATATCGTTAGTCGTCTGAAACGGACCTCCGACAATCTAAGGCTACCAATCTCTTGATCGACCCTCCTTCATCTTAGTAATATCCTCGGTGAATAAAGGGGTAAAATTGTCTGGCTCGTATTAAAGTATAGAGATAATACCAAACTGCTCTATCGACATCTGATGTTGATTTCCATATAACCTAAATTAAATCTCGGTATGCTTGTCATCCTCCTCCATCTTGTGAGAATAAATGTAAGTAAATATTGATAAAAACTTCACCATCAACTCTTTGTAAGATGGCAAAAATGTGATCTCAAAGAAATGACTCCACGGTGTATCGTCTTGGATTATAGTAGCAAGTCTATCGCGCTCACCAAGCTCGGCCATCACCTCCCAATAGACGGCCTTTTGACGACCGATCTTAATCCGTACAAACTTCAAGCACTTAGCATGCTCGATGCTACCGGGCTCAAACTGTAACCGTGGATGCTCGACAATGGCGTCAATAGCGTCAGCCTCGATCTTTGAATTGGAAGACATATCTACATAACAAAATGAATATATGAAATTCAAATAGTAAAAATTATAAAACATTCACCATACGAAGCGTATAGCCATATACTCCACGTATAAATGGCTCGCGTATGGGTGTCGTATGACATTAAATATGCCACCCCCTTATACGTCGTGTATAGACCTATACACCATACATAGGTGACTCGCATATGACCTGTGTACAACATGTCCCGAGTATGAATGTCATATGACACTAATTAAGCCATTGCCTATACGCCACGTATAACCAATATGTCGTGTATAGGTGACTTGCGTATGACATGTGTACAACATGTCACATGTATGAGTGTCGTCTTACTCTAAATAAGGCCCCTATATACACTGCATATAGTCCTATACACCGCGTATAGGTGACTCGCGTATGACCTGCGTACAACATGTCCCTCGTATAAGTGTCGTCTGACACTAAATAAGTCCCCCTATACACTACGTATAGGTGACTCGCGTATGACCTGCGTACAACATGTTTTGCTTAGAGCCCTACTTTGACTCTTCATCTTCCTACTATAAAGATATAGCCTTATTCGCGTCACATAGATTTAAACTAAGAAGATGAAGAGTCAAAGTAGGTTTATACGCGGGACATGTTGTACACAAGTCATACGCAAGTCACCTATATGCGGTATATAAGGTTGTACGCAGCATATTAGGGGGAGGGGCATATTTAGTGTTATATGACACTCATACGCGTGACATGTTGTACGCAGATCATACACGAGTCACCTATACATGGCGTATAGGGCTATACGTGACGTATATGGGGCTTATTCAGTGTCAGACGACACTCATATGCAGGTCATACACAAGTCACCTGTACGTGACGTATAGGGCTATACGCGACGTATAGAGTGAGTGGCTTATTTAGTGTCATATGACACAAATACGTGGGACATGTTGTACGCAGGTCATATGTGGGACATGTTGTACGCAGGTCATACGAGAGTCACCTATATGCGGCGTATAGATCTATACGCGGTGTATAGGGGTGGCTTATTTATTGTCATATGACACCGAGACGCTAGTCACTTATACGCGACGTAGAGTGAATGTTATATATAATTTTTATTAGTTTAAATTTTTATATTTGTTTTCTTATACAGATATGTCTTCCGATTCAGAAATCGAGGCTATCGTTGTTAACGCCATTGCCGAGCATCCGTGGTTATAGTTTGAGCCCGGTAGAATCGAGCATTCTAAGTGCTCGAAGTTTGCACGTTGAATATAGGCCGCCAAAAGGCCATCGATTAGGAGGTGTGGCCAAGCTTAGTGGGCGCGATAGACTTGCTGCTATTATCGGAGACGATTCGCTGTGGAGCCACTTGTTTGAGATCGTGTTTTTGCCATCTTACAGAGAGCTGATGGTGGAGTTTTTATCGACATTTACTTACGTTTGTTCTCATGAGATGGAGGGGGATAACGAGCATCCTAAGATTTCATTTGGGTCATGTGAATATCCACATCAGATGTCGATAGAGTAGTTTGGTGTTATCTGGGGACTTTACTACGAGATAGTTACCCCTCTATTTACCGAGGGTATTATTGAGATAGAGGAGAGTCGATTGAGAGATTGATGGCCTTTTATTACCAAAGGTTCGTTTTAGAGGAGTAAGGGCAGGGTCACTAACTTACTAGTATTAGAGATCCTTTCATTCATTATTTTCATAAGATGATCGCCACTATCATCACATGACGGGGCAAGAGTCAGGAGTTGTGCCCAATTCCCAACTTATTTAACGTGTATTGTTTGCTTACGGGGACCAGGTGGGACCTGACGAGATGTTTGGCGGAGTATTTTACTTCGTATTATCATCGACAAGAGCGAGGGCAAGTGTATGGCGACACTTATATTAGGTTGATTGCTCGAGCTTTTTCTTATCTTACTCGATATCTTGGTGACATATCTCCACCGATCGAGCCGGTGAGATTAGATCGTCATACCTTGTTTGGCATGCGTATTGTATGCCAGTTTCCGGGTGGCTTACAATTCTTTATTTGAGCGCGAGGGATATATCAGCCAACACCCGTTCAGCAGGTTGGTGTTGATGATTCGCAGTAGTAGCTGGAGGATCCACATCAGTAGCAGCATGAGCAGCAGCATGACCATCCGCCTTTATCACATCATCCGCCTCCTAAGTCACAGTTTCCTCGACATATTTACAGAGATATGAGACTTCTTACACATATGGAGGCATTTATGCAAGAGGTTGCTTAGAGTTCACAGGAGTAGAGTCGTCAGCTTGATCGTAGAGTCGACGACTTGATGGACATGAAGATCTTATGGAGTGCCACGAGCAGCAAGAGATTGTGCGAGCGCGTGCTGCAGGTATCGTTCTTCCAGAGTTGCCATGGCCTTGACATTATATAGACTCATCGTAGTTATATATTATTATTAGAATTGTAACTTTTATTTTGTTATGTATGCAAAAATTCTTTTATTTATATATGATTTTGTTTTAATGTTTGTATTGTTGTCTTAATTGTTCAGTTATATATATGATTTTGTATTAATGTTTGTATTGTTGTCTCAATTGTTTGATTAAATTATGAATATTTGTATTTTTTGTTTATCGGTTAGTTAAATTACAAAATAAATAATAACATAAAACTAGTCGACGTAAGATTATTTGTATATTAATAACAAAAAAAGATGTAAAAATAACAAAATTTTTTTTACCTTAAACCTATATCCCATGTATAGGTTTCGATGTGTATATGATCATGAGTTTGGGAAAAAAATTTGAAGTCATACGTGATGTATGGGTCCATACGTGACGTATGGGTCCTTACGCGGCATATGGCCTCTAGCCGATATCGATGTGACAACCTTGTATGGCTGATGGTGTGTTAGAGAATGTTTTGACTCTATACGCGGTGTATAGGATGTCGGGATGTTGTTTTAAAATGTGGGGCTATATAAATATCGATGTGACAACCTTGTATGGCTGATGGTGTGTTAAAGAATGTTTTGACTCTATACGCGGCGTATAGGATGTCAGGATGTTGTTTTAAAACGTGGGGCTATATAAATATCCGGCCCCTATTTTTAAAGTAGTTTAGGAGAATATTTAATTATAACTAATGATTAAAATATCTTATTATGAATAATGATAAAAGTAAATCCAAAACAGAAATAAAAATAAAAGGTTAAAGTAATTGAACAAGAAACCGGGATCTATAGGCACACTAAAATGGAATTCTGAAAGAATCATTTGAACACATTAGTGGAGAGATGAGTTAACAATCAAACGCCAAAATTTTCACGAACAAGTACTTAATATTAATTTATTTTGAAAGTTACTAATATATGGATGTAAGTGTATGTTGTTTCGACTATGTATATGATACTACCTTTAATAAACACGCGTAGTGTAAATGTTAAATAAATAAAAATATTAAATATAATAAAAATATTAACAAGTATAAAATGATATCTTAAAATAAGATTTGATTGAAATTACATGACAGGATCAGTGATCTAAGTTTGATCAATTAGAGTTGAATTGCAGCGGAATTAGAACAAGAATTAGACAAATATAGCAAGAACACAATAGATATTCAATGGAACAGTACACGGTTATAGAGAAAGAGGGTTTTCTGCAAAAGGGATAATATCATTCATGCACAAATGCTTCGGTATGTCGGCCGCTAAGCTGCGCAGGTTACAATTAGGTCAACATTCCTTATATAAAGGAATGTGACGTCTGCTGATGTCACTTGATAGTGACATTTAACAGAATTATTACAAACAACTGAAAGGAAAATATAACTACTGAAAGGAAACCATCACAACTACTGAAGAGGTCTTCTTCAGCTGTTGTGACAACATCTGAAACTTGGTCTTCAGTCTTTGTCTTCAGCTTTTGTCTTCAGACTTTGTCTTCAGTTCTTTAGCTTCAGACTTTGTCTTCAGCTTTTTCACTTCAGACTTTGTCTTCAGCTCTTCCACTTCAGACTTTGTCTTCAGACCTTGTTATCAGTTGATGTCTTCAGCTGTTGCAGACTACTTCAGTTGTTGTAATGTCTGTGGGACTTAAAGGTTTTTCTGATCAGGCTCATTGGTTCTTTTGGTCCAACAAACTCCCCCTGAACCAATGCAGCCAAAACCTTTAAGCTTATTGAGGTCCCACTTATTCTTGGTAGAAATACTCTCTTGATCAGCTTCAGAGATATCAGATAAGCACAGGCCAGGGAACAGGTTTCAGTAGATGTGAATGTCAAAGGATGGAAGGGAACTCTGTCTTGGGGAACTGGACACAGAGCTGTTATCCCAACCATGAAACCTACTTCCCATTGATGAGTCGTAAGACTCTCTGACGTAGGCCTCAAGGATAACAACTTGTTCCTCCTTAGTGAGTTCTTCTGCTTCTCCTTCGAAGAAGAACTCTGGGCCATAGTACTCTGATAGGTACTTTACTGTCTTTCCATTTTTCAACTCAACAGTTGTTATCTCTCTGTAAGCAAATTCATCTGGGTGAGTCCCTTCTAATAACAACTGGAGTTCATTTTTCTTGATTTCTTCAAGCCTCTTGTATAACAACCCCTTCTTGACCATTTTGTTCTCCATTAGAGTTTGAGGGGTCATCTTTGACTTGTAGGCTCTCTTGAAGTCTTCAAGTATCTCCCAGGGTGAGACTACAATGGCCAACATAATAACAGCATCTATGGTCTTTCTCACTTGGCCATTGTATCTACTTGGTATGGATTTCTTATGAATTCTAGAACTAACCCTGGGGTCTGGCCAAATCCTTACTCTCTCTTTTTGATATTGAAAGGTATGCCTGAGAGCATACAACCTTTGAGCGTGTTTCTTCATGGCTTGTATAGATGATGACTGAGGAAACTCTTTGTCAACCATCTTCAAAAGTTGCTCATCGTGCTGTTTTTGCTGTTCTTCTTCTTCAATCTTAACTTTCACCATTTGCCTCTGAAAGTCTGGTGTGATCATTTGTTGACTTCTGGGCTCAGGTATTTTTAGAACAGCAGAGATTGGCAGACTGTCTTCTTCATCATCATCTTCTTCTTCTTCTTCCATCCTCAACACCCTTCTCCTCCTTCTGGGTGCATCATTGGATGTGGTTTGAGGTGGTTTTTGGGGTAAGGGAGTTGGTTTTGAGGGTTGAGTTGGTTTAAGTTTAGGTTTAGGGATTGGTTTGGAGAGTTGTGGGGTTGGTTGTTTTTGAGTGGGAGTTTGGGAAGGCTGATCTAGCATTTTTGTGGTAAGTTTGGCTTTGGAAAGCTTGGCCATATCAGTTCTCTTCCCAGCACCTGCTTCATCTAAGGCTTTGATAATCAACCCCTTATTGAATGCTTCAGAAGCACAGATTCTGGTGGTTATTGCCAGAATACTGTCTCTGGTCATGATTTAATCTCAATTAATGATCTTCCCAAGTATTTTGCAATAAACCTGATCATTATCTCCAACCTCTCCCTTTCCATCACACTGTAACTGGCCCATCTCTCTTGTATCTCTTTAATCTCCCGCCTTCTGATCTCAGTGTCTAATGTAGCTGTATCAAAGCCTTGTCTGAAGAGTTGGTCTATTATTCTGTCCATTGATCTGCTGTGAGCTTCATCAGCTTCTTTAACCAGATCTTCCAATGATTTCTCTTCATCAGGCTTTTGAGTTTCAGCACTTTTCTTTCTCTTGTATGTGATCAGCTGTTTTTCCTTTTCTAACTCCTTTTCTTTCTCTTGTTGTTTCTCATCTTCCACTCTTTTTCTCTTTCTTTCTTTCACTGCCTTAGACTCCCCCTTTTTGGGTGCATTGGGTTCAGGGGTTTGAATGGCAGAAAGCTTCTTTTGCACAGCATCATCAACAAGTGTTTGTAGATTTGAGGAGATCCTCTCATCAATGGCTTTATGCACAATCTCATTGATGATGGGAGTGATGAGAGGTAAGGAATGTTGAAAGGTAGCAACCATCTGCTCAGAGGGGTTCTGTCCCTGAGAGGTGGTACCAAAAGCAGTGGCTGGTGGCTCAGTTGAGTGTAGTGGCTGAGTGTTTGGTGAACCTTCAGATGAAGGTGCCATCTGTGGGTTTATTGGGGCAGATGGACTTTGATCCTGAGACATTTTGGCAAGCAGTTCTTTGAGTCTGCTCACCTCAGCCTCAAGGATTGTGTTATGGGCTAAGACATCAAAGAAAAAGCCCAGGTCATCATCAGTCTTTGCTGAATCACCTGACCTCCTGATTGAATCAGGATGTACATGCCCTGAGTGTAGATCAGTTGTAGCATGTGCCCCTTGTTCTTGGTTCTGGGGACTTCCTGCCTCAGGACTGAGTCCTTCATCGGCAGTTGCCTCTGGTGAGGTCTTAGAGATGTTACCAACTGCATCCTGTTCATTTGCTGAATCAGTAGAAGTGGCAGCCTCACCAGATGTTCTAACCTCCTCCTCTACACGGGGAGATTGAACATTATAACCCCTGTGCTGTGGGTTATCAGCAGCATTTTGGTCCTCTTCCTCAGCTGTTGAGGTTCTCCCCATTGTAATTGGTTTCTGGGGAGGAGGAGAGGAATGCAGCTGACTCAGCACTTGTGCAACTATAATGGTTGGGCTTTGAGGGGCGGTTGCATTTGGAGATAGGTTTGAAGCAGATTGCACCCGGGGTGACTGGTGCTCTTCAATGGTAACCTTCTCAATTGAGATAGGTTCCAGCATTGTGGTATCCCCAATTATGGTTGCATCAGGATCCTGTTGAGAGGATGCCTGAGCGGCTAGGGCTGGTGGAGTCTTTGACACTACTGGGGGGTTAGAACCAGTAAGTGTTTCCTGTATTGGTGGTACAGGGGCATCCTCAAGGGGACTCATCTCCCTGAGTAGCCTTTTTGGGCTTTTGGTGTTGGGTTTGGTGGGGACTTTGGATCTGGAAGTGGAGGCTGTGGGTTCCCGCTGCTTGGGTTTTAGCAGCCGGGCAGCCCCTTTCAGTGTAGGGTCAGAGTTGTGCCTGGAGTATACTTCAGGCAATACAGCCGGAGCAGGGACTCCAAGGCCAACAAGGCCGTCTGATTTTAGCTGATTTAAAATTATGGCCATGAGAAACCTGGGATATAATATCCATCTGTTTGCTACTGGTTTCAAAGCCAGATCCTTTAGTTCCATGAAAACTATCTCAGAAAAATTTAGATTTTGTCATTCAAAGATAGAGTATAATACCTGTTGCCATCGGGAGGACATCTGATCCCATGAGGAGGTTTTTGATGCAAGGCAAACATTCACCATGTGGAATATAAGACGTTTAGCATAATGGAAGTGCTTCTTCAGAATGGTGGTAGCACTTAAGTCTCCTTCATACCCGTTATTGATGAAAGATATATCAGTTGTGCCTTTCGGGTATTCTGTGACACAGGTGGCATCATGTAGATTTAGGGTTTGTCGAATGATGTCTGGAGTGATGACCACCTGTTTCTGGTTAACCAACGACTGGAGAGTGATTTGGCTATCATTCTCACCAGTTTGCACAGAGACGTTGGTCCAGAATTGGCTTAGGGAATCGGGGTATATGGTAGGATTCAGAAGAAAAGCGGTTCGGTACTGGGAATCTACCATAAGATCGATGGCATTATCAAATTTGTTCCAAAAGGCCGATTTCGAGAGGTAGGCAACACAGTTGTGTCTGGGTTTGAGTTTCATGGTCGCCATTGTTGAGAGAGTGAAGGACATAAAACGGCTAATGAAACGTTTGAAAGTAGATTTAGGTATTTATAGGGTAAGAAAAGGCTGATATAAAACGACTGAAAGTGTTGGTGCTGTCATCAGTTGTTTGAAAACAACTGAAGACCTGGTTTTAACTTTCAGAAGTTGTAACAACTGAAGACTTGGTATTAGTCATCAGTAGTTGTGAAACTACTGAAGACATGGTTTTGGCTTCAGGTGTTGTAAACAACTGAAGATTTGGTGTTAGTCATCAGTAGTTGTAAAACTACTGAAGACATGGTTTTGGCTTCAGTTGTATGAAGTGAAACAGCAGTTGTAGAAACAACTGAAGAGAAAAGTTTCTCTTCAGCTGTTGTCGTCAATTCTTAGCTCATCAGCTGTTTCATTCTGACCTCAACACTTATCAGACTTTTTGTCTGATTTTCAGACGTTTCATTGGTCATCAGTACTTATCTGTTATACTGACATCAGTAGTTGTAACTACATCAGTAGTTGTAACCACATCAGTTCTTTTCAACAGATAGAGTACTTCAGTACTTTTAAGTAATTTAGTCTTCAGTAGTTATGAAAACTACTGAGGATAAAAGAACTTATCAGTACTTATTTGTGACAATAGTATATGAATGCTCATCAGTACTTGTTGACTGAGATCATCAGTAGTTGTCACTTATTCTAGCTGCAGCATACCAAGCCTTAACACTAGGTTTTGGAAAGTTAAACTGTCCAAAGGCTTAGTAAATATGTCTGCAAGCTCATCAGCACTAGGAACAACTTTGGATCAATCAGACCTTTTTCAAAACAATCCCTAATAAAATGGTGTCTGATCTCAATATGTTTGGTCCTAGAGTGTTGGACTCCTTTATTGGTAGACCTCTCACTAAACTATTGTGGATCAGCTGATTCATGTTTTTGAGATTAACATGACCCAGCCTTCTATGCCACAGTTTAGATTCCTGAGGAGAGGCCTTGGAGAACAGGCAAGGATGACCTTTTAAATCAATCTTCTTTGACAAATCCAAGGCATATACTCTTCCTATCCTGTTGGCCTTTAGGAGAGTATGTTCATCCAATACCTTGTCAATCAGCCTTAAAACTTTGGAAGACAGAATCTGGCAGTTCTGGCTTGTGAAAAGTGCAACATGCCCTTTATCACACATCTGACTGACACTCAGTAGATTATACTTGAGATTCTCCACATGGTTAACATCATCAAATCTGATTTCTCCATTTGACACAAATCCTTTCCCGATGATGTAACCCTTAGCATCATTTCCAAATGAGACAAATCCCTTCTTTCCTTGAGAGTAGTCATTAAGAAGAGAACTGCTCCCAGTCATATGCATAGATCCTCCACTGTCTACATACCAGATGCTTCTTTGGCATGCTGAAGAACCCTGCATTTATCATAAGAAACTAGTTAGCTTTAGAGACCCAAACCTTTTTGGTTTTGGGTTGTTTTCATCAACAGATTTAACCATAACTTGTTTCTCATGATTAACAGCTGATGAAGGTGGAGATGGTGCTGAAATGGATTTCTTAGATTTGGGCTTGGATTTCCTTTTCAGTGGTTTGATCACAGGTGCATCTAGTTGGTTAACTCTCCCCAACAAATGCTGAACCATCATAACAAGTTGTGTCTGATTTGTTGCTAAAGCCTTCAGCTGATTTGACACATCAGTACTTGTTTTTGATGAGTTCCTGTGACCCACCATTTCCTCCTTCTTGAAATTCACAGACTTAGTCTGATGTTTATCATGAGGAACACTATCAGCTGTTTTCTGATAAACCCCATCCTTTTTTTGGATTTTGGTGAGGCCTTGGGTTTATCAGTTTGAGATGACTGTGGTACAAACTTGGTCTCAAACTCATTTTTCATTTTATTAATCTCTTCTTTAATGAGCTTATCTCTGTTGAGTTTGAAACCTTTTTTGTACCAGCATTCATCAGATAGATGATTGAATTTACCACATATTTCACATGGCTTATTCTTCATCTTGGATTGATCAACTGCTGAAGTGGAAACTACTGAAGGTGTGATCTTCAGTACTTTCCTCCTTTCAGTACTGTGTTAAGTACTGAAGGATCGGTAACAACTGAAGACTTTTCTTCAGCTGTTCTCTATCCGTCCTGAAAGACCGTATGATAGATTCCTCAGCAGTTGTTAATCCTTTTATTTCAGCAGATTTGAAATGCTTTTCAGATGTTGTGACTTGCCCTTCAGTACTTGGAGTACTTTGAGGGACAACATCTGAATTGCTCAGCTTCATGTTTTTATCAGCATTTAAACCATCAGGCAATTGATTTGCTGAGATCTTAACACTGACTTCATCCTCTAATTTTGTATTATCATTTGAGGATGAATCACATGATGATGTGGTTTGGAAATTACTTTCACCTTCAGATTTTACTATTGATTTTGAAGTAAAATCAGTAGGTGGTGCAGTATGATTGTAACCTATTCCAAACTTCACATTTGAAGCTGTTTGCTTGCTGAGAAGCATTTCAAATCCCTTGCAGGATGTTACCCAGCGGTCACACTCAACTTGGGTAGCTGCAAGTGTCTCTTTGAGACTTCTGTGGTTCTCAAGTATGACCTCTACCTTAGCCTTTTCATCATTAAGTTGGCATTTAAGCTTGTAAATCTCATCATCTTTGTCATTAAGAGCAGACTCATACTCAGCTTTTCTTTTGGAAATAGTTTTCTCAAGCTCAAGATTTTGATTGATTAAAGCTACATTTGCCTCTCTAATAGAGACAAAGGCAGCTATGCATGATTCAGAACATAACTTGGCTTTAGCCTCAGAAGATACCTGGGTTACCTGTGAAGATGATGCATTGGAGCAGGAACCCTCAGTAGACTCCAGGGCCATGAGAGCAAGATTCCCAAAAGGATGTTCACCACCATGTTGACCAGCACCAGCAAATAATTGCTCATTGAAACCAGAAAGATCATCTGGTAAGCTGCTCCAGTCAACAACTCCTGGTGTGAAGAAGCTGTGATGAGGTTGAGATTGTGATGGAGATGGTTGAGGCTCAGGTAGGGCTTGAGGTTGTTGTGCTATAGGAACTTGAACTGGATTTGGCTGTGGCATGTAATAGCAGGGATATGGATATGGCATTAGACCCTGAGGGACAAAATATGCAGGAGATTGAGGTTGTGAGTGATGACCAGAACTAGCAGGATGTTGCCCTTTGTTTTGTGAACTATTGCTTGGAAAGGTCACAAAAGGTGCAAAGGAGTTAGATCCAGTTGATCTACACTCTCTTGCAAAGTGCCCAAGCCTGTGGCATTTGTGACACCTCAACTTACTCTTGTCAAAACCAACTTTGGTTTTGCCAGAGAGTCCTGGAAATTTCCTACCAGTTCTCTTGTAGAACTTTTGAGATCTGATATTGATCAAGGCCATTTGGCTCAAAATATCCATCTCTTCTAAATCATCATCAGCAATACCCATCAAATCATCCATGATAAAGCATAAATTATCACTATTACACCCAGAATGACTGTCAACACCAACAAATGCATGATCAGAACTGTTTGAAGAGAAATCTATATGCTCATCATAATGGCTTTCTGATCCAGCATATTCTAAATCATGACCGACCAAGGCAGTGTTCCCTAGTACAAAGTCATCAGTGAGCTTTCCTGATGATGCCAGTTTCCTTTTCTGCTCTATCTCTCTTTCAAATGTAAGCAGTTTCCCATGGAGTTGGGTGAGAGATAGGCTATCCAGATTTGCACTGGAGCGTAGGACAATGGTGTATGTGTCCCATCTCTCAGGTAGTGATCTGAGGAATCTGTTTTTCATCTGGCTGTTAGTATACTCATGCTTGACCATTTTCATCTCAGAGATCAAGCAGGAGAAACGCTCAAACTGTTGAGTCAGTGTCTCACCCTTCCTATGAGAGAATGTCTCATATTGTTGGGCGAGGATTTCTCTGTTGTTTGCTAAGACCTCATCAGTTCCTCCGAATTGTTCCTTCAAAGCATTCCAGAGGTCATGAGCAGTTTCATGATGCATAAGCCCAGAATAGATTTCATTAGGCAGTGCCATGGCCAGAATTCCATGGGCTTTAGCATCAATCTCAAACAGTTTACGATCTTCATCTGAGTATTGCTCCTTCTTCTTCGGAACCATTTGGTTGGTCTCTGGATTGTTCACCATAGGCTTGTGTGGACCGTGAACCACAGATGTCCAACAACCTGAACTGTTAACAGACAGGTGATGGAGCATTCTTCGTTGCCATATGTTATACTCACTCCTAACCAGCATCGGAGGCTTGGTTGAGGAGCCAGTATTGTGAGGGTCATTAGATGGAGTAGTCATTCTCAGATTCAAACCAATTCAATCAAGTTTCAACAGATTTAGCACAAAAAACACAACAAACTCAATATGAACCAAGAAGAAACTCAAATTGAATAACCAGAAGTAGCAGAAGATCAATCTCTATAACCAATTCTTGCAAATATGCTAATTCGATCAAACTTTAGATATCGAAATAGCAGTTTCAATGATCAATTGTTAAACCGATCAATGATTAACCTGCTTTGATACCATTTGACAGGATCAGTGATCTAAGTTTGATCAATTAGAGTTGAATTGCAGCGGAATTAGAACAAGAATTAGACAAATATAGCAAGAACACAATAGATATTCAATTGAACAGTACACGGTTATAGAGAAAGAGGGTTTTCTGCAAAAGGGATAATATCATTCATGCACAAAAGCTTCGGTATGTCGGCCGCTAAGCTGCGCAGGTTACAATTAGGTCAACATTCCTTATATAAAGGAATGTGACGTCTGCTGATGTCACTTGATAGTGACATTTAACAGAATTATTACAAACAACTGAAAGGAAAATAAACTACTGAAAGGAAACCATCACAACTACTGAAGAGGTCTTCTTCTCTGTTGTGACAACATCTAAACTGGTCTTCAGTCTTGTCTTCAGCTTTTGTCTTCAGCTTTTGTCTTCAGACTTTGTCTTCAGTTCTTTAGCTTCAGACTTTGTCTTCAGCTTTCACTTCAGACTTTGTCTTCAGCTCTCCACTTCAGACTTTGTCTTCAGCTCTTCACTTCAGACTTTGTCTTCAGACCTTGTTATCAGTTGATGTCTTCAGCTGTTGCAGACTACTTCAGTTGTTGTAATGTCTGTGGGACTTAAAGGTTTTTCTGATCAGGCTCATTGGTTCTTTTGGTCTAACATTACATATAAGTAAAAATATAAGTAATGAAATAATTATATCAAATTTTTAACCTTTTGTTTTTGAAAATTTCTTTTCCAAGAAAAAGAAATAAAATATTTTTTTTTCAAAACAAACTGTATTAAAAGTATAATTTTTAAAAATTTCCTTATTATAACTTTAGTTTTAATTAATTTTGGTTTGTAAAAAATCTACTTTTTAAAAACACCAATTTTAAAATATATTGTATTTTTAAAAAAGCCTGATGTTCCAGAAAAAATTCTTATTTTATAAAATATATGTTATTTTAGAAATAACATTAACTAAATGATCTTTCTTAATTTATTATTGAAAAAACTATTTTAATCTAAAATATTAGTGAATAATATATAATAATTAAGATAATTATTTATTAGGAGAGAAACGAAAAAATTTTGATAAAAATAATGTGATACTGTTACATGTTCTCTTTAGTTATTTTTTATTATAGCAGGAAATCAAATTTACACATGCAAATTGACAAACAGTCAACAAAAATATGATATAGAGGACTTTTCATAGTAGTTTAAATAAACTCCTCAAAGGGTTTAGGTAATGAGTTTAACACCGGGTATTGAGCCAACACAATCCTCTAGGTAGTCAAGATAATCAAGTTTATCCAACAATTCGTTCATATATCTTAGATGTAGTGAATATAAGACCCTTGAATTACATTCGATGTATATACCGCTTTCAGAACCAGATGTTTGAACCTTTGCTTCAATAACAACATAATGTCGCATGGTTCTTGCAGTCCCAAGTATGCTCTAATATGTGGTTTCATTGCTTTGACAAGTAATGTCAAAAAAAGAATTATATGTTATTCAAAGATGCATACGCCATACTTATAATTAAGATTAAATTGTCGTTTTACATTTGCCATTTCATCGAAAAAAGAATTTTTTTTGGCATCTGGCTCTTCAACGTTTTCAAAAATTGCCATTTTCATCCAAAAACGTCAACTTCATTAATTTGAAAGGTTAAACATGGTGATTGGAAATATTACCCTTTAATATAGAAAAGAAAAACCTCTAATTCGAGTGAAATTACATAACAATATAAGAGAGAGGGCGACTAGACGTGATGGTTTTTATTAAAAAATCCATTCACAACGGGTTCCCAACCGCAAACAAAAGCCAGCTCAATCCTCCTGCCCCACATATGAAAGTGATTCAATCGATGATGAAAGGTTCGAAGATTAAATGATCAAACATCCGGTGTAGGTTTCGTGAATGTAATGAAAATACGTGAATGAAATTTTAACAGCAATATGTAAACATAAACCAGGAGTTTGTGTTATTATATAAAACAATATACAATAACCCCTTATAGTGATAGATGCATAATATTTTAATTAACAGAGTTAACATTTTGAATGAAAATTACAACTTTCAAAACCTTGTGGAGCCAAAGCAAAACAAATTCTTTTGTGGATGAAAATGACAAATATGATCAAAGTATCGAAAGAAACCAACAATTCACTCTAAAATAATAACATAAACAAATAAAACTTAGGTCAGCTACATATTGGGTAAACGAGTATAGATTATTGGGTAATTGGGTCCGGGAAACGGGTATATAACTAAACATACTCATCCCAAACCTGTGAAAAAAATATAAACTAATCCTATATCCGGTCCATGCCTGATTACTCTTGGATGTTCCATGTAAATATCATGTATGCTTTGTACTTGCAAAGATCTGGATTATAAAATTCTAGATTAGGAACCAAGTAGTTTAAACAGAGGTGTTGGAAATTGCAAACACCACCAAAATTTGTAAACAATCTTCCTATAAAGCTCTCAAATAAAAAAAGCACGGGTGTGCTTGAGTTCCCTGTACAAGCCATTATAATCACTATCACCATTGGTGTAAAAAAGTTGATTTAGCAGGTGATTAAGAGGCACACGAGTTTGGGGATCACCCTATGACAATACACACCAACACCTTTGAGTAAAGGTTAATGCTCTGATATATATACGTCAAGACCTCAAATATTTTCTTGCCCTTTATATGTATTTCAGCTTGTTGTATGTGTGCGACATTTCTAATCATGAATTTGTTGTTATTCAGACGATAAATGATGTAGTTACTGGAATCATTTTCCTCGGGATAAGATTGTACATGAAAGAAACATGTGAAGAAACAAGAAATGCAAGGTCCACAGCATTGGTGCTGCTTAACACTAGATCTATTGGTGGTTACAAGTCGGTGGATGAGATGATTCAGAACCAGGAAGCTCAAGTGCAGTGGGGAAACCAGTTTGGTTTCTTGCACGTTTCATTGCCCAAGCTAAACCAATATGATCAATGTTTTAACCCACTAAAGTTTGTTCAAGAAACACAAAATATCATCAAGAGAAAGAGAAATTCGTCCGCAGTTTATCTCACTGGAATGCTACTCGAATCTGTGAGAAAATATAGAGGTCCAGAGGTATGGATGCATGTAATATGATATTCTCACTTTCTTTGTTAAAAATTCAGATGTACTAAAATATCTTGGTGACGCATGTAAAGGCAACAGCTGAATACATTCACAACACGTTGAAGAATTCAAGCTTAACGGTGTCAAATATGATTGGGCCAGTTGAAAAGATGACCCTAGCGAATCAACCTATCAAAGGCTTGTATTTTATGGTTGTCAATGTTCCACAGGTATTTTTTTATTAATATTAATCGATAAAAACTAGCGCCTCTTTACGTTTTATAGGTGCACCATGATGCACTAAAACTAAGAAATTAACTTCTTTCTTTCATGCTCGCAGTCGCTTACGGTGACTATAATGAGTTACATGGACCAGCTAAGGGTTTCTGTTGGAACTGAAAAAGGGCTCATAGATCCAGAAAAGTTTAGGAAATGCATTGAGAAGGCTTTCAGTATTATGTACAATGCTGCAGTTGTGGCTAAATGACAGAAATCCCTAATTAACCATGCATCACACACTTCAAACCAAGCAAGACAACCGTAAGCCATAATGAATTAAACCACAATAATATGGACAAAAATTTAGGGGATGCAGTAAAATTGTTTTCCGTACAAACTGTTTATCACTAGGGTGATTCTATATCAAATTTACCAGACAATCATGTTTTGGTTATTTATTGTACGTTAGTAGATGATCAATATACATTCTTATTGTTATTTATATAGCATGTAACAGCTTCATTGTAATTTTCATTACAATAATTATGCTTATTTTATGTGCGAGAACATGTATTTTCTGAATATTTCTGGTCCATCATGTTTATTTTGTGAATGAATCAATTGTTTCAAAACTAGTATATTTTATCTTTCAACCTTAATAAACTATCATAAAATGTGTTAAGCCTTAAAACTATCATAAAATATATATGGGACCTCCGTAAAACATTTTGGTGTGAAGTGGAGCTACTGAATTATATTTATTATTAAGCTAGTCACACAATAAGTACTTTAGTTAGATTATTAAGTAGCAATAGACATTCTATTTATAACCTGACAAGTAGGATGTACTATTACTAAACTACTTAGACTAATATCACAGTATTATTACATATCAAAATAGTACAAAATAGAATCAACATTTCTTTCAAGTCTTCATTCGTATTTCTTTTAGCTTATCCGCATTTCTTCTGTTGTGCATAAGCATTTATATTATATCATCCACATTAGGTAATGGAGATGAACAATGCCTTGTCCGCATTTGGTTGTTCATCCGTAATTGACCAACACTTATCTTTTCTTCTCAACTGCATTTGTTCTTCTCATATCTACATTTCTGATTTGTCTTTATTTTCTTCACCCGCAGTAACTCTAACACTTGTAATCAGCATTGGATGTCCGCATAGGTTCTGGTACTTAGCAAAATTACCAAACAGAGCAAATCACCAACCATATCTTGAATTGACATGCATTATTCTTTCAGGGTCCAATATATGTTACAACAATATAGTTTGGTAACATGGAACAGGAGTGCTACTTAAAGTCGACCTTGACTAATTAACTTGTCATTACACGTGTGAATTTGAGATAACACTATTAAACAACTACAAGAAAGCTAGAACATTACATCCGAAATTTGTGACTCCGAAAACCGGTCGTAAATTAACGAAATGATTTATGACTGATCTCATACCCGTCGGAATATTAGCGATGGATGCAATTTGCGACAACAAAACCGATCGTAAAATTAGCAAAATGATTTGAGACCAAACTCATACCCATCATGTATTAGCAATTGAACATGATCCACACACACATACACACACTTCAATCACTGGTATTGTATGTGGTAAAAAATGAAAAATAATGTATCTAAGTTCGGGTCAAAAAATGAATAGAAATTAATTTCATAGATTCTATGATGATAAACTTATTATCAATTAGCTGTAAATAAGATGAACTATGGTTGTTTATGCTTATTTATAGTCATTAAAGGTTATTTAGGTTGATGGTTGATTAGGGTCAATGGGGTTTAGTTAGGGAAAATGATTACTATTTATGGTCAGTTATCACCAATGATGATCAATTAGAGTTATTAATCTTCATTATTATCATTGAAGATCGATCAGGTGAATGACGAACAACTATAAACAATGGTGTTTAATTACGAATATTAACTATGCTTTACAGTCGATTAGGGCTGATGATGTTAAATAGAATCATTAAAGCCCAGTTGTTCACTGAAGGTCCATTTGGGTAACTAATGGTCAACTAACCTGTCCAAGGCAAACAGTAATAGTAAACAATGACTTAGAACATCAAGATAGTGGCCAGTTTAGACACTAAGACCATAATAAAGAGAATAGTTCATGGCACCACTATAGTGTTTTAGACAAGAAGTCTAAGTATCAAGAAAAAATGTCTCTTGAACATGATTCAAGGAAAATCACATTGTATGTGGAACGTGATGATATGATTAAATTAAATGAAAATCCAAAATCTATAGTAACGCCCCAAGATTTCACAGAAATAATGTAAAAAACCATGTTTGGGTTAAAACCGTCAAATGTTAAAGTTAAAGAATTAAAAGGGTGTTTATAACAGCTTAATATTTTCTTTCTTTTCAAGGAATGTTTAGCCACCCCTCTCTTAGTAGTTTCTAGCCAAGTTTTTCCCAAAGAACAGAGAGATAGAGATAGAGAGAGAGAGAGAGAGAGGAGAGAGAAAGATAGAGTGAGAGTGCTTGCAAGAGAGGAAACAAGGTAAATATATACATACATACATACATATACACATACATATATATATATATATATATATATATATATATATATATATATATATATATATATATATATATATATATATATATATATATATATATATATATATATATAAGATTAGGCAAATATAAGGTTTCTACACATTATTTACATTACAAAATGGATCTAAGCAAGTTCATGCTTAGAAGATCATTCATGGCTAACTCGAGTGATAAAGTCTAAATATATAAGCATTATTGCTAGATTGCAGGAGAAATTACTCGAGCACACAGGTTTTTTCCAAACTTTTCAAAGGTAAGTTTTAGATCCCTATTTTTATTACGTTTTCTTGTTGTTTTTAGGGATGGTATGCATACTCACATGCTCATGTTCATATATCTAATATGTTCTATAATAAAGTTGATTGCTTTATTTACCAAGTATTAAGGTTTATGTTTTTTGGCATCTTGGTATCCATAGAAGGGACATGTAGTGCAGTTCCAATTGCTTCCGAAGCAGAAATCCAAGTCGCGAAAGGAATAATTGAACTATCTTCCTTGTCCGATGATTTGTTCATCACAAGGCCATTCTTGTCACACCCTCAAAATCCACTGCGGAGTTTTACCACTAGGCGAGTGAACAAACCAGGATCTCAGTCATTAGTTACTCAGAACGATACTATATGCAACCTTTAAAACAATTCAGAGTTTGAACTTTAAAATATTTGCGGAAGCGTTTTGTAAATAACCCAAACACAAGTTACTAAATGTAAACTGCGCAAAACACGCGCCCAAACCAAAATGTGTAAGTAAATGCTAAATTAAAAGTAAACAATGTTTGAGCAAAGCATGCTTGACACGTGCGTGCTCCTATGGGCAGTTGCTAGAAACGACCTGAGAAAAGCATACTAAAAGTGTCAACATGATGGTTGGTGAGTTCAAGAGTTTGTAATCAATCATAAGCAGTTGCGTTAGTAAAACATAAACAAACGCATTAAAATAAATAGCTAGTCTGATTTCATTAGTAATGAACAATAGTGATTTCGCGATTGAAGCTGACTATGTTTGTCTGTTTGCCTCCCGCCACGACATACTAGGTCGTGACACTGTTAGTAGTTTAGGACAATATTGCACCCGTTGACTTTCGGTCACCTGGGTGGGGCTTGTCAAACCCAGCAGTACTACCTAAAATTTCTCTCTAGATTCCTTAATTAACGATCCAAAAGTGTGAGGGCTTTCTATGGTATAACTCACTATGTCTTACCAAACACATGTTATAACAGTAAAGCGTTTTAAAACCAAGTATGCTTTCTCCCTCAATAAGAGAAGTAAGTAAAAGTGGGACATTAAACTCACCTAGTGCATAAACGAATGATAGTAAAAGCTAATGATAAGTGGAAAGACAACCCTTCAAAGGTTACCTAAAACATACAATTACATAAGTACGTGTACACAGAAAACTTAACAACCCTAAGTGCTCAATAACCACATTAATCCAAGGTTTTGGAAAACAAGACTCATTTGACCAAGTTGACCCGTTTGACCCGTTGGTGACATGTCAAGTTAAGTTCTTGTTTGATCAAGCATAGCAATTCATCATAGATGGATATCACATAAGTTATTCACGTATGCCATATTATAAACCCTTAAATGCTATAAAGCTCATCATACACCATGGTTTATCAAACAACACATATAAATCCCAAGAAGTCCACAATTACAATTTTAACTAACACATCATGCATCATCATGATTCTATCATAATTCCAACATAGTTCCATAATCACCGAACACCATCCATTATCATGTATATTCCATAAGAGCCTAAATTTCCAAAGTTGTGCATCAAGTATTCATACAGCCCAAACAACACAATCTACCATATTAGACATCATCAACAAACATTCTAACATGATCCTAACATCATAAACATGCTCAATTAACAATATCCAATGATCTACATAAATAAAGTTTCCCTTTCGGGAAAGTAACACCCAAAACCAATCTAACATCCAATTCTTTCGTAAATTCACCAACTTTATGCCTAATCAAGTCCATAACAACCATCTATACATGATTAACATCATAAATTCATTATAATTCACCAATCTCATGTATAAAAGTTACTATTAATAGTAAGGTATGAACAACCACTTAATTTCAATCATAGATTCATCAATATTATACCTAATCTAGTTCATAGCATTCATAATCATCCATTTAACATCAACAATTCATCAAAACATAAATTCTCATGAAGAAAAGTTTCCACTTTTGGCAATGTATGAACTAGATGACAAAAACCATGGATTTCTTGCATAATCTACATAGATTAACATTCATACAACATAACTAACATCATATCATCAACAAACAACATCAATTTCGACATTTCTTTATAATTTTTGAATTAGTGTTCCTCAAGAAGCAAGAATTGAACTTGCTAACTTGTTGTAATGCTTGAATCATACAAAAAATTGATGATGGCTTGGCTTGGAAGATCAAAATCGCAAAGTTGAAGGTGTGTGTGGGTGGTTTCGGCTGAATGAGAGGGGAGGGGGCTAGGGTTGGGTTTTTACCATATTTAAGTTTTGTAGTTTTTACAAATTAATCCCTCCTTGATCTCATTTTATAAAAACTTAATCTTTTTAACATTTTTAACAATTCTAACTACAAAACACAAGCATTATTAACCAACAATAACAATCATGTATATTTTCCACTAATCACAAAGCACATGAAATAAATATAACACGTTGTCACGTTACAAGGTAAAATTCACAAATAATATTTAAAATTCACAAATCATATAACTACAAACTAATAATCAACATTATTAATCAAGTTATTAGTAGATAACCATTGTTGATTATTATTAAGTCACCAATGTTCAACGATAACTAGTGTGTGCTCACAACACGTGTATGCAAGACCTAACGGAACTAACGGAGTTTAGTAACGGAAAATTACCGGATGTCACATTATCCCCATGTTGAAAGAATTTTCGTCCCGAAAATTGCGTTATATGGTTGTGTTACATCACCGGTCTACTGCATTGGCACAAAGAAATTGAGTGAGTTTCGGGTGGGTTGTCACATTATCCCTATGTTGAAAGAAATTTCGTCCCAAAATTTAATCATTACCTTCACCGGTTGACATCGTCGTTTCGAAGAGATGAGGATACTTAAGCTTCATCTGATCCTCACATTCCCACGTGAATTCCTGTCCACGTTTCGAGTTCCAATGAACTTTGACTATGGGTATCTTGCTTTGCTTAAGAGTCTTGACCTCACGATCCATCACCTCAACTAGTTCCTTAATGAACTGTAGTTGTTCATCTACTTGCACTTCCTCCAGTGGTACAACCATCGTCTCGTCCGATAAACACTTTTTCAAATTTGAGACATGAAATACATTGTGAATTCCACTCAACAAATCAGGTAGGTCTAATCGATACGCCACTGGACCTATTCTTTCCAGAATCTCAAATAGTCCAACATATCTCGGATTAAGCTTGCCTCTTTTGCCGAATAAAATCACAGCTTTCCACGGTGAGAATTTCAGTAAAACTTTATCGCCGAACTGAAACTCCAAAGGTTTTCGTCACTTATCTGCATAGCTTTTCTGTTGGTCACGTGCTGCAGCCATACGGTTCCTTATCTGTACGATCTTCTCAGTAGTCTCGTGCTTCAACTCGAGGCCTGTTAGTTGACTATCACCAATTTCCGCCCAGCAAACTGGTGATCTACACTTTTGCCCATACAAAGCCTCAAATGGTGCTACCTTAATGCTGGTGTGATAACTATTGTTGTAAGAAAATTCCACCAATGTTAGGTGAACTTCCCAGTTATTCCCGAAATCAATCACACAAGCACGTAACATGTCCTCCAATGTTTGAATAGATACATTCACTTTGCCCATCCGTTTGCGGATGATAAGCAGTACTCATGTCTAGACGCGTACCTAGCATTTCTGTAACGATTACCAAAAATGTGATGTGAAACGAGAATCACAGTCAGAAATAACTGAGATCGGTACACCATGTCTCGAAACTATATCCTTCAGATAAATTCGGGTTAACTTGTCCATTTTATCCATTTCCTTGATTTCTAAGAAGTGAGCAGACTTGGTTAATCGATCTATGATCACCCATATCGTGTCACAAACAGTAGGGGTCCGGGGTAATTTAGTAATGAAGTCCATAGAAATGTGTTCCTACTTCCACATAGGAATCTCAGGTTGTTGTAGTAACCCAGACGGCTTCTGATATTCAACTTTAACTTTCAAACTGGTTAGGCACTTGCTCACATACGTAGCTACGTCTGCCTTCATATTAGGCCACCAATAGTGCGCCTTCAGGTCATGATACATCTTGTCAGAACCAAGATGTATAGAGTACTTAGACTTATGTGCTTCACTCATAACCAAGTCTCTTAGGTTTCCATACAAGGGCACCCAGAGTCTATCCATGAAATAACAAATTCCATCCGCTTTTACCTCCAACTATTTGTCCATTCCACGTAAAGATTCAGACCTAATGTTTTCCACTTTCAAGGCTTCTGTTTGAGCTTCTCAAATTTGTTCAGGCAAGTAAGTGCTAATCATAAGCTGCAAAGCTCGCACTCGTTGGGGCTTAGCAGTTTTCTTTCTACTCAACGCATCAGCGACTACATTTGCCTTTCCTGGGTGATATTTGATAGCACAATCATAATCATTCAACACTTCCACCCAGCATCGCTGCCTCATATTTAGCTCTTTCTGCTCAAAGATATGCTGGAGACTTTTGTGATCGGTGTAGATAGTGCACTTGGTACCGTACAAGTAATGTCTCCAGATCTTCAAGGCAAAAACTACTGCACCCAGTTCCAAGTCATGAGTGGTGTAGTTCTTCTTGTGTACTTTTAGTTGTCTCGAAGCGTAGACTATCACCTTATCTCGTTGCATCAAGACACAACCAAATCCTTGGATAGAAGCATCATAATAAACCATGAAGTCATCACTTCCCTCCAGTAATGCCAATATCAGTGCGCTACATAGTTTCTGTTTCAACAACTGAAAAGAAGACTCTTGACTATCACCCCATTTATACGTTATTCCTTTGTGAGTCAAGGCTGTGAGAGGTTGAGTGATCTTAGAGAATCCCTCAATGAATCGTCGATAGTATCCTGCCCATCCAAGAAATTACCGTATCTTGCTAGGCGTCTTGGGAACTGACCAATTCTTTATCGCCTAAATCTTTGCAGGATCAACATGTATTCCTTTCTCGTTAACTATGTGACCCAAAAATTGTACTTCGAGTATCCAGAAATCACACTTGGAAAACTTGGCGTACAGTTGTTCCTTTCTAAGTAATTCCAAGATTAGACGTAGGTGCTCTTCATGTGTAACACCCGGAAATTTTAGCAAAAAGAAAAGAAAAGTAAAGGAGCAAACAGGGAGTTATTTTGAAAGCAAGGGGTTAAAAGCATGCAAGGGCCAAACTTGCACATAGTGGGGTGTTAAAGAGGTATGGCCACCTATAACCTCTTTTCTCTAATGTAACCTTCGGTTCTAGAGGGAGAGAAGCTCTCAACTGGTTTTTAGTAAGAGAAAGTGGAAGAAAATCTTCAAAAGGTAAGATTTCAAGGTGTTCTTCTCAGTTTTCAGCTGAGTTTGAGCTTCTAGATCGAGTTCCATATGTTTAGTGCTCGTTTTCATGTGTTTTAGGTGCTGGAACTTCAAGTAAGTTCTCAGGTTTGAGGTGTTCTACTTGAAAGCTGTTCAAGGTGAGTTCTAGATCTCCTCTTTTACTAGTTTTCTACGTGTTTGGGGCTGTTGTGCATATGGAAAGAAGGTTTTTCTAAACCAAACCATGAATTTTAACATGATGAGCGACTGGGTGTTGTTGGTATATGTTTTTGGATGTTTTTCTAAGATGTGTATGATGTTTAGTACGTTCTAAGTGTTTAGCATGCTAGTTCTGTGCTAAGAATGTGTAAGAATGAGGATTGGGAACTGAATATAGCATAAGTTGCAACTGCAGTTTGGTATAGTTCATCCGCATTTAGATTTGAATATTCGCATTGGTGTTGTGTTCATGCTCATTTGCTACAGTGTTCATGCGCATTTGCTTTTGTCATCCGCATTTGGTTCATGCACATTTCTCTAGACACTTAGAATATTTTCTGAAGACTTTTATTTGTTTTGTTCATGCGCATTTGCTACAGTGTTCATGCGCATTTTTTTGGGACACTTAGAATATTTTCTGTGTATGTTCATCCGCATTTCATTTTTTCATCCACATTTACTTTGTTCATCCGCATTTACTTTGGTCATCAGCATTTCTTTTGTTCATCCGCATTTGTTAAGTTCATCCGCATTTCTTTTGGGACTTAAGATTTTCTGGAATTTTGGGAAGTAGAGCTTTAATGTTAAGAAATGAGGTTTTATGGTGGCTTATGCTTGTTTATGGTATGTATGCATTGTATGATGGTGATTGTTCTATATTATATATATGATGTGACATTACGTGGTGTGTTATGCTTATGCACGTGAAGTATTATGTAAGGAAAGTGAAAGATAAAGAATGATGAAAATGGAAGTGATGAATGATGGAATCCTTGTCGCTTACCCCTGTACTGTGTTTAGCTTCATGCACAATGTATGGAATGTATCTGCTTCGTGCATAATGTATCTGCTTCATGCACAATGATTAAGGGTTGTTTACAGGCCCAGATAAAGTACAGCTTCGTGCACAATGTTGGGGGTTTAGCTTATGGCAGGATTCATAAAGAAAGTAAAGATGTAAACGAATGAATGTATGAAAACGAATGATGAAGAATGATGATGAAGATAATAATTATTATCTAGATGTACGTATGATGTGTGATCATGAACGAAAGTAAATGATATGTTTTAATGTAACGTAAAGTATTTTATTATTAAACTAGAACTCACTCAGCGTCGCTGACTTTTTGTATGCATAATAGTTGGCAGGTAACCATTTGATGCTGAGGAGGTGCTGGCATGGATGCATAAGCTACTGGGAGTGTTTTGAGTTTAGCATCCACATTTTGAGATGATATTGTATTAATAAAATTTTTGATGACGTAATTTAAAGATATAATGTATTGACATGCTTTTAATTATTGATGAAAAGTTTAAATTTCCGCTGCAAAATGATGAATTTTATATGTTTTATGCTATGATTGACCAACTGTAAGCGTTTCGGGAACGAGGCCTTACAAGTTGGTATCAATGCCAAAGTTAAAGAGAATTGGGTAAAATATTTTCAAAAACCTAAACTTAAACTGAGAATGGGACGAAAAGGAAAAGGATGTCAGTCTTAGTAGCTACATACCTGCGGTAAAGGTTTTATGTAAACTTTTTATGAAGGTTAATAAAAGGGAATTATGTGCGCGTGTTATGTGTATTATGTGCCTTTTTGTAGATTTGGATACTGATGTAGTCAGGATAGGAAATGCTTGGAGAGTGAAGAGTAAAGTAAGTGGCTAATCACACCTGGCCACTGTAATTAGGAGCTTACTATACTTGACATAATCTGAGCTATTACCTTGAATGATCGTGTTGGTGTTTGAATCTTGTAGTGTTTAGAGATGGCTGGTGGTAGATCTTTGGAGGCTTCTCGAGGTGGAGGTCATGGTGGACATGGTGTTGGACCGCGTGCCACATAGAACAGTGCCAAAATGGATCCTGAAGAGTCCGAGCCTCATCACCATGACGTTGAGGATGAGAGTGCTAATCTGAGGGCCTTAAGGAAGGAGGTAATAGTGGAGAAAGTTCATCAAGTCATGCAGACGATCATGCCATCTGTGGTAACCAAGGTTATTAGAGCAGTGAAGGAAAATAAGAAGAAGGAGAAACAGGAGAAGGAGAATGCCGCTAGGCGAGAGGGCGAAGAAGGAGGTTCAAGAGATAGGGAGCAACCAGAGATTGAGATGGTTGTTTCTAGTGACAATGAGGAGGAGAAAGCAGTGCAGGAAACTATAAAGGGGTGTAACTATGGGGCATTCCAGAGATGCAAGCCCCCGACATTTGATGGGAATGTAAGTGCTGTTGTTGCTCACCGATGGGTGAGAGAAATGGAGGCGGTACTTGATATCAGCGTGTTCCGAGAAGATCAGAAGGTGAAGTTTGCTACCCACTCGTTTGTGGATTCTACCTTATGTTGGTGGGACAACGTTGTCCAGGCCGAGGGTAGTAGGCAATTGGGAGGATGAGGTGGAGCAAGCTGAAGAGCTGGTGATTAAGGAGTTTTGTCCTCATAGGGAGCTCGATAAGGTCGCGAGGGAGTTCTTGCAGTTGGAGGCGGGAACCATGACACACCAACAGTACACAACTAAGTTTAATGAAATGGCGAGGCTGGTGCCAGAGCAGGTGACACCTGCATCCCGAAAAATAAAAAGATACATCTAGGGTTTGCCAACGGATATCCGCCGACATCTGATCGCTGCTCGGCCAGGTACGTTTAGGTCGGTGGTTGATCTTGCGGGGAGACTGTATGATGAGCGAGAGGCGGTGGCGATGGTAGATATGGAGAAGAAGGGGGACAATGGTAGGAATAGGAATGGGAAGCAGGATAAGGATGGGGGATGTGTGGCTGGAGGTAAGAAGATGAGAGTGGATGATCGGAATGCGATAACAGGGGGAGAGAAGGCCTGCAGAAAGTGCGGGAAGGAGCATGCAGGGAATTGTAGGTGGGGATCGAATCTCTGCTTTAAATGTGGAAAGGAGGGCCATAGGGCGAGGGACTGTAGAGGGGTGAAATGTTATAACTGCGGTAGAGCAGGGCATTTGAGCAGAGACTGTAAGAAGCCGAGGGCTGAGAACTCCGGGGCAAGGAAGGGGATTGAGAAGGAGAAGGAAGGGCAGAGGGCCGAAGCCTGGGCATTTACTATGATCCGAGAGGAGGCTAGGATGGACCCCGATGTCATGCCAGGTACATTCCTAGAAAACTAAACTTGTGCCTTTGTTTTTGATTCTGGTGCTAGTAGGAGTTTTAATTCTGCTGCCCTTTATGATAAGTTATCCTTTAGGAGTAGAACGATTGATGAGCCCTTAGATGTAGAAACTGCTATCGGTAAGTCCACTAGGATACATGATGCCCTAGAGGATTATGTGATAGAATCAGAAGGCCATAGTTTCCCTGCTAAATTATTCGTGGTGCCCCTAGGCGAATTTGATGTAGTCCTAGGGATGGATTGGCTAGCAACCAATGTGGCAAGCATCGTGTGTCTTAAGAAGATGATTCGATTGACCGCGCCCGATGGGAGTTGGTGGCAATCTACGGCGATAGATTTAGTGCGGCCCCGAAAGCAATTTCGATGGTTGTGGTAGAGGAGTGTACGAGGCGTGGATGTAGTGCCTACCTGGCTTAGGTGAAAGATACGGACGGGTCAGTACCACGATAGCCCTACGTACCGGTCGTGTGTGAATTCCTAGACGTATTCCCGGAGGATCTATCAGGTGTGCCACCAGACCGCGAGATCGAGTTCCAGATCGAATTGATACCTGGTGCCCAACATGTTGCCAAGGCACCATATCGATTAGCTCCCTCCGAGATGAAGAAATTAACGACTCAGCTGCCAGAGTTGCTGGATAAGGGGTTCATCCGATTGAGTATCTCTCCATGGGGTGCTCCGGTCTTGTTTGTGAAGAAGAAGGATGGTAGTATGAGGATGTGCATCGACTACCGTCAGTGGAACATGTTAACACTGAAGAACCGGTATCCACTACCGAGGATTGATGACTTGTTTGGTTAGCTCCAAGGTGCCAATTGGTTCTCAAGGATAGATCTCCGATCGGGTTATCATCAACTAAAGGTTAAAGAGCAAGATATTCCAAAGACCGCGTTCGGATGCGATACGGGCATTACGAATTCCTCGTAATGTCTTTCGTCTAACCAACGCGCCAGCCACTTTTATGGATTTGAGGAATCGGGTGTGTCTGCCGATGTTGGATAAATCCATGATTGTGTTTATCAATGATATCCTGATTTATTCGTAGAGCGAAGAGGAACATGTCGGTCTCATCTAGGAAGTGCTGGATACGCTTCAAAGGGAGAAGCTGTACTCCAAGTTCTCCAAGTGTGCGTTCTAGTTATGCAAGGTTCAACTTTTGGGTCATGTGGTTAATCCTGAAGGGATTATGGTAGACCTAACAAAGGTTGAGGTAGTGATGCAATGGAAGTCTCCAAGGACGCCATCTGAGATTCGTAGTTTCTTGAGTTTGGTGGGTTGCTACAGGAGATTTGTCCAAAGGTTCTCTAAAGTGGTGGCTATGGTTGTTGCATTGAAGTAATGGAGGCCACTTAGGGAATCATAGGGAGAAATGAGATGGCACTACCCATATCTCTTTAAGGAGTGACAGGTTTCGGGGATGAAACCTATATAAGGGGGGTGGACTTGTAAAACCCGGAAATTTCAGAAAAAAGTAAAGAAAAGTAAAGGAGCAAATAGGGAGTTATTTTAAAAGCAAGGGGTTAAAAGCATGCAAGGGCCAAACTTGCACATAGTGGGGTTTAAAAGAGGCTCTCAACCGGTTTTTAGTGAGAGAAACTGGAAGAAAATCTTCAAAAGGTAAGATTTCAAGGTGTTCTTCAAGGTTTTCAGCTGGGTTTGAGCTTCTGGACAGAGTTCCATATGTTTAGTGCTTGTTTTCGTGTGTTTTAGGTGCTGGAACTCAAGTGGGTTCTCGGGTGTGAGGTGTTCTACTCGAAAGCTGTTCAAGGTGAGTTCTAGATCCCCTCTTTTATTGGTTTTCTACATGTTTAGGGCTGTTATGCATACTGGGCAGAAGGTTTTTCTAGACCAAACCATGAAGTTTAACATGATATGAGACTAGGTGTTATTGGTATATGTTTTTGGATGTTTTTCTAAGATGTGTATGATGTTTAGTATGTTCTAAGTTTTTAGCATGCTAGATCTGTGCTAAGAATGTGTAAGAATAAGGATTAGGAACTAAATATAGAATAAATTGCAACTGCAATTTGGTTTAGTTCATTCGCATTTAGATTTTAATATTCACATAAGTGTTGTGTTCATGCGCATTTGCTACAATGTTCAGGCACATTTGCTTCAGCCATCCGCATTTGGTTCATGCGTACTTCCCATAGACACTTAGAATATTTTCTGAAGACTTTCATTTGTTTTGTTCATGCGTATTTGCTACAGTGTTCCTGCGCATTTCTTTGGGACACTTAGAATATTTTCTGAGAATGTTCATCCGCATTTCATTTGTTCATCCGTATTTACTTTGTTCATCCGCATTTACTTTGTTCATCCGTATTTCTTTTGTTCATCCGCATTTGTTAAGTTCATCCGCATTTGTTATGTTCATCCGCATTTCTTTTAGGACTTAGGATTTTCTAGAATTTTGTGAAGCAGAGCTTAAGTGTTAAGAAATGAGGTTTTATGGTGGCTTATGCTTGTTTGTGGTATGTATGCATTGTATGATAGTGATTGTTCTATATTATGCATATGATGTGACTTTACATGGTATGTTATGCTTATGCACGTAAAGTATTATGTAAGGAAAGTGAATGATAACGAATGATGAAAATGAAAGTAATGAATGATGGAATCCTTGTCGCTTACCCCGGTACTGTATTTTGCTTCGTGCACTATGTATGGAATGTATCTGCTTCGTGCACAACATATTTGCTTCATGCATGATGATTAAGGGTTGTTTACCGGCCCTGATAAAGTACTAGCTTTGTGCACAATGTTAGGGGTTTAGCTTATGGCAGGATTCATAAAGAAAGTAAAGATGTAAACGAATGAACGTACGAAAACAAATAATGATGAACGATGATGAAGATAATAATTATTATCTAGATGTAGGTATGATGTCTAATCATGAAAGAAAGTAAAGGATATGTTTTAATGTAACGCAAAGTATTTTATTATTAAACTAGAACTCACTCAGCGTCTCTGACTTTTTGTATGCATAATAGTTGGCAGGTAACTGTTTGATGCTGAGGAGGTGCACGCATCGATGCATAAGCTACTGGGAATGTTTTGAGTCTGGCATCCACATTTTGAGATGATATTGTATTAATACAATTTTGATGATGTAATTTAAAGATATGATGTATTGACATGCTTTTAATTATTAATGAAAAGTTTAAATTTCCGCTGCAAAATGATGAATTTTATATGTTTTATGCGATGATTGACCAACTGTAAGCGTACCAGGAACGAGGCCTTACATCATGTTCTTCCTTGGTCCTCGAATAGATCAATATGTCATCGTTAAACAAGATAACAAACTGATCGAGGTAGGGTTTTCACACATGATTCATGAGATCCACGAATACTGCTGGTGCATTTGTCAACCCAAATGGCATGACCCAGAACTCATAATTACCATAACGGGTTCTGAATGCTGTCTTCGAGATGTCTTCCTCTCGGACTCTCAGTTGATGATACCCAGACCTCTAATCAATCTTAGAGTAGTAGCTTGATCCTTGAAGTTGGTCAAACAAATCATCTATATGGGGTAAAGGATATCAATTTTTGGCTGTAACCTTGTTCGGTTCTCTGTAGTCGATGCACACTCAAAATGTGCCATCCTTTTTCTTAACAAAGAGAATAGGTGCTCCCCAAGGTGATGAGCTTGGTTAAATAAAGCCTTTATCCAACAGCTCCTGCAGTTGTGCCGACAGTTCCTGCGGTTCGTTCGGGGCTAGCCGGTAAGGTGCTCTCGCAATCAAAGCGGCTCTGGGAGTCAAATCAATCTAGAACTCAACTTGATGATGAGGTGGTAGTCCAGGAAGATCCTCTAGAAACACCTCTGAAAAGTCACAAACTACCAGAATGTTCTCTATCCTCTTTTCCCCAGGTTGCTTGTTGGTTATAAGGGCTAATATGGCTAAGCAACCTTTGTGTAACAACTTCTGTGCTTTCATAAGATATAATGCCTATCACAGCACCATCTTTCTCGCCCTTAACCGAGAGAATTTCCCCGTCCAGATGAGGAATGTGGATCACCATCTCGTGGCAAATGATTTCCGCCTGCTTCCAGATAGCCAATCCATGCCCACGACCACATCGAAACTCCCAAGCGTAACAGGCATGAGGTCGATATCAAAAGTATGACCAGCAAGTTCTATCTTGCAACCCTTAAGGATGTGTGTAACGTGTATTTTCTTACCATCAACTAATTCTACCGTATATTTAGATTCGAACGGAGAAGGCATATCACTTAAGATATTACTAAACTTAGTAGAGATAAAACTCCTATCGGCTCTAGTGTCAAACAATACAGTAGCAAAACGACCATTAACAGGGAATTTACCAGTAACAGTAGTAGGGTTGTTTAGTGCCTAACCTGAACCCATGACAAAAGCACTCCCCTTAGCTCCTCCGTTGTTGCCACCATTATTGTCGCCACTGCCATCGTTGTTGTTGTTGTTGTTTCCACCGTTTCCAGCACCATTCTTGTTTTTCTTCAACTGAGGACAATTCCTCTTGTAGTGTCCTTCCTTTCCACATTCAAAGCAACCTTTTGGTGTGTCTTGGGAATGCTGAGGCTTCTTCATCAACTCACCACGAATCCTTTGCCACATGTCCAGCCTTACCACAACGCTGACATCAATAATTGTCACACCTGCTAGTGTGGTGGTAGTTGCATTGATTACATTTGGGATACTTCCCCATGTATCCACCTTGTCCCTGAGATGAAGAAGTTGACTGATTGAAACTACGGTTGTTGTCAAACCTCCTTTGCTATTATTGATGCTGATGCTGCTGAGTGTGCTGTTGTTGCTACTGATGTTGCTAAGATTGGTTGTTTGACGAAGATCCCTTGCTGCCAGAGTTGTCCCACTTGCGTTTATTGTCAAGCACGCTTGCCACAACGCCCCGTTTGGGTAGCTTTCCCTGCTCCACTGCTTGGTCAGTAAGCTTGTGAGCCAATCGAATAACCTGCTAATAGTGGTGAGGTTCGTAGCAGTCACCATACTTTGTATCTCTGAAACCAAGCCACGCAGATAAAGCTCAATTCGTTTGATAGGCGGGTCATTCATGCCAGGGCAAAGTGTCGCCAACTCGTGAGACCTCGTAGTGTAAGCCTCGATCTCAGATCCTTTCATTTTCAACTGCCAGAACTCAGCTTCCAGCTTTTGGACTTCATTGCGAGGACAATATTCCTCCATCATCATCGCTTTAAACTCGTCCCACGGTAAAGCATTCGCCATCGCCTGGCCAAGCATCTGCACCTGTGCATTTGTTAGATCTAGGAATAATAGGTCTAGATCATTTTGTATAGGCTTAGAACTTTAATCAATACATGTAATGAATATTTGTAATTCATTATGTATATAGGTTAACCCATATGTGCGTTGATTTATGTTTATGATTACAGGTACAAACATCTTTCTTACAAGACATTCATCAGAAGATCTTCTATGGATGAATATGGGTATTCACTGATGAACAAACACCACACATGAAGAAACTGAAGCAAAGTTCCTTCGGAAGAACAAAGTAGCTGCGGAAGAACAAAGTAGCTGCGGAAGAACCAGACACGTACTTATATCATACAAGTGTTTCAAGTCAACAAGTCAACAAGTCAATCACAGACTCCAAGAGATTCGCTTTTTCCTTAACAGAAACACGCGTGTCTATAAATATGAGTCTTAGGTTTCACATTAAGAAAAGAAAGAGATGGTGAAAAAAATACCATCACATCGTTTCGCACGATCAACACAAACCCTAGCAGCCGTCACATCAACACACCAAAAATCATAAACACAATCATAGCATAGAATTTTGTTAGCAATTATTATTTAATTCTTTGTAATCATTAATCAGTTTTAATGAATTACGTTTGATTCAAAACATTATTATTTGCATATTGTTGATATCGTTTGAGCATTTATTGTTTATTTTCTCTGGCATCGATATTTTTAATTAATCAATTAAACAATAATTAATGGTAATTCCGCGATCATTAATTCGAAACCAATCTAACACTGATAATTCCTGATTGCGATCCTTGGATTCACAGGTGGTATCAGAGCCAAGTGCTCATTGATCTGGATCGATTGATCTATCGGTGTTAGAATTGTTTAATTGAATAGATCTATCAGTTTTCTAACTAGATCTATAGTTTTTAAGCAAAAGTAATTTGGTGTGAAGATTTAAAATTCTATAAATTAGTGATTTGTCTTTCAGCGAGTATTGTTACATTGCTCTGTTAACATTGATCTATATTCAAGTTAATTAAAACATAGATCTGTGTTATTGGCTGACTTTCATTAACTGTTCATAAGAAACTTTGTTTTAGTTAAAACTTCAATATTTGACTAAAATGAGTAGCTTTGTCGGTGGATCATCGTACCAGCCTCCAAAGTTGGAAACAAAAGCAGACTTTAAGTCCTGGAAGATCAAGTTCAGAAATCATGTGAACTACACAGATTCTGACTTATGGGTATCAATAACTGAAGGTCCTTATATTCAACCCACCCTTGGGCCGGATTATAATGACAAAAATCAACCCATAAGTACAAAAGATCTGTCACCTGATGATGTTAAAAAGGTTAAAGTTGATATTAGAGCATACCGTTTGCTCAGTATGGCTTTACCTGAAGAAATACTAATCAGGTGTGAGAATTATAAAATAGCAAATTCCTTGTGGAAGATACTTCATACTCTTTGTGAAGGGAGTGATGAAATCTGAAGCATTAGGAAGGACACACTTCGCTCACAATATGAAACATTTCATCATATTGAGGGTGAATCAATTCCTTAACAACTCCATAGGTTTATGCAATTGGTAACCGAGATGAACATCATGGAGTTGAAGTATACAAATGAGGAATTGAACAAAAAGATGCTCCATACATTGCTTGAAAGTTGGAAGCAAACTGTGTCCATGTTTAAGAACACCATTGATCTCAAAGCAACTGGCTTAGATACATTGGTAGCTAAAGTTGAGGCTCTTGAAATGGATGAAAAATCAAGAAACAAGAGTGTGAGAACACATGTCACACCTTATCATTTTAAAGAAACCAAAAGTGCTGGAAGTGCATTTATCTCTAACAATGATAGTGACAACTCTTGTACTTTGAGTGAAGATAAAGAAGAAGTGAGCTTTTATGCATCAAAGCCTTCAAAGAAATCTTCTCAAAGTAAATCAGGAAACGAAAAAGGAAGACCTGATGATAGAAAAGATGCATCTACATCAGCAGTAAAGTCTTCAACATACAACAACCAAGCAGAGCCCATTACTATGATTCTGGATTCTGAAGAACAAAAAGCACCATTTTCAGCTTTTAGTTCAAGTTTTCAAGCCTACTTGGGAAGCACCTTAAAACCTACAAATATCTGCCAACAAGACTTGGAAGAACTACATCCAGATGTAGTAGAGGAGATGGATCTTCAATGGCAAATGGAAATGATTGCTTATAAAGCCAAACAATACTTGAGAAGAAACAAAATTTGGCTGCAGCATGCAAAACATCAAAGATTGGTGTTGATAAGTCAAAGGTAAGATGTTTCAAATGCAATCTCTATGGGCACTTCTCAAGAGAATGTAATCAACAATCAAATCCTGACATGAGACAACAGCAGCAACATCAGTCTTATCAGCATCAATCTCATCAAACTACAACATCTCAAAGATCTTATAGACAACCACAGCTAACCAACTCATCCCCACCAGCCACAAATGCATCAGCAGGACCTAGTAATTCTAAAGAAACTGGGCTGATCATTCTCCAAGATGGAACCTATGACTGGAGCATGTATGAGAAGTAAGTTTTGGAAGAAAATCAAGCTTTAATGGCCCACATGGAGAACAAAGTTCCACCTATGGCTAGAGAGGTAAGAGATAGATTGTGTTCATCAGTGTGTGTTGAGGAAGTTGAAAGATATAGAGTCCATGCTCAACAACTGGCTGATAAAGTAAAAGCAATAATGATTTTGAATGAATCTCATGTAAGAGAACATAAATTATATCAATTCAAAATTAACTCTTTACAAAAAGATTTAGATAAATTTGTTTCAGAAAATTACAGCTTAAAAGCCCAAGTTGAGCATCTGACCACTTCCTTAACTAAATCCATGGCTGATCATGCATCAACTAAAGTGAAACCTTAGAAGTTTCAACTTTCATCTCAGCAATATGAGAAATTATTGAATTCTCATATTGAATCAAAGAACAGGTATGGGTTGGGATATAATGCTGTTGTACCTCCTTTGAATGATAACTATACAACTTTACCTGAATCAATGACAAATAGCTTGTCAAATCATTTTATGCCATGCACCAAGTTTGAAACAAAATGTACTGAACAAGTTAATAACAATGAATTTGAGGTGAGTGAAACTGAGTCTTCTGAATCAGATAAAATCAAACAAATGAATCAGAATTTGACTTTGATGGATGTGATGACTTGGATGATTCTAATGAACATGATGAGAACTCTGCGGATCAACTGAACATTGGTAAGAATGTTTCAGTTGAAACAATCATTCCCAAAGTACTTGAGCAAACAAAGTTGCATATCCTCCAAAGCAAGAACATGTTGAAGACTATTTGCAAGAGAATAGCTCAGCTAAATGAAGGTCTTCAAGTACTTCATCAGCAACAAAAACCTTCAACTGAAGTGATTGAGAAGTGTACATCTACTGAAGTACACAAATCTTCCTTAGAAACAGACAAAGAAGCAAGTATCAAGTTTGAGAAGGAATTGAAGACTCAAACACACAAAAGAAGAAGAATTGATTAAGTCTGATAATGTGTCAGAAAGTATTGCAAATGGTGTGACTGAAAAATCACAACATGAGGACTGTTACTTCAGCAACTATTGCTCCATATGCAATATGAACAATCACATGACTTCAGACTGTTACTTCAACAAACATTGTGCTATTTGTAACAAAAATAAACCATTCCACTCAATGTTATTTTAACAAAAAGACAAGACAAAGAGCACAAAGAAGAAACAACCTGAGAAGGATGAATCAGAATCTCAATCAAGTGAAGATAAAAAGATTCAAGATTAAAGAACAACACAAAACAAACAAAAGGTGACAAAACACAAGAAATCATCAGTTGATAGTGAACCTTTGAGAAAAGACAACCTGAACAGAAATCAAAGACTCCTCAACAATCAAAGACACCTCACAAAAAGTGGATTTGAACAATAGAAGTCAAATGCTAATGATACTTTCTTTGATAATTTTGAAAAAGAACTCATGTTTCACATTCAAATCAAAGGATGATGAAACTTTCAACAATCAAGGATCATCATCAAAGTCAAAACACAAACAAAGAAAGAGAAGATCCTTGAGGAAGAGTTTGAAAAATCAAAACAAAATTCCACAAGTTCATCATCAACAGAATCATCCTTACCATAAACAACACACAATGAATCAGTTGAATCTAAATTAATACTGAATCTTCAAGACTCATTCATGAGGAAGTTAAAATTTTAGACTCCACAGGATCACCCAAGATCATTAAGACTTGGGTTTCCAAATCTAATTGATTTCTTTAATTGTGTAGGAACAATCTTGGAGAGCTGACAACAAGTGGTATGTTGACAGTGGTTGTTCCAGACATATGACAGAAACTGTTCTCTTCTCCATGACTTCAAACATAAAAATGCTTCTTATGTGGAATTTGGTGGGGATAAGAAGGGAGGTAAAATAGTTGGTGAAGGAATGGTAACTAATGGTGTGCTCAAATTTGAGAAAGTAAATTATTGTGAAAATTTGCAATATAATTTATTGAGTGTGTCTCAAATTTGTGATCAAAATTATACCACATTATTTGATAACACTAATTGTTACATTCTTAAGCCAGGTTTTGCAGTTGCAGAAGATTGGATCCTTCTTAAAGCATCAAGAAAAGGAAACACATATGTTTTGGAATAATACAACACTCACAAACAATGAAACATGCCTGCTATCTAAGTCATCAGAAGATGAATCTCAGTTGTGGCATAGAAGGCTTGTTCATTCCAGCTTGAAGAACATGAATAAATTGGTGAAAAATGACTTAGTCATTGGATTGCCAAAGAAAGACTTTTCTTGTTCAAACCATTGTCCTTCATGTTATAAATGAAAACAATATAGAGTGTCACATAAATCCAAAATAATAAATACAAACATTACACCACTCAAATTGCTTTACATGGATCTTTTTGGTCCAACTAATGTGATGAGCATTGGAAAAAGGCAATATTGTTTAGTGGTTGTGGATGATTTCACTAGATTCACATGGGTCTTTTTCTTAAAACAAAAGAATGAAACATCAGAAACATTAATGGAGTTTGTCACAAAGAGTGAGAATCAACTTGATTTAAAAGTTAAAATTTTTAGGAGTGACAATGGGATTGAATTTGTTAATATTGTCTTAGATTCATTTTGAAGGAATAAAGGCATAGCAAGGCAATTCAGTGCACCAAGAACTCCACAACAAAATAGAGTTGCTGAAAGAAGAAACAGAACTCTCATTGAAGCAGCAAGAACAATGCTTGCTGATTCATAATTGCCAATCACCTTTTGGGCTGAAGTAGTGAACACAGCATGCAATGTTCAAAACAGAACATTAATTGTCAAAGAACACAATAAAACACCTTATGAGATTTTATTTAAAAGAAAACCTTACATAGGATATCTTAGAGTTTTTAGGTGTCATTTATCTATTTTAAACATAAAAGAACAATTGGGAAAATTTTCAGAGAAAGCCTATGATGGTTTCTTTGTTGGATATTCTTCAACATCTAAATCATATAGGATTTACATTCCATAACAAAACATTGTGGAAGAAACTCCTAATATGTCTTTTGATGAATCCTTATTTCCTAAATCTGTAAAAGGATCATCATGGTTGTTTGATATAGATGCACTCACAAACTCATTTAACTCTGGTTATTTGAATGTTGCAGGTACTAAGGATACATGCTATCCATTTGTTCCTCAAAACATGAATGAAGTGTCATTATTGCTGATCCTCCAAGAATACAAACTTCAAGTATCATGGAACAAGGAACACCAAATAATGTCAATAATGCAGCACAAGACCAAGCAAATAGATCTACATCCTCATATGCAAACACTTCATCAGCAGCTACTGACTCTGCATCCGCTGATGAGTGTCCTACATCCGGAGATGTGAATATTGGATCAGCTGATGTCCCATTCACATCAGTAGATGTTCCACATATTGGAGATGGTCCATTACATTCCAAAGAGTCATTGTCAGCAAGTCAGCGAAATACATCCGTAGATGTTCCTGTAACTCCTGCGGATCAAAATGAAAATCATTCAGCTTCTAATGATGATCAATTTGATTACTTCATAAATTCATCATCTCAGCTGGATATATCTACATCAATGCATATGACTAACTTGGAATCATCTATTCCAATTGATTCCATTCCAACAACAAGAATTCATAAGACTCATCCAATAATCAACATCATTGGAGATCTCAATGAAAGAACCACAAGAAGCAAAGGGGGAGCTGCAAACATCTGTCTTTTCACTTGTTTTCTTTCACAAGTGGTTCCTCCAAACATTACAGCTGCACTAAAAGATAATAGCTGGATTGAAGCCATGCAAGAAGAACTTCAACAATTCAGAAAGCAAAAGGTCTGGAATCTAGTTGATCTTCCTGAAGGGCAACATCCAATTGGCACAAGGTGGTTATTCAAAAATAAACTAGATGTCAGAGGTATCATTGTGAGAAACAAAGCTAGGCTGATTGCTCAAGGATATACTCAAGAAGAAGGGATAGACTATGATGAAGTTTTTGCACCAGTTGCAAGAATTGAAGCCATTAGAGTATTCCTAGCCTATGCATCATATAAGAAGTTCATTGTTTATCAAATGGATGTGAAGTGTGCCTTTTTATATAGGAAAATTGATGAGGAAGTCTATGTAGCTCAACCTCTAGGTTTTGAAGATCCTGATTACCTACATAGAGTATACAAGCTTGACAAAGCTTTGTATGGTCTTCATCAGGCACCAAGAAAGTTGTATGAAACATTATCCTCTTTCTTGTTCAAGCATGGATACAAAAGGGGAACTATTGATCAGACTCTCTTTCTCAAACATGTACATCAAGACCTTTTAGTTGTTCAAATATATGTAGATGACATTATATTTGGATCAACAAACAAGAGACTGTGTGAAAGCTTTGAAGAGTTGATGAAATCTCAGTTTCAAATGAGCTTAATGGGAGAATTAACTTTCTTTCTTGGACTACAAGTTCATCAGAAAATAGATGGCATATTCATCAATCAAGAAAAGTATATTCATCAAATATTGAAGAAGTACAATCTTGCTAATACATCTTCATGCAAAACACCTGCTTCAACAATTGACAAAATTGTACCTGATCCTACAGGAAAATCTATTGATCAAAGATTATATAGATCAATGATAGGATCTCTTATGTATTAACTGCCAGCAGACCTGACATAATGTTTGCTGTATGTGTTTGTGCTAGGTACCAATCAGATCCAAAAGAGTCCCATCTGAATGCTGTGAAGAGGATTTTCAGATATCTCAAAGGGAAACCAGCCCTTGGTCTATGGTATCCAAAAGATGGAGACTTCTCTCTCTACTCTTATTCAGACAGTGACTATGGAGGATGCAACAACAATAGAAAATCCACAACTGGTGGATGTCAATTTTTAGGACCAAGACTTGTTTCATGGCAGTGCAAAAGCAAACAAATGTATCTATATCCAGCTGAGGCTGAGTTCATAGCTGCTTCAGCTGGTTGCTCTCAAGTCCTTTGGTTGCAAACCCAATTACTTGATTATGGTTACAATTTCCTTCAAACTCCAATTTATATTGATAATTCAGCTGCTATGTTTATCAATGCTAATCCAGTTCAACATAGTAAAACAAAGCATATTGAAATCAGATATCATTTTCTGAGAGATTGCTCAGAAAAAGGTTTAATCAAGTTAGTCAAAGTGGATACAACAAATCAGCTTGCTGATCTATTCACTAAGGCCTTTGATTCAGTTAGATTTAATTTTCTAATTGAGTCTTTGGGCATGATTAACTTAGATTAATCATCATTAATAAAGAAAAGCATGTATCTGTCCTTGTAAATAGTAATAAAAAAAAATTCAGAAAAACATACAAAATTCAAATATTGTCTTTATTTATTGTGTCTTCTATTTCTGCATGACATATGTTTGGGAAATGATAGTACACTGTGCCTTTGCTTGCTTCCTGAGTTCTTAAATTTCTTTAAAAACTGATCAAAAGTTCTTTGATATGTAAGTAGATTCAACTTGAGTGAAGATTATACTAAGAGCATGCCTAACATAATGAAAAGGTGACTGTTTGTGAGAAACTTCATTTTGAGGATCAAGCAAGTAAGTCTTATCCTGATGTGATCAATTCATTCACCTAAGCACACTATGTAAAACACTTTATAACTTCTATCTTTGCAAATCATATTCCCTCTGTTTTGTGTAAACAAAGACCTGAGTTTATGAACAACATGAGATACATATGTATTCAACTGGTGAAAACATCATGATCCTCATCATCCCTCTGTTTTGTGTAAACAAAGACCTAGTTTAAAGGCACCTCTGTTTTACATAAGTAAAGACCTGGTGACCTGATGATGATCATATCTAAGCTCTCTAAAGAATCCATAGTGATAAACTGTATATTTACATAAGAGCTTTTGTAGCAAAGCATTTATGATATAACTCATATGTCTCAAGATAGAATTTATAACTTAATGTACATAGTTTCTAAGTGTGAAAAAGTGATGAATTGACTCACAAACGAGGACAAACTCTAATGTGAATTGAATGTGTAGCCCATAACAGTTTATCACTAATAAACATGAAAACATGATAAACAACATGCCTAGTTGATTCCATACTCTTGTTTGGATTTAGGTGGACAAACATACTTGCAATCAGGACTAGAATCAGGTCACATTTCAACAATCATCTCAATCAGGAAGAAGTTTAGTGTCATAGTATGATCCCATTATATGTGTTTATATGCATGTACATATATTTAATTCAATTTTGTTACTTTTAGTTTATTTATTGTGTGTAATCTTTGGACAGTCATGTGCCTTTCATGCTATTTACTTCATAAATTTATGATGAATGCAACACTTTATCATTAATCACAAATTTAGAGGGAGTAGTTAATACATGAAATACATGAAACATAAAATGAATTCAATGATCCAAATTCAAATGAAGGAATTAGAACTTGAGCACTAACTTGGCTGAAGGATACATGAAGTTTTTCAAATTATATTTTGTGTGCACAAATTATCATGAAAACAAAGTAACAAGGTCTAATAGCAATAAATGGTTCTATCAGTTGATTAGGACCATACAATCAAAAGAAGTTTCAAACATGCTCTCTAAGCATCAGTAGAAGCTACAGTTTGAAACTTAATCAAGTAGAATATGCCTATTCGTAGATTGTTAAACTACAGTTGTGTTAATATTTTAAAAGTATAATATATGTTCATAGAGTGGTAATCTATGGATAATCAAGTTATACTTCAAATTATATTTCATTTCTTGATAGTTAGGTATCCGCAGATGTTAAGCATCCGCAGATGTCCTACGGAAGAACAGAAATCTGCGGAATAAATAAATTCTACGAAAGTTTAATAAGAAATGTGGGACCCACTTCATTAAATAAATGAAATTAATGTGTCCGAGGGAGCATAAATGCTGTTTTTGACCTTAATGTTCATTATTCACTTTTTCAGAGAACTTTGACCTAAAAGAAAAACGTTCATCAAAATCTCTCCCTCCATTGTCACCATTAAAACTGTTCATATTCTCATATCTATAATATTGATTCTAACCTAATCTTCTTAACTCTTATGAACAGATGGCTAATCGATTTGCTAGAGAGCATAATGTGTGTGCCTTTCTCAATGCCGATGACCCTGTATCAGAAGGATGTCGAGATATCATCCGTTATTTAAGAAGATCTAGGCTGTTTTATGCCCTATCAGCGGAGCCTGTGATTCATCAATCACATATTGTTGATTTCTGGAACTCGTCAAGAATAGAAAAAGAAGGAGAAGATGAGGTGATACATGCAGATATTGGGAAGGAACACTTATGAATTGATGAACAGAGCATTAGGAGAAATCTTAACTAAGGAGATATAGAGATAGGTCATCCGGATGTATTTGAGAATGAATACATAGAAAAGATCTTCTACCTGATGGGGTATGATGGTGATTTTGATAAAGGTGAAATTAAGAAAGGGAGATTGCGTAAGCCTTACAGATTCCTATGTCACACTTACCTCAAGTGCATCTCTAACAGGAAATCAGGATTAGACAGATTTTCAAGAGACATCTTATCTGGAATCATTGGTGTCTTTGAAGGGAGAACTTACAATTACTCAAAGTACATACTGGGATGTTTGTGTGACCATGTTAGAGTTCAAAAACCTAAGAAGATGTTCATGTTTCCAAGGTTTATGCAACTGATCATCAATGGTGAATTGCCTGGGATAGCAAGAGAAGGTGATGTGTTTGTCAAGCACATCTGGGGAGATCTGTACTGAATAAGATAAGTGGAAAGTATGAAGGAGAAGATATGCCAATGTTTGCACATGTGGCGGATGCTAATGCCAACATTCCATCAGAACTGGTGTGGGAAGATCAGCAAGATAGTCAATCTACTGATGCTGAGCAAGACTTACCTCAACATTCCCCTCCTTAATCTCCCATACACCACCATCATCAATCTCCAGAAATCCAATCACCAGCCAGTCAAAACACCCAACCAATCTCTCCAATTCACCCTCAATCACCCATTCATCAACAACCTCTAACTCCATAAAATCTATCTCCTGAGAGTACTCATACAGAACCCATCTCAGCTACTCAATCTCAAAACTCAGTACACACTGGTGAGACTGAGTTAGTATCTCAAGCAAGTACCATTCCACTCACAATCACCAGCTCACAAACCCCAGTCATGTCTAACCAAACTGAACTGACATCTCCAATCATTGATCCTTAGCAATAACAACAGCCACACCAAGAATAGGCAAATCAAGCTGTTGAGTCCTGTTCAAGCTCAGCTAGATTAGCCCCTGATGATGTAAATGTTGAAGAGATTGCTGCTGAACAACAAGAAGGAGAAGAAGAAGCCAATTATGTTGATGTGATTGCTTATCATGAAGATGATCTAAGTGAGGATGATATCCCTGTAAGTAAAAGCTACTTGGTTGCTGCGTATAACAAACTTGTAATCAAGTCAAACAAAAGGAAGGAAAGAATACAAGAGTTAAAGGGATTGATAAAAGAAAAGGATGAACAGCTGATGAAACAAGAAGCATCATTAAAAAGGTTGAGAGAAGATGCTCAAACTAATAATGAAGTAATTGATGCACTACATGAACTAAATAGAGAACTGAAAAAGAAGATAAGTGACGTTGAGTCTAATGCCACTGCATCAAAACAATCAAAAGAATCTGCTGAGACATCAAAGCAAATAATTCAATACTCAAGAAAGAAGAGATACTTGGGGACTATAAAGAAAGAAGTGATTGATGTTGAAGAATCACCAATAAGATCAAATCCCACATCTCTAGAACACACTCCTTCAGTGGATGTCTCAACCTTAAAGCATATATCTCATGCTGAAACTGAGAGTGATGCTGAATGGGATGAGCTTACTAAAGATGAGTCTCCTAAAGAACAAAAAGAATCAAAGGCTGATGACCTACTGACTACTAAAGACATATTGGAAGAGAGGCCTGAATCAACTATGTTTATGACCCTGATCAATCATAGGTTTCCCTATGACATGGTTGAGAGAATGAACATGACAGAAATGAAGGAAGTATTAAAGGAATTTGAGCTAGCAAGCTTCATGATCCCAGATTGCATTTATGAAACATTCACAACCTTCCAATCAATTCAGAGAATAAAGAAAGAGCAAGGCCATTATGATACAGCCAAGCTGAACAAATACAATATGACTTGCTGGTTACAAGGTCACAATTATAAAATGTGTGAGTTAAAAGGGAGGTCAGTGGGAGAGCTTAGAAGGATGATGGAGCATGTAATGAAAGTTGAGCTTGAAACTAGTGTGAAATTTTGGACTGAAGCTCCAAATCCAGCTGCTGAGCATCACAACAAAGTCCCTGCTGAGCCTATCACTGTTGAAAGAAAAGACCAGCATAAAGGGAAAGATAAACTAATTAGAGAACCAAGAAGTGATACCTAGCAAAGTATGGCCACTTGGAACAATAGTCAGAGAAATAACTGAACAGAAGTCTACCTTGATAGAGTTGTTTGATCACCTCATAACTCCCAACTCTGTGGAAGACAACAGGATTATGGCCTGGAAATATGATTAATAGTGGGATTATGCAGTCATAAAGAGATCATCTGGAAGGGTGTAGTACTTTCATGATTTAGAACAAGTCCTGTGCATGCCTGAATGTGACATCAGAGATCTACAAAGCCTAATCATCACTAACTACCTAATTCACCCAAGAGGAAGAGAATTCTCTGTATTTGTGGGTAAGTTAAAGACAAAATTCAGGGATGATGTGCTAAAAGAAGCTAGGAGAGAGGATGATGAGCACAAAAGAAGAATAGAGAGAATGAAAAGAGCAAAATCCAACTCCTCTACATTGGTAGATGATGAGTTTCTAAAGAGGGTTGGATACCAAAACAGGAAGGAAGCAACTACTAAAAGCTTTGATGGTAATCAATATACATTACTCATAACTGAATGGGGATATGTTGAGAAAACAAAAGAGTTGGTGCTGCTGAGGAATTCAGAGAACAAAAGAGCTGATCGAATTAGGATCTTTGATCCAGTGGAAATCAAGCTACTCCATCCCAGCTACACTTCATACTTACATGACAAATTCTTCCCAAAGCTGACTGATGAAAGAGCTCAGAATGATCTATGCCTACATGTTCATATGATTCAAGTGATTGATAAACTACATGCCAAGGCTTACAAGAAAAGAAGATATGAGGCAGGGATTTTGAGAGGATCAAACATCAAGGTAGTGAGTGAGCTGAGGATCTCAGAGCAAGATGAGTTAGAGATAGTCCATAAAAATAATGTTTTGGAAACTCTTACAACTGAAGAAGATGTTCTGGGTCTTAATTTTGAAACATTACAAAAGATTAGCAAAATGAAGATCAACTACAAGTATGATGATCAGAAGACTGCTGTCTCATACTTCTATAACAAAATTATAGCAAGAGTGATGGAGCTTTCAGCTTTGAAGAACTGATTACAAGTTTCTAAGCCTAAGGGGGAGTATTGTTAGATCCAGGAATAATAGGTCTAGATCATTTTGTATAGGCTTAGAACTTTAATCAATACATGTAATGAATATTTGTAATTCATTATGTATATAGGTTAACCTATATGTGCATTGATTTATATGTATGATTACAGGTACAAATATTATACTTGGTCAAAATTTTAATTGACTAAGTGTAAGAAACATCTACGGATGAAAATTTTTGTTCTTCCGTAGATATCTTTCTTACAAGACATTCATCAGAAGATCTTCTACGGATGAATATGGGTATTCACTGATGAACAAACACCACACATGAAGAAACTGAAGCAAAGTTCCTCAGAAGAACAAAGTAGCTGCGGAAGAATAAAGTAGCTGCGGAAGAACCAGACAGTACTTATATCATACAAGTGTTTCAAGTCAACAAGTCAACAAGTCAATCACAGACTCCAAGAGATTCATTGTTTCCTTAACAGAAACACGCGTGTCTATAAATATGAGTCCTGGTTTCACATCAAGAAAAGAAAGAGATGGCGACAAAAATACCATCACATCGTTTCGCACGATCAACACAAACCCTAGCAGCCATCACATCAACACACCAAAAATCATAAACATAATCATAGCATAGAATTTTATTAGCAATTATTATTTGATTCTTTGTAATCATTAATCAGTTTTAATGAATTATGTTTGATTCAAAACATTATTCTTTGCATATTGTTGATATCGTTTGAGCATTTATTGTTTATTTTCTCTGGCATCGATATTTATTAATTAATCAATTAAACAACGATTAATGGTAATTCCGCGATCATTAATTCGAAACCAATCTAACACTGATAATTCCTGATTGCGATCCTTGGGTTCACAGCATTCCACCGTGAGAGCACTGCACCCTCAAGTGTCCCCGTGGTGTATTTCACTTGGTCCGCCGCCGGACAGTTGCACTTGGTGAAAACCGACTCGATCTTCTCAAACCACAGCACAAGCCCTACGGCTCCTTCAGCTCCACTGTATGTGTGGGGCTTACACTCCATGAACGCCTTAGACGTGCATGCTAGCGGTCATGTATTCAATGCTTTGGATTGTTTAGTCAAACCAAATGGATTAACCATCTAATGGAAGATATACGTAAGTGATGACCAGGGTCATCGTTTACCTCTAAATTGGGTAGCTTAAGCACCCAGCGCTGCCTGCATATGTTGATTGATTAAGGCGGCTAATTCAGCTGGGGTCATGTTTTCAGCACCGACACCACGTCCACAGCCACGTCCACGTCCTCTACCACGACTGTCCATATTTCACTTTACATTCACAAATACAATAATGAGTAACATCCAACATATTAATCTCATTGAAGTATGGTAAATAGTAAGAAATACTGAATTTGTCACAACCACAACATTTATAACCAAAATAATAACCAAAGACAAATAAATTGTAAATGATTCACAAAATATTCTATCAATGTTCAAATTTTCAGTTTTTCAGTTGGGTGGGAAACAACCCTTCCCATATAGGTTTCAAAAAGAAAAGAAACACTATGTAGTCCAAGTCAAATGAATGTGAAAATCAATCCAACACATCAGATCCATCACTGTCCTTTTCCATCTCTTTTGGTTCTTCTTCTTCCGTGGCTTCTTCCGGCTCTTCTTTAGGTTCCTCTTTAGGGTCCTCTTCGTTAGGGTCTTTCCCAGGTGCAGGGGCATCCGCAATCTGTAGTGGCGCTAGCTGTACCTCCAGCTCAGTCAATCTATCATCTGTCCTTACACTGTGAAGCTCTTGCGTAGACATGCGCTCAGTAAGTGCAAAAACATTACCAGCCATGGTATGATGTCCACCAATAGACATCAAAAGTCACTCCTGAAGTGTCTCTATCAGTAAACGCAGCTGACGCGTCTCATGTCATAAAGTGGAGTTCTTATCAGTAAGTCCTCTGATGCACTGTCGCTCAGTGTCCAGTGTAGCAACCAAAGCTGCAACCGTGTTGGACACAACAAGTGCATTAATGGATTAATGCTTTAAAGGTTGATGCTTGCCATAACCAAACATAATCAAACATAATATGTTCTAACATTCAAACAATCATTAACTAAAACATTAGCATCATTATCAATCATAACATTCACTAATCATTGTTTAAATTTCTTTTTTAGGTTTGTACATAAAAGAAATTTTGACAAGTACCCGCAGCGGATGAAGTACTGCAATGCGTATGAACAAAAGCTCCAATGCGGATAAAGAACTGCCCACAGCGGATGTACAAGAAGATGCAGCGGATGAAGATCAAGACCAAGTGCTCGCAGTGGATGAAGACATCCCACAGTGGATGAGTAACATACAGCGGATGCCTGTCCACAGCGGATGTTCATCCACAGCGGATGAACACTCCACAGCGGATGTTCATCCACAGCGGATGAACATCCCACATCGCACAACAAACAATGCAAATACTTCACAGCGAACAACATCCAAAGCATAACAGACAAGTGATCTGACTTCCACAACGGACATCATAACATCCACAGCAGACAGCTAATCATCCACAGCGGACAGCTAATCATCCACAGCGGACAACTTATAGACTTAGGATTATTTATGTAATTTTCATTTACATAAGGGTAGTTTAGTAATTGTATATTGCTCTTTGTATAGGCTATAAATAGCATACTACCCTAATCCTTTGTAAGCTTTTGAACAATCAATCAATCAAGCAGTTATTATTATTTCTTGCAATTCTAACATACATAACACACAATCACTCACACACACTAATTTCATAGCATCTATCATGGGTTTCCACACCATGGTTCATGGTTGTTGATTGAGAGATTAGAAAAGATCCTTGGGAGAAATCAACCAGTGTTTGTTCTTGTTGTTCATACTCAACAACAAACATTCATTCATACAGAAAGGTTGATTTCATCAGGTGGGATTAGAGCCTTGGCATAAATCATTCATTGATTTTAGACCCTCTCAATCAACAAGATGATATCAGTGGTTAATTAGCTTCAAACCGTACATTTACAAGCTGAAAATACATCACAACAACCTTCTTCTACTCTTAACATTCATCAAATGCTTAAAAAACATGATTTCTTAATCTGTTTTTGTGCATTGTGAAGAAGTTTCTGTGGTTTTAAAGCTTAAATCAGCATTCATACACGAGTTTCAAACATGTTCATCACAAAAACTCTCTAAAAACCTCATCGGATTTAAAGGGTTTTCCAATATAACAATACACGGGTATTGTTCTATCAATTTTCATCATTCAAACACTGTTTTCAAAACATAATCATCTCATTACCTAAAAAACATTATCGGTTTAAGGGTTTTTGATAAAACAGTCATTCGAGTACTGTTTCATCAAATTTTCATCAAACACACATTGTTTTGAGCATTTTGAATCGTTCAAAGTGTTTAAAATCATCATATTCTAGTGAAAAACTCACTTGAATCAGGTTTTGTTCTTCAATCAACAAACTGATTGTTGATTATGTGAAGAACAGCATAGCCGCCACCAAAAACCATGGAATAAACCCTAGGTTTGATCATTCATAACCATCATACTCTACGGTGATTGTGTTGGTTCATCAGGAAAATCAAAGAAGGAATATAATCTTCTTTTTAAATTTTTGAAAAAGTTACTTTTTGATCCAAAAAGTTAACTATTAAAAATAATTTCTGTGTTTTTAAGGTTTTGACTTTTTTTGTCTGACATCATTACAAATTGGACATTCCCTTGACAGAATATTCCTTTCTTTTCACCGAGATTTGAAAGTGACCTATCATTGGACAATAATTAATTTCAATTAATTAATTCCTTTATTTGGTAAGTAAATTTAAAAAAAGGTGACTCTATTAACAAACAAATCTTAGAGACTTTAGGCTTAAACAAGTTTTTCGTAAAGCTTAAATCATCAAACAAATTTAACTTAAAACGTTAGGTTAAAATTAAACAATCATGGATGATGAAATTTCAGGAACAAACAGTGGTCTAAAACCACCCAGACTAAAGAACAAGTCAGACTTCAAACAATGGAAGATCATGTTCAGGAACTGGATAATTTTTCAAGACCCTAATTTATGGACTTCTATAACCAAGGGTCCTTTCATTCCTTGACTCTTGGACCTGATTACAACATACAAAAGCCAGTTAGCTTGAAAAACTTACCTGGTGATGACCTCAAGAGGGTCAAAACAGACATGAAGGCATACAGTATACTAGCCATGACATTGCCTTTTGAAATTTTAACTCGAGTTGAAAATTTCAAAACAGCTCATGAATTGTGGAAAGTACGTCACACAATGTGTGAAGGAAGTGAAGAAATATAGGAAATCAAGAAAGAAAAATTAAGGACCCAATATGAAACTTTCCATCACATTCAGGGAGAAACTATCCCATAATAGCTACATAGATATGTCCAGTTAGTAAATGAAATGATTGTGTATGGACTGAAATATGAAGCTGTTGAAATCAATAAAAAGATGTTGCACACACTGCCTGAAAGCTAGACTCAGTCAGTGTCATTGATGAATGCAACATTGGAAACCTTATCCCTTGACTCACTAGTAGCCAAAGTTTAAGCTCTAGAGATGGATGAAAAATCCAGAAATAACAATCACATCAAACATGTAGAGACTTAGAATTCAAAGAACAACAACATACATACAGTGCTTTTCTAACAAGCACTGGAGAAGATGAAGATGAAGAATTCTTAGATTCAAGTGAAACATCCTTCTTCTCAACTCTAGAAACATCCAGTACCAAACAAAACTCCAAAAAGACTGGTGTGCATGCTTCACATTAAACTACACCTCAAAGCAAACATCATCCACACACCTCCAATTCAAACAAATAGCAACAAACATAGACTCACAACATACGTAAACTTGAGAAGCCCATGATGTCACACCCCGGGCCCAAGGAGGGTGGGACGTCGCAGACTAGCAAAATACATGGCAGCGGAAACTAACCACTCAAGAGCACATAAGGAAAGAATTCACATGGCATTACATTTAAAGAGCATATCCGGACAAAGAAAGTCTTGCCCAAACGTAAAATCAACACCCATTACAAATTATCCAAATTTAACTCAACAATTTAAATGTCTAATAATGTTTCAAAATCAAGTAATGCCATTGGTAGTCATGGTGCTAAGCCATCCATAAAGTTTTCCATTTAAAATCCAAGCTTCCATCAAGGGTTACCTGAAACATGCTCAAAAAGATTTTTGTGTCAACTATAAAGTTGGTGAGTTCAAGTGCTTAAAGTTCAAAATCAAAAGGGCTCTTTAGAATCCATAAGTTAAATTTAAAAACATTAGTATCACTGTTGTGGGGTCACAATCAACCCTGGACTCAGCCCCGGCTAGCCACTTCTAAACTTGTGTTGTACCGGTTATCCCATAGGGGAAACTAAGCCTCAAAAAGGGTACCATACCTGCTGAGTGGTACACCATAGTATCTTATAAAACCTGTCATATGACACAAACGACCCCGTAGGATTTCAGTGTGGTACCCTTCCGGTTATGACGGCAGGCACTGTGCGTAGGGGATTCCCCAAGTAGATCTACCCATATAAAACAAGTGGTTCACACAAGAATTAATAATTGTGATACAAGTAGGTGCAAGTTCTAACATTAGTCACAACATATAGTAGCATCGCATAATAGTACACAAATAACTTTTAGTTCGAACATAGCATGTTCCATCCCCAAAATAGTAGTAAAAAGGGGAACACTAAAACTCACCTTAGAATTAAATAAAAGTCCTTCAAGTACCAACAAGTCCGTGCCCTAGCACCCTATTATCATGATACAAGTAGTAAGCTATATGTTCTTAGACCATTGAAAGTGTAACTAAGTGCATTTGATGGTCATAAAATCATGTGGCTTCGATTCTTAGAAGTTTGCGTCAAAAAGTTTCCTTTTTAGGAAAGTTGGGGTCTTGGCCTGTGAATGACAAGTTTATGATTCTTATAAATTTGTTTACGTAAAAATAATAAGTTTAATAGATGTTTCTGGTCATATTGTTACTGAAACTTAGTCATATTTACGGAATTTACACTTTGGTCCCTCAAGTTTTAAAATTTACAATTTTCACCCCCAAAGTTGCATTCTTTCCATTTCTTGACCCAATACGGCCCTTAATACTTCCTAGGGGTTTTTACATTATGTTTAGTCCTGTTTTTAAAAGAATTTATGGGTTCATTCGAGTAAAAGCCTCGTTTTTAAGATCTAACCCGTTAAAATTCGTGTTTACCCGAATTGACATTTTAATCCACTTTCTTTCAATTTCCCACCTAAATATCACCTTGAGGTCTTCTAAATTACTGAAAATCATGGATTCATAGGCCTTAGGCTTGTCACACCATTTTTTGTAATTTATCCAAAAATCTCTCGGTTTAGGCTCATATTTGTTAAATAAATTCATAAAATCACGTATCAACCCAAAAATTCACCAAATTCGGTTTTTTACACTAAAATACTTATTTTAGGGCCTGGAATTTATAGAACTTGCAATCTTTTAAGTTTGACCATTTTTGAGAATTTTACCACCTTTTCGGGTCACTAAATAGGGTCTTTGAGTCCATTACACCATACCAATCCACCCATCTCGATAATCTTAAAAGTTTAACATCATCAAAGTACTGGAAAATAAATTAACCTCACCGATTTTACAATATTAATTGACATGCTTATGATTAAGGTGCTTCTATACCATTTACCCATGTGTAACTATAAAAGTTCAAGTACAAACATCCTTAAATCTTTCTGTAACATTAAGTCCAGATTATTATAACATTCATAGGGCATTTTAATCAGGTTTTAAGCATAGAATGGGGGTTGATCAAGATAAGTGGTTAAATGGGTGTTTAAACACATGAAAAGGAGGGTTTTCGGGTTCAAAGTATGTGCACCAACACATGATATGTGAGCGTTTAGAAGAATGTACCTTTTGTGAAGTTGTGAGTCTCACAAAGATAGTGATATGGCCGCAAGATTCTGTTTTGAAACAAGAAAAGTGGGATTCATGGAAGAAAAATAGATAAAAACTCAAGAATTAGTTTTGTTCGGGAACAAAATGCTTACGCACTAGATGTCCCGTGCTCTTGGGATGATTTGGAGAGCATGAAGGTTGTTGGTTCGAGAGCTTGAACTCAAACCTCGGGTTCTGGCAAGAGTCTTGTTTGACAGCACATCTCCACTCCTCTTAAGACCGAGTTGAACTCCTGCTCGGTATTGCTCTTGAAGAAGCCTTCGAACACTAGCTGAAGATGGTGAAGGAATTGTAGAAGGCAGGAGAGGGAGAGAGAGTTTTCAAGAAAGAGAGAAAATGATATAGAGAGAGTGTTCGATTAATAAAAGAAAGACAAGATTAAAGGGGAGAGTGGTGGAGTGTGTAATCGGGTTTGGGGGATTCGAGGGGGAGGTTGGTTGGTGAGTGGGGCGGCCGAATGCATGGTGACAATTCCATGCATTGGGTGATTTGGTGGTGCAAAAATCTGGTCAAAATTCTTCTAGAAGGATTTCAAAAAATTTCAGAATGTTAAGTGTTCGGGAGTTAGGAAAATTTTGAGACCGAACAGTGCCAATGCACCTGAATAGTGCTTATGCGCCCGCACAGTGCTCATGCGCCTAAGCAGTGTTAATGCGCCCACTGCCAAAATGCCTGAACAGCGCTCATGTGCCTAAACAGTGGTAATGCGCCCACTGCCAAATGCGCCCGCACAGTGCTAAAGCGCCTAAGAGAAAAACACATGCGGAAGACTTGGATTTAATTTTTGTGTAAAATTATCAGGGTAAATAGTCCATTAAGTGAATTTTCTAGCCTCGGGAACAAGTTTCTAGACTAAGGCAAGTCCTTAAGGAATCATCTAAGGAAATAAACATACAAACAATAAATCACAGAAGAAAGAAGATACATAATATAATAAAATAATGAAAATGAAACAATGCCAGATTAAATTTAAGTTTTTGAAGTCGGACCTAGGAGTCAGTTGTTACACATGGATGCTCTCTCAATTATATTACAAAGTGAAGAGCAAAAGGTAGCATATACAGCCTTTGCAACAAATTTTCAAGCTTATTTGGGTGCCAGTCTAACACCATCCCAACTTATTCAACAAGACTTGGATGTGCTCCCACCAGATATGGTTGAAGAGATGGATCTTCAATGGTCTATGGCAATGATTGCCTATAGATCAAAATGATTTTTGCAAAGAAATCGTGGGTTGAGCATGGATAAGAAAACCAAGATTGGTTTTGATAAAACGGTGAGATGCTACAATTGTCAACTTTATGGGCATTTCTCAAGAGAATGCCAGCAGCCAAGGGTTGACAGAAACACCAATCAATCGCAAACATCCAGTAGCTATCACTCAAACAGACATGTTCCACCTCCAATTAGCATCCCTGCTGCACCAACCCCACCACCATTACACAATATATCCCAAATCAACGTCCCAAATCATCTGCAATGATCATAAAACAAGATGGTGAGTGTGATTGGAGCATGTATGAGGCTGAAATTCCATCTCCAGATCATGCCCTCATGGCAAACATTGAAGATAAAATTTTAGAAATCCCAAAAGAGGTGAGGGAAAACCTCTGCACACAAGCATGTATTGATGAATTCAATAGATATAGAGAGCATGCAGACAAAATTTCAAAGAAAGTTATTGAAACAAACATTTTGAATGAAAGCTTAAAATCAGAACATAAACAATACGCAACCAAAATACTTTCATTACAAAATGATTTAGACAAACTAATGTTTGAGAAACTAACACTAGTAGCTCAAGTTGAGCACCTCTCTGCATCGTTGACTGAATCAAAAACATTGCATGCTGAAACTGAAGTGAAACTTCATAAGTTTCAGGTAAGCAACAAGAAGTTCGAAGAACTTCTTGTTCAATAAAGGGGTTACAAAGACCCGTCAGGTTTAGGATATAACAAGGTCAACCCACCTTATAATGATAATTATATTCCTTTACCTGACTCAATGACCAACAACCAAGGTGAGTTACTTGACATACATGAAAAGACAACAGATAATGATCAATGTCTCCATCAACATCAAAATCACCTTTGATAAAATTTGTTAAAAGTTTAGCACCATCACAAATCAAACCAACTGACTTTTATCAAGGAGAGAACAATGAATTTGATGAACAAACAACAGATAATGATGAGGATGATTTATTGGATGATGAGCCAATGCAACCAATTACTGAAACTCAAAAGGTTTCAAGTGTGGCTGATGTACCAACAAAACACACAAAGCAGACTAAAGGGTTTGATATCTACTCTGGTGGAAGAAAAGCTAGATCTGCCACTGCCTCTCTAACAAACGAAGGGAAAGGTAAAGCTCCCATTCAGCAAAAACAAGCAACTGTAACTTTTGACTTACCTTTAAAATCACATTTAAAATCAAAAGTTATAAACAAACAAGGCAATGCAAATCTACCATGTTGTGAATGGTGTGATCAATACACTTACACCACTGAAAAATGCAAGTATGGTAAATACTGCAAATACTATCATATGAATAATCACAGTACTAAAACATGCCATTTTCACAACTATTCTTCAATTTGTGAAAGAAACAATCACATCACAACAAATTGCTTTTTTAATAAGAAAAATAAAAAGTAAAACAAACAGGCTCAAGTTGAGAAATCAACTGAGAAATAGACAATTGTTCAAAATAAGAACAAGGGAGGAGTACCAAGACAAACATCTTATCAAAAAGTTGTTTTAAACAATGACAAAACATTTTATGATAACATTAAACAACCTAACAGGAGACATAAGTCTCAAAACAGAAAACCAACAGACATTAGCACTCAAAGGAGAAGAGCACAAAGCACTTCTCCTTACAGGGCTAAACACAACCAAAGGAACACTAGGGTACCTAGAGTTCCTAAACCATCAGACAGTGCCATATTAGATGAAATTTGTGTTATAGGGAAAGACGGAAAACCCAAGACCATCTTGGCTTGGGTTGCACCAACTCACTAATTTCTTTTCTTTTATAGGGACATCAGAGAAGGCCTGACAACATCTGGTATGTTGATAGTGGATGCTCCCAACATATGACTGGCAATTGTTCCCTCCTTCGGGATTTTAAGAGCAAACATGGAGGGAATGTAGCTTTTGGAGGAGACAAGACAGGTGGAAGAATAACTGGTGAAGGAACAATTTCAAATGGGTTGATTAGCTTTGAGAATGTCAACTACTATTCCAACCTTCAGTTTAATCTTCTAAGTGTATCCCAAATTTGCGACAAAGGATATGCAACCTTATTTGGCTCCAACAACTGCTACATACTCAAGATGGGTTTTCAAATACCAGAAGACTTTATCCTTTTGAAAACACCATGTCATAACAACACATACATTGTTGATATGAACACTGTTTCAACATCAAACACTGAAACATGTTTACTATCAAAAGCATCAGAAGATGTTTCTTAATTATGGCACAGACGATTAGGACACTCTAACTATAACAGAATGAACCAACTTGTAAAAGGTGATCTAATAATAGGTTTACCACGAAATGAATTTTTCTATACAGACCACTACACTACATGTTTGAAAGGCAAACAACATAGAGTGTCTTATAAGTCCAAATTGATAAACTCTAATAACACACCACTCAAATTGCTTCACATGGACCTATTTGGCCCAACAAACATCCTAAGCATAGGAAAGAAGCAATACTGTCTTGTTATAGTAGATGATTACTCCAGATTCACCTGGGTTTTCTTTCTACTACACAAGTCAGAAATAGCAGAAATCATCAAATCATTTATCATTAAGACTGAGAATCAATTAGATCTTATAGTTAAGTCTTTAAGAAGTGATAATGGTACTGAATTTTAGAATGACTACATTTCTTCTTTTTGTGGAAGTAGCCAGATCAATGCTAGCTGACTCTCTATTGCCCATAACCTTTTGGGCTAAAGCAATCAATACAGCTTGCTACATACAAAACAGAACATTAATCATCAAAGAACATTCCAAAACACCTTATGAATTAATGTTTAAAAGAAAACCATTCATAGGATTTCTTAAGGCATTTGGATGTTTTGTTTCAATATTAAACACCAGAGAACAATTATCTAAGTTTGCTCTAAAAGCAGATGATGGATTTTTTGTTGGATACTCCAAAAGCTCAAAAGCTTACTGAGTATACAATCCAAGACTGAACATAGTGGAAGAAACAACAGATGTTGTTTTTAATGAACACTCTTTCACTAAGAACTTTATTGGATTAGACTGGTTGTTTGATATTGAAGCATTAATAAAATCATTTTACACATCTTATTTTGATGTTTTAGGTACCAAGGATAACAATGAGTATCCAATGCTTCAACCAACAACCATAGATGTTCCTTTAACTACTGATCCTCCAAGGACAACAAACATATCTCCTTCGAGTACAACAGTTACAACTCCTCCTGAACAAACAAACACTTCCAAATGAACATCATCAAACACACCATCTTCATCATCAACTCCAGTGGCCATCCAACCATAACCACATAACCAAACAAAGACACAACAACCAACCAATGCCTAAGAAGATGATGATTACCATTCATTACCTGATACATATCATGAAGATGAAATCTTAGATTTCTTCCATGATTCTCCTCAAAACATTCACTGATCCCTCACAACCAGATAAACAAACAACCACAAATACCCTTGCCCATCCATCAACAGACGAGCAAACAATCTCTAATCTTGATTCAATTACTCCTATTGATTAGATTACAACAACCATAGTTCATAAAGACCATCCACTAGAAAACATCCTAGGTGACCTTAATACCAGATTGACTCGAAGTCAATTTGACACATCAAACATTTGCCTGTAATCCTGCTTCTTATCCCTCACTGTACCCAAAATCATCAATGAAGCACTCAAAGATAATAGTTGGATAGAAGCCATGCAACAGGAATTACAACAATTCAGAAAGCAAGAGGTATGGAAGCTGGTCGATCTACCTGAAGGTCAATATGCCATTGGCACAAGGTGGCTCTTCCAAAACAAAATAGATGACAGAGGAATTTTCATAAGAAACAAGGCAAGGCTGATCGCCCAAGGTTATACTCAAGAGGAAGGCATTGACTATGGTGATATCTTTGCTCCTGTAGCAAGACTAGAAGCCATTCAAGTTTCCCCAGCATATGCCTCATCCAAAAAATTCACTGTCTACCAAATGGATGTCAAATGTGCATTCCTCTATGGCAAGATAGATGAAGAGGTATATGTTGCTCAACCACCAGGGTTTGAAGACCCAGAATTCCCTCACAGAGTCTACAAGTTAGATAAGGCTCTGTATGGTCTTCATCAAGCGCCTAGGAAGTGGTATGAAACTTTATCTAAGTTTTTACTGCAGAATGGGTATACCCGAGGGAAAATAGATCAAACATTGTTCTTGAAATGAAAAGAACAAGACTTTTTAGTGGTTCAAGTCTATGTGGATGACATAATCTTTGGCTCTACAAACACACAACTTTGCAAAGAGTTTGAAACTCTTATGCAATCAAAATTCCAAATGAGCTCAATGGGAGAACTTACATTCTTCCTTGGTCTACAAGTTCAACAAACAGCTGAAGCAATTTTCATCAACCAAAGTAAGTATGTGAATCAGATATTAAAGAAATATAATATGTCTGATTGGACATCAAGCAAAACACCACTTGCAGCTGGATTAAAGTTTGGACCCGATCCAGAAGGAAAATCAGTGGACCAGAAACTTTACAGATCCATGATAGGTTCCTTGATGTATCTAACAACAAGCAGACCAGACATCATGTATGCAGTTTACATGTGTGCAAGATACCAAGAAAATCCAAAAGAATCACACATCAATGCAGTAAAGAGAATCTTTAGATATCTAAAGGGCAAATTAGCACTTGGTTTATGGTATCCAAATGATGGAGATTTCTCTTTATTTGCATACACAGATAGTGATTATGGTGGATGCAATCAAAACAGAAAATCTAGAATTAGAGGTTGTCAATTTCTTGGATCAAGACTGATCTCCTGGCAGTGCAAGAAACAAACAAATGTCTCTGTGTCAACATCTGAAGCAGAATACATAGCTGCTTCAGCATGCTGTTCTCAAGTGATTTGGATTCAAAACCAAATGCTTGACTATGGCTTTAATTTTCTTCAAACACCCATACACATTGACAACTCTGCTACCATGTTTATCACTAACAATCCTGTTCAACATTCAAAAACAAAACACATAGAGATCAGATATCACTTTCTAAGAGACTGCTCAGAAAAGGGTCTGATCAAGTTGATCAAAGTCCATACAGATAATCAATTGGCTGACCTATTTACAAAACCATTTGATTCAACAAGATTTGAATTTTTGGTTCAGTCACTTGGTATGATCAACTATGAATCAAACAAGTAATGTTTTTCAAAACATTAAAATCAAACAAGCTTGATTTTGTCAAAGTCCAAGTTTAACATCAAACATGTATCTTTCAAAATCAAGATATCAAACAAACATTCATGTTTTCTTATAATCAAGCATATTGGATCATACATACCACTCATGAGAAATGATAGTACACTAGATTAGTTCTTCACTTAAGTCATTTTCCACTAATAAAGACTGACAGTATTTTGTTTGATATGTGGATAGGCTTAGCATGGGACACCTAACTACACATACATCAGTGAAGCACTAAATTCTCATGATTGTGTGGTCAAACAACACATCTTGGTTTATGGTGAGCATTAATCTATCCAATATAGGTTGCTTATAAAGTAACTACAATACACCAAGTGAAACAGTTTATAAATTACTCAATCATACAAGTGTCTCCTTTATTATGATTTTCATAGACCTGGGGTACACCAAGGCCTTTTTTGTTGTGCTAAGCACACACCTAAATGACCTAAATCATGATCCAAAAAGATTCCCAATGAGCAACACGTCCATTATGGATGAACAGTCAATAAAGTCTTTAAGACTACATTCCTTGTGAATGAATCAAAAGAATCCCAAAGAGGATCACCTTGCAAAGTGAAGTGAAAAAGAATCCTAATAAGGATCAAACATCATGGATCAAATTGAGCATTTATACTACTAAGTAGCTAGGTCTTAAGTATTGAAAGTGCTTTCTAGCATATCTTGAGGAGGGTTGTACCAAACATACAATCAGATATGGGGTACATACAACTCATATCAATCAACTCAAAACATGATAATCACTCACTGTTGCAATCAATCATTAATACCATTCATGAGTTTAAGTGGATCCAATATCTGCAATCAATATTGTATTAGTCTATGTCTATTCTCAAAAACATTCAAACCACTCAGTTAGAATTTTAGACTAGTATGATCTCATGGTATGTGACACTGATTCGTGATTCAACCAAGCAACATATTCATTTGTTAGTAAGATTCAATGTGATCTTACTAGGTGTTTAACAAACAAGCAATAAATTTAGACTTTGATAATTTCCACTCAACACATATAAATTCTTGTAAAAGATTTTTATAACTATGCAAAAATTTAGGGGGAGAAATTGAACATGGAAATATCAAAGGCAGTAGAATTGTGCATATTCATACATTTTAAAATTTGAAATTTTGTAAATTTTGAGTTTTAAACAAAGCCAAGTCAAGCCAACACCTAAACACAGCAGTTTGAGACACATACATATGTACAATATTGGAAAATATTGCTTGTGTGTAATATCTTAACATCCATATATTAATCATGTTAAAGTTTTAGCATTTTACATACATTTTAAATCAAAGATTTAAACAAAAATTTTGATTTAAACAAGTTTCATCAAACAAATGTTCTTTCGAAAGAAAATTTTATCAAACATATGCTTCAGAAGACATTAGTTCAAAACAAACAAAAGTCTGAAATTTTTGAAAACTATTGTCACAGCTGACACACAAACATACATCCGCCGTAGCTACAGTAACCATCATAACATGCAAAATACACTAAGTGTATATAGCGGACAAAACAAACAAACATCCTCTATGCACTTGTGAACACACAAGTGTTCATTGCGCATGATGTTGACAAGACATCCGCTGTGAATACAGTGCCATTTCACAGCATGACTTACATTGTCATCCATTGTAGAAACAGTGCAAGTGTATATAGCGTATGCACACAGATAATCATACGTCGTAAACATTCACAAATCATTTTCAAGTGTCCACAGCGCATAAACAAATGTTTATCCGCTGTGACCAATCAAACAAAACAAATCAAGTGTTCATAACGCACGAACAAATGTTCATCCACTGTGTACAATCAAACAATTTTCAAGGATCCACAGCACATGAACAAGTGTTCATCCGCTGTAAACAACCAAACAATTTTTTCAACGTGTCCACAGCGCATGAACAAATGTTCATCCGCTTTGAAAACAGTGGTCAACCACAGCGTATGACTTTTTAGTCATCAATTGTACATTTTTCACACAAGTGTGCACAGCGTATGGACAAATGCCCATCCACTATGAACACAGTACAACATACAAGGGGTCCACAGCGTACAATATAAAATTGTCCTACGGACACAACGTTCACACAGCGCATGAGTAATTCACCGCGCATGACTTAAAATTAAATTTTAACCAACTATTCACATAGCGTACGGACACTATACCTATAGCGGAGAGTCTTTTGTCCACTGTATATAAACACAACACTTGTACATTTTTCTCTCATCACGAGTGGGAGAGAGAAAATTAAAAATTTAAACGTTACACACAGTGCAAAAACCCTTAAACCCTGTTTAATTGAAAACCTAAAATCAGTTTGATTTATCATCTGATTCATAATCAAAAAGGTATAACAACATGATTTTAAACATCAATCATCCATTAAAACATCAGGATTGTTGATTCAGATTCAAACATTGTTCGAAAAAGTCGAACTTTGAACCAAAATCAAACATAAATCATTTGATGTTTATAACCAAATCAAACATTGAATAAGTGTTATATGACCTTAGTTGAATGTATTAAGACTATTGTTTTGATGTAATTTGATTAAGTGTTCATCGGGTTCATGAACAATCATGATGTTCTTGCCAAAATCACGCAAAACCTAATGTCTCATCTTTGAAAATGTTAAAAAATGCTTAAATCTTGTTATAACTTGGCAAACATTTTCATAATACAATAACAAACAAGTAAAGACAGTTAATTTGGCATGTCATTCATCACGCAAACATTAAATGCATATTCATTCAATGTGCATTAAATGGTCATTTTGACTTTAAAAGGTCAAACTGATTTTCATGAACAAGTTGTTATGAAGTGAAATTGTTGTAAATATTGAACAAAACAACTTTTTGTGATAAAACAAACACATTAAAGAATCAATTTGAATCAAAACAAATTGTATCATACAATTTTATCATGATCAAAATAAAACAAACAGTTGACTTTGAATAAGTCAAACTATCTTATTTTGTAATACCAATCTAACATACATTTTAACAAATCACAAGTGTTGAACATACAAAAAATTATCATTTTATAACAATCAAAATAAGTCAATGAACACTTAATCAACATTTCATCAATTCAAACATCATACATTCATATTATACAAGTTACTAACATACTCTTCTTTATATTGCAGATATGGCAAACTTAGTGTTTATCAGAGATCAACATATGTGCATTTCTCAATGCTGATTCACCTATGGCAGAGAACTATAGAGACATGATCCATGCTATCAGGCAAACAAGGCTGGTTCATGCAATGATTGCTAGACCAGACATTTATGAGGATCATATTGTCCAGTTTTGGACTCATACACACTTGGAACAAGTCAATAATCAACAAGTAGTGGTCTCCTTAGTTAATAATCATTAGATTACTGTCTCTAAAGAAGTAATCAGGAGAGTACTTTAGTGGGTGAAGAAGATGGTCAAGGTCCAGTTGAGTTTGATGAAAACTATGTTTTACATGTTTTCAGACAGATTGGTTATACACGAACCATTGACAGGAAACAGACAAGAAGTCATATATGTGTGCCCAGTTTAGATTCCTCATGCATACATACCAAAAGACAATGACAGACTGAAAGACTGGCTGGGATGCCACTTCATTAAGAAGCTCTTCTGCCATAGCAAGCATTATAGCCAGAAGACCATTCAACTTTGCTGCACAAGTATTGAATAGGATGGTATTCAACTTAACAGAGGCCAGGAGACAAGATTCCTTCAAATGATCATTAATGATCTTTTACCAAACATCCTAGAGAAGGAGCAATTCCTTCAAATGATTTAATGATCTTTTACCAAACATCCCTAGAGAAGGAGCAATCTTCCATTCTGTTCATTTTTAACAGAGTCAAGTCCAGCCTATATCATGGAGATGAGGTTCCTGTTCCACCTCATATGATGGACTATGATCTTGCAGTACCTAATGTATTTTTAAGAATACTTGGTCAAGGTGATCAACACATGGAGTTCCAAAATATGATTCAACAACATCCAATCATACAAGCCCCTATCTTACAAGTGGAACAAGCTGCTCCTGAAGTTGAACCAATCATTCAACATCAAGATCCAATAGCATACTCACCAGAAACAATCATTCAAGAAGCACAAGAACATGAGCAATTTCAGTTTGAGCATCATGTGCCATCACCACCTCAAAGCCCAATCTTCACTGACCAATAATCATTATCATCTCTTTTGATAGACATTGATGCTTCTTTAGAACAACAATCTACTGAGCAAGAAGAAGTTGGCACATCCACAGTACAAGAACCTATACATGATCAACAAATCACTGCAGTACCTGCTGAAGGTGATGATCAGGGCAGTGATATTCCCACTGATGAAGAAATTGAGTATTCCAAAGTGTTCTTATTCACTGAATACAATAAGCTAATTGAAAGATCAAACAAAAGAGCTAAGAAGTTAAAGGATAAGCTCAAAAGTAAAGACAAAGAGATAGAAAAGCTCTCATCAGATCAAACATCCCAGAAGTTGATTGTTCAGTTTTTGGAACAACAACTCAAACAATCAAAAAAAGAGGTGAAGGAAAAAGATCATGACCTCAGTAGTGCAAGATTAGACATTGCCTACTTAACTAAACAAACAGATGCTAAAGATGTTGTAATTGATGAGCTTAAAAGAATTATTGAAGCTCAGAATGAAGAAATTTAAAGATTAAACAGAGAGCTTGATTTAAAAGACACTCAACTGAATGAGGAAGAACATTCAGAAGGTCAAGAACGTGACCTGAGTGATGACTTTGAAGATCAAAATGTGGCTGAAGTAGCATCATGTCCACAAGAACAACAAACAGTGCTTGCACTTATCATTCTAGAAGAATCCTATTCTATAGATCAACTATTCAGTGAAGTTAATCCTTTTGAGAATATTCACTATTCACCAATCTTAAGGCAACATTTTCATTCTCCTGACCCACACCCAACAGAAATAAGCCTTGTGCCTTACAATCCCTTAACAGACAAACAAAAGAAATTGATTAAGTAGTTTGCTGAGACTGCAAATGTGCAAGTTGAATCATCAAATATTCAAGCCTCACCTTCTCAACCTCAAATGAAAACCTATGAAAGAAAGAGGAAAGGATGTACTTGGCATCCTTAATAAAGGGGAAGAAAACTGTTAAAGAGGTTGATGAACCTGAATCCCCTCCTCTAAAGCTCATGAAAGTTAAAACAGAACCAGTTGATGAAACATCCGAACAAACAAGTTCTCTTGAAGAAGGAGAGATAGATCAGAATCTTGATCAGTAATAAATCATTATCTTAACTGATTCAGATGAAGAAAAAGATGAAAGAGATGATGATGAAAACATTCAAAGCATACAAGAACTCTTCCCTGATGATCCAGAAACATTAATAAGAATTGAGTTAGTAACCAGAGGATTTCCTTATGACTCTTTTATGCAACTTAACCTCACTGAGGTTAAAGACTTGCTCAAAGACTTCCAAGAAGTCATGAAGAATGAAGAAGAGCAAACATATAGGAGGTACAAAGAAACCAAGGATCAACAGGAGTTGCAAAAGAACTTACCAAAGGATCCTCAGATAGAGAAGATGACCTACTCCCAGGTTAAAAGCTGGTTGAGTCATACAAGAGTTCCCTACAGGTCATATGCAGGAAGATCTCTGTCTCAGATGAAAGATATGGCAAGAGAGATCTATAAAAACATGCTTACAAATGATCTAAAACCATAAGTGTTTAAACCTCATCCTGCTTCTTCTCTATCTACATATCATCAAGCTCCTCCAAAGCTCCATCCAATTAAGGAACCCATACAGTTTATGCAACATAGGTTATGGCTTGAAGGCAATGAAGTAAGAGAGATGATAAATGAGAAAACCAATTTTGTCAAGCTCTATGACAGAATCACTCTCACTGCAGAAGCCAATGAAAGAAAAATAGTGGCTTAGAAATATGATGAGGTCTGGGATGCTGTTCTAATCAAGTGGGTATCTGGACTTGTCCAGTATCTATCATACATTTCCTAACTGGGGTCCCTAAGCTATGAAGATAGATTAGACCTACTGCAATTAAGAATGGTCAATCGTACAAACAATTCAAGGGGAGCAGACTTCTTTCATATTCTGAGATCTTACATGCATAAACATCATAATGAGCTGAAAGCTAAAGCTGATAAAGAAGACAAGCTTCATATTGCAAAGCTCAGAAGAGAACAACAATCAGCTAGTAAGAGGAAATAGACAAGTGAAGAACAACCCTCTGAGATTGATATAGAATTGTTAGAAAGGGTTGGTTACCCTTTAAGGCCATCTGATTTAAAGCTGATTATGAAGAAAATTGATGGTAACCACTACAACCACCAAATCTAAAATGGTATTATGATAAAAATCATTTTGAGGTGATACTGGAAAGAAAACTTTAGGGAAAACAAGCACCAGACATAAGGTTAGTTGATCCTGTTGAAATCAAACTCCTTCATCCTTCTTATGTCTCATTTTTGAAAACAAAGACCTTTCCATCAATTGAAGATGTGCTATGCAAAGGAGATTGCTGCTATTTCATTCATATGCTCAGGATCTTAGGGACGGTTTATGTGAATGCAGCTCTCAAACAAAGATTAGAAACCAAACAGCAACCCCTAACACACATTGAAGAAATAACAGGCATGAGTATTTCTGAGAACAACAATTTAGAGATCTTGAAGGGAAAGCATGTTATGATAACACTAGTCAGCAACGTTGACATACAAAGCTTGGATCAGTCTAATTTGGAACAACTGGTACATCTACCAATCAAGTATAAGTATGATGACCAGAAGAGTGCAGTTTAGTACTTTACTAAACACATAGTGAACTGCCTTAATGCTTTTGTTGGACCAAAAGAACCAATGAGACTGATCAGAAAAACCTTTAAGTCCCACGGACATTACAACAACTGAAGTAGTCTGCAACAGCTGAAGACATTAGCTGATAACAAGGTCTGAAGACAAAGTCTGAAGTGAAAGAGCTGAAGACAAAGTCTGAAGTGAAAGAGCTGAAGACAAAGTCTGAAGACAAGAGCTGAAGACAAAGTCTGAAGCTAAAGAGCTGAAGACAAAGTCTGAAGTGAAAGAGCTGAAGACAAAGACTGAAGACCAAGTTTCAGATGATTGTCACAACAACTGAAGAAGACCTCTTCAGTAGTTGTGATGGTTTCCTTTCAGTAGTTGTATTTTCTTTTCTGTACTTGTAGTTTCAGTAGTTTTATGTTTCTTCGTGTACTTAGAATACTCTGAGATGTTCTCAGTTGTTGTGAACATTCTCAGTAGTTTGCTTACTTTCAGTAGTTTGTAATAATTCTGTTAGACGTCACTATCAAGTGACATCAGCAGACGTCACATTCCTTTATATAAGGAATGCTGACCTAATTTTAATCGGTGCAGCTTAGGAAAACCTAGCAGCCGCCATACCGAAGCATGTGTGCATGAATGTTATTATCCCTTTGCAGAAAACCCTATTTCTATATAACCGTGTACTGTTCCATTGAATATTTATTGTGTTCTTGCTATATTTGCTTAATTCTTGATCTAATTCCGCTGTGATTCAACTCTAATTGATCAAACTTAGATCACTGATCCTAACAAATGGTATCAGAGCGGGTTAATCATTGATCGGTTTAACAATTGATCATTGAAACTGCTATTTTGATATCTATAGTTTGATTGAATTAGCATATGTGCAAGAATTGGTTATAAAGATTGATTTTCTGCTGCTTCTGGTTATTTAAATTGAGTTTCTTCTTGGTTCTTATTGAGTTTGTTGTGTTTTTGTGCTAAATCTTTTGAAACTTGATTGATTTGGTTTGAATCTGAGAATGACTACTCCATCTAATGATCCTCACAATACTGGCTCCTCAACCAAGCCTCCGATGCTGGTTAGGAGTGAGTATAACATATGGCAACGAAGAATGCTCCATCACCTGTCTTTTAACAGTTCAGGTTGTTGGACATCTGTGGTTCACGGTCCACACAAGCCTATGGTGAACAATCCGGAGACCAATCAAATGGTTCCGAAGAAGAAGGAGCAATACTCAGATGAAGATCGTAAACTGTTTGAGATTGATGCTAAAGCCCATGGAATTCTGGCCATGGCACTGCCGAATGAAATCTATTTTGGGCTTATGCATCATGAAACTGCTCATGACCTCTGGAATGCTTTGAAGGAACAATTCGGAGGAACTGATGAGGTCTTAGCAAACAACAGAGAAATCCTCGCCCAACAATATGAGACATTCCCTCATAGGAAGGGTGAGACACTGACTCAACAGTTTGAGCGTTTCTCCTGCTTGATCTCTGAGCTGAAAATGGTCAAGCATGAGTATACTAACAGCCAAATGAACAACAGATTCCTCAGATCACTACCTGAGAGATGGGACACATACACCATTGTCCTATGCTCCAGTGCAAATCTGGATAGCCTATCTCTCACCCAACTCCATGGGAAACTGCTTACATTTGAAAGAGAGATAGAGCAGAAAAGGAAACTGGCATCATCAGGAAAGCTCTCTGATGACTTTGTACCAGGTAACACTGCCTTGGTCGGTCATGAGTCAGAATATGCTGGATCAGAAAGTCATTATGATGAGCATATAGATTTCTCTTCAAACAGTTCTGATCATGCATTTGTTGGTGTTGACAGTCATTCTGGGTGTAATAGTGATAATTTATGCTTTATCATGGATGATTTGCAGGGTATTGCTGATGATGATTTAGAAGAGATGGATATTTTGAGCCAAATGGCCCTGATCAATATCAGATCTCAAAAGTTCTACAAGAGAACTGGTAGGAAATTTCCAGGACTCTCTGGCAAAACCAAAGTTGGTTTTGACAAGAGTAAGTTGAGGTGTCACAAATGCCATAGGCTTGGGCACTTTGCAAGAGAGTGTAGATCAACTGGATCTAACTCCTCTGCACCCTTTGTGACCTTTCCAAGCAATAGTTCACAAAACAAAGGGCAACATCCTGCTAGTTCTGGTCATCACTCACAACCTCAATCTCCTGCATACTTTGTCCCTCAGGGTCCAATGCCATATCCTTATCCCTGCTATTACATGCCACAGCCAAATCCAGTTCATGTCCCTATAGCACAACAACTTCAAGCCCTACCTGAGCCTCAACCATCTCCATCACAATCTCAACCTCATCACAGCTTCTTCACACCAGGAGTTGTTGACTGGAGCAGCTTACCAGATGATCTTTCTGGTTTCAATGAGCAATTATCTGCTGGTGCTGGTCAACATGGTGGTGAACATCCTTTTGGGAATCTTGCTCTCATGGCCCAGGAGTCTACTGAGGGTTCCTGCTCAGATGCTTCATCTTCACAGGTAACCCATATATCTTCTGAGGCTAAAGCCAAGTTATGTTCTGAATCATGCATAGCTGCCTTTGTCTCTATTAGAGAGGCAAATGTAGCTTTAATTAATCAAAATCTTGAGCTTGAGAAAACTATTTCCAAAAGAAAAGAAGAGTATGTGTCTGCACTTAATGACAAAGATGATGAGATTTACAAGCTTAAATGCCAACTTAATGATGAAAAGGCTAAGGTAGAGGTCATACTCGAGAACCACAGAAGTCTCAAAGAGACACTTGCAGCTACCCAAGTTGAGTGTGACCGATGGGTAACATCCTGCTGTTGGATCTTATATGCCCAAGACACATACAAGATTGATGTGGTTAGTACGTTATGATCCAAGTCGGGTCATACCCAATAACAAGCTAGGCAAACACCGTTAAACATTTATTTGTTGATCATGATCAAGCAAATAAATCATGACACCAATTTAGAAAATGGGTTTTCTGAATTATTGCATTTGAGATAGAACAAATTATATGGATATTTTGTTCATGAGATATTATTTGTAATGTTGTTTAAATAAGTTAAATAACATCAAATATGAGAGTGTTTAAGTTATAAGATTAAAATTGGTTTAATTATATAACTCAATGAGTGATTAAAATGAATTAAAAGGGTGTTATATCAAAATGGGGGGAACCCATTTTGAATAGAACTTTCGGCCGCCCTTCTTGCCTTCTTGGGATTCCTTGTCTTTTTTTAATACAAGACTTTAATCCCTTGGAAGATACACTCAACCTCACTCTCTCTCACACACATGCAAAGAACTCTCTCTTCTCCATCTTGCTCTTGACATTCACGGACATAGAAGCTGGAAGAGGAGTCTTTTGGGTGTTAACTTCCTAACAAGTTTGGTGCTTTGCAAGAGTTTGTGGGTATACAAGCTTGAGGTCTTCTCTTTTGAAGACTAGACATTCAAGAAACATCATCTTCCTCCTCTTATCCGTATCCAACTTGCTTGTTCAAGAAAGGTAGTATTCATGTACATCCTATGGTTGGTTTTGATAGCATTTCTTTTCACATATATATGATCCTTGTTCTTGGGTTTGTTTCTTGAACATATAAATGTTTATTTTCAGAATATAACACAAGTTTTAAACTCCATACATCCGCTGCGTTTTGTTGTTTAAATGGTTAAACATGCTTCTTAAAACTTGTAAAAACCCATCAATGGCATCTAGAGCCGGTTATGTGGAAGACTTGCTTCAAAAGTCCAAGAAAAGTTAGTTTTGTTGGACTTTTTCAACCCATTAGGGGCTGTTTTGATATGGATAAATGAATCCCTTATCTTTCAAAGTTTTATCCCACATGCTTTAGAATAAACCTTGAAAGATTAACATCAAGTGGTTGATTGTTTTGTTTGGACTAAACCCTAAAGTTTGGGTTTATGTTGGCCGAAACTTTAAGGGTTAAAAAGGGAGTTCATGGTTGTTCTTGGATGTTGTATTTGATACATATTTTGGTGCATAACATAGCCTTGACCTAATGTGTTTGGTTTTGGATGAATGTGATTGTCATGTTTAGTTTTATTCATTAAAGGGTTGTAATAATAATTTTGGTGTTTGTATCTTTTGGGTTGTAATTTATTTATTCATTGGTTATGTAATAAATAGATTAGGTGCATTTCTTTTATTAGAAAAATTGTATTAGGATATGATTTTGTAAAAGAAGATGCACAAGTTGGAGACTCAAGGAAAGATACAAAGGAAGAACTCAAAAGACATGGACACTTGAAGCATTTGGATGTGGATTCGAGTGGGAGTTCTTGGACACATTTTAATGTGTCATTATTAACCCTTAGGAAAGACCTAGTGACAACACTTGTGATGGCAAACAAGTGTGGTCACCTTAGTGGCTATGGTTATGCACATATGATTGAATGGTTGTGCTTGTTTGGTTGTTTTGTTTTATGTTGGTTGTTTGATATATGGATATGCATAACTAACAAATTTATAAACATAACAAGCTGAAAATAAATGGTTCTTAATCATTAAGTGGTTAATAAAAGGTTATTAAAAGGATTAATGATTTTAAATAAAAGGTGTTTTATTAAAAGAACCATAGGGTACCATGTATTTGAAAGCATGCAAATGCAAGGTACATAGAGTTTTCTAAACTAGAATTATGAAAACTTAAAATGTCTTTTGAAAACAAGTTTATCACCATCCTTTTACACAACACTTAAGTCACTTGAAAACTCTTAATGGGATAAAGGTCACCTAACCATTTTGAGGGAACTAGTGATTCAAGGTGGGAATGCCATATTTGTGGGATAAAGATCACCTAACCACTTATATTGGTAAACTCACATGTGTGTGTAAGTAGGGTAACTTGATTTGCAAACCATGTTAAATGGATCACCTACAATATGGTTTACAAAAGGTGTTGATGGGATTAACATGCCGACTATACATAAGATGTTTAAGTCGATCCCATACCCTAGAAGTTGCAAAGGGTTGCAATTGTCAAACGTTGACTACCTTGTTAATTTAAATAATGGGATAAAGATCACCTAACCACTATTTAAATGTGACGTTGGATTCTAGAATTTTATTTTGTGTATGACACATAAAAGAGATTTATAATTAAAATGATAATATCGTAAATACTAAAATTGAACCTTGTTAAATTTTGTAGATGGCCACCAACAACAATGAAAATAATGATATTCCATCCGCTCACAACCTATCACTAAGAACCATTCTCCAAAAGGAGCGTCTAAACCATAACAATTTCATTGATTGGTTTCGAAACTTGAGAATTGTTCTCAAGCAAGAGAAACGGTCATATATCTTAGACGATCCGATTCCCGATGAACCCAATGAGGAAGATGAAGAGGCCTACTTGAATTGGGTGAAATACACTGAGGACTCGGTCCAAGTGTCTTGCCTCATGTTGGCAAGTATGACTCCGGATCTCCAAAAGGAGTACGAACATCACGGAGCATACGACATGATAACCCAGTTGAAGGAAACGTTCCAACAACAAGCAAGGGTAGAGCGCTTCGAAACGGTTCGAGCACTCCATGCATGTCGTATGGATGATACCCAATCGGTCTCATCTTATGTACTTAAGATGAAGAGCCACATAGACCGCCTCGAAAGGCTGAATTGTCCCGTCTCGAAAGAGTTGGCTACGGATTTGATCCTCAACTCTTTGTCAAAAAGGTTTGACAATTTTGTTATGAATTATAACATGAACGGTTGGGACAAGAACATAACTGAGCTTCACTCTATGCTCAAGACAGCCGAGGCGGCCATGGGTAAAAGGAGTTTACCCGTTCTCACCATCAATGAAGGTGGGAACAAGAAGAGGCCTCACCCCGCATCCAAGGCAAGTGTTGCCAAAGGTAAAGGGTACGTTGGGAGAAAGGGAAAGGGAGTGGTAAAAGTGCCACCACCAAAACCAGCGGAGAAGAAGCAAAAGGTTGCTTCGGATGACCCATGCTTTAAGTGTGGGGAGATTGGACATTGGGCAAGAAATTGTCCTGTCCATCTCAAAGAGTTGAAAGCAAAGAGGGATGCCGGGCAGACCTCAGGTACAATTTTCATGATTCATATTGATCTAAATATAATATCCTCTAACACATGGGTATTGGATACCGGATGTGGGACTCACATTTGCAATTTGTTGCAGGGGTTCAAAAGAAGTAAAAACTTCAACAAAGGGGATGTTAGCCTCTACATGGGGAATGGGGCAAAAGTTCAAGTTGAAGCCCGAGGGGACTACATCCTGAAGCTTCCAAATGGTTTGGAAGCAATTTTGAACAATGTTTTGTATGCTCCTAGTTTGACTAGGAACATTATTTCAGTTGCACAATTAAGACAATATGGTTATGTTTTGATGTTTATTGAAAATGAAATTCATGTTTCTTTAAATAACATCTTTTATTTTAAAGCTACTCCTATTAATGGTATTTATGAATTGGTTCATGAAAACACATTATATGATAGCTCGTTGTACCAAACAACCACCAAGAAGCTCAAATTAGATTTGAGTGACACCTATCTTTGGCATTGCCGTCTTGGTCATATAAACAAGAAGCGCATACAAACTCTTCAAAAGAATGGTCTTTTAAAAGCAAGTGAATATGATTCATTTGATGTATGTGAATCTTGTTTACAAGGCAAAATGACTAAGGCACCTTTTAGTGGCAAAACCGAAAGGGCAAAAGATTTATTAGGTATCATACATTCGGATGTATGTGGTCCTTTTAAGCCAATGACTAGGTATAATGAAAGATACTTCATTACCTTTACCGACGACTATAGTAGGTATGGGTATGTGTACTTGTTAAGACACAAAGATGAAGCTTTTGAAATGTTCAAAACCTTCCAAAAGGAAGTAGAAAATCAACTCAACAAATCAATAAAAATTCTTCGCACCGATAGAGGAGGTGAATACCTGAGTGATGCTTTTAGAGATCATCTTAGAAGTTATGGGATTATCTCACAACTATCTCCACCTGGAACACCACAACACAATGGTGTGTCCGAGAGGAGAAATCGAACTCTATTAGATATGGTTCGATCTATGATGGCTGGAAGCTCATTGCCTCTATCATTTTGGGGTTTTGCTTTGCTCTCTGCGGCCCGTATTTTGAATATGGCCCCAACCAAGAAAGTGGAAAGGACACCTTTTGAAATATGGCATGGAAGGGTTCCATCTCTATCATATTTAAAGGTTTGGGGATGTGAGGCTTATGTAAAGACTCCCACCTCAAACAAGTTAGAAAGACGTTCCACTAAGTGTATTTTATTGGATATCCTAGAGATTCTATGGGATATTATTTCTATGATCCATTGGAACAAAAGGAGTTTGTTGCCAAGAAGGGTGAGTTCTTGGAAGCCAAGTTCCTTATGGAAGGAGCTAGCAGTAGAACAGTGGATCTTGAGGAGGATCAAGGTCCACAACCCGATACACGTTTGGTTGACACTAGCACTCAACATGAGGATGTTGAGAATGATCAAATGGTTGATCAACACACACAAAACGTTCGCAAATCTGGTAGAACTAGTAATCCACCTGAAAGATATGGATTTTTCATGGATGGGTGCTATGTGGTTGATTCCGATGAACCAATCACATACCATGATGCAGTGTCCAATTTGGATTGTGACAAATGGCTTGAAGCCATGAATGTTGAGATGCAATCCATGTATGACAACCAAGTGTGGGACTTGGTTGTACCACCTCTTAACTCCAAGGTAGTTGGAAGTAAGTGGGTTTTCAAGAAGAAAACCGATATGCATGGAAACTTGGATACTTATAAAGCTAGACTTGTAGCAAAAGGTTTCACTCAAACTCAAGGGGTTGATTATGATGAGACTTTTTCGCCTGTTGCAATGCTAAAGTCTATTAGGATATTATTTGCCATAGCTGCTCATTATGATTATGAGATTTGGCAAATGGATGTCAAAACCGCTTTTCTAAATGGATATCTTGAGGAAGATGTCTATATGGTTCAGCCTGAAGGTTTTGTCGACCCAAAACATCCTAACAAAGTATGCAAGTTAAAGAAATCAATCTATGGATTGAAGCAAGCGTCAAGAAGTTGGAATCACCGTTTTGATGAAGAGGTAATTAAATTTGGGTTCATCAAAAATGCTGATGAGGCTTGTGTGTATAAAAAGGCTAGTGGGAGCATCATCACTTTCCTAGTATTGTATGTCGATGACATCCTACTATTTGGAAATGACATTCCAACCTTGGAAGGTATAAAAACCTGGCTTGGAAGCTGTTTTTCCATTAAGGATCTTGGTGAAGCCGCCTACATTTTGGGAATAAAGATCTATAGGGATAGATCGAGGCGGTTGATAGGTTTAAATCAAAGTGCATACATTGACAAGATCTTGAAAAGGTTCAAGATGGAGAACTCTAAGAAAGGTACAGTACCTGTTCAAAGAGGAACGATATTGAGTACGACTCAATGTCCAAGCTCAAAGGATGAGCAAGATAAAATGAAGGGAATCCCGTATGCATCTGCTATTGGATCCATCATGTATGCAATGATATGCACTAGGCCGGACGTGTCATGCGCCTTGAGCATGACAAGCCGATACCAGCAAAATCCTGGAAATAGTCATTGGATGGCTGTTAAGAACATACTTAAGTACCTAAGGAGGACTAAAGATATGTTCCTAATCTATGGATCTGGTGAGGAGGAACTCGTGGTAAAAGGTTACACGGATGCGAGTTTCCAAACTGATCGGGATGACTCACGATCACAATCGGGATACATTTTCATCCTAAATGGAGGAGCAGTCTCTTGGAAGAGCTCTAAACAAGATGTGGTGGCATTATCAACTACAGAGTCAGAATACATCGCCGCTTCATTAGCAGCTCAAGAAGCTGCATGGTTGAAGAAATTCATTGCCGATCTAGGGGTTGTCCCTTCCATTCAGGACCCCCTAGAAATTCTTTGTGATAATGAGGGTGCGATTGCTCAAATCAAGGAACCCCGTGCACATCAAAAGACTAGGCACATTGAGCGGAGATTCAACTACATAAGGGATGAAGTTGAAAAGGGAAAAATATGTATTCGCAAAGTTCATACGGATCAAAACATTGCGGATCCACTCACGAAGCTTCTTGAAAAGGCAAAGCATGAGGGTCATACTTGTGCCATGGGACTTCGATATTCTAGTGACTGGATTTGATTTTGTGATCTTGTATTTGGATATTGGAACCTTTTATTACTTGAATGAATTATATGGATATAATGTTTCAACTAATGTTCCAATTTTGCATGTTTAATCCATGAGTAAATCATTTACTCTAAACGTCCGTAGTCGTTCATGCCTGTGGGAACAAGTATGAGGGTAAGACTATTATGAACTTGGATTGGTAGATATTCATTTGGATGATATATATAGCAAAGGGTTGCTGCCAAAGTTCATAGATATTTATGGGATATAAATATTGGACTGACCCGCATTTCAAATATTACTACATGGAATCTTCTTGATTGATCATAAGTAAATTTGAGTAAAGGCGAATATCATTTGGTATCCTCTGACCTGAGATACATATTGGGTCTTGATATTCACCGGGTATTATACTTTGACTTAGTTCTTCGCTGTTCTGAAACATGGCAGTACATAAGACTAAATTCAGGTATAGCACGAGGTGATTGTGAGAGACGTATGTAATCAAGATGGGATTTGTTCCTCTTATTCGTTGAGAGTAAGATGTCTAAGGCCTGCTAAAGTTAAGTCAATGGAGAATGATCATTCTGTGTCTCTAAGATTTAACATGACATCTGTGACAAAAGGATAGATGATTGTTTCACCTAAAACATTTTCGAGTAAGATACTTGAAGGGGATGATGTTATTGAATGGCACTTAGTCATACGTATTAAGGGTAGTAAACCGTTGTTAGGCGGTATTTACTGCTTGCATCAATCTTCTATGAATCTTGTGCAAGTGGGAGATTGTTGGATCTTATATGCCCAAGACACATACAAGATTGATGTGGTTAGTACGTTATGATCCAAGTCGGGTCATACCCAATAACAAGCTAGGCAAACACCGTTAAACATTTATTTGTTGATCATGATCAAGCAAATAAATCATGACACCAATTTAGAAAATGGGTTTTCTGAATTATTGCATTTGAGATAGAACAAATTATATGGATATTTTGTTCATGAGATATTATTTGTAATGTTGTTTAAATAAGTTAAATAACATCAAATATGAGAGTGTTTAAGTTATAAGATTAAAATTGGTTTAATTATATAACTTAATGAGTGATTAAAATGAATTAAAAGGGTGTTATATCAAAATGGGGGGAACCCATTTTGAATAGAACTTTCGGCCGCCCTTCTTGCCTTTCTTGGGATTCCTTGTCTTGTTTTAATACAAGACTTTAATCCCTTGGAAGATACACTCAACCTCACTCTCTCTCACACACATGCAAAGAACTCTCTCTTCTCCATCTTGCTCTTGACATTCACGGACATAGAAGCTGGAAGAGGAGTCTTTTGGGTGTTAACTTCCTAACAAGTTTGGTGCTTTGCAAGAGTTTGTGGGTATACAAGCTTGAGGTCTTCTCTTTTGAAGACTAGACATTCAAGAAACATCATCTTCCTCCTCTTATCCGTATCCAACTTGCTTGTTCAAGAAAGGTAGTATTCATGTACATCCTATGGTTGGTTTTGATAGCATTTCTTTTCACATATATATGATCCTTGTTCTTGGGTTTGTTTTCTTGAACATATAAATGTTTATTTTCAGAATATAACACAAGTTTTAAACTCCATACATCCGCTGCGTTTTGTTGTTTAAATGGTTAAACATGCTTCTTAAAACTTGTAAAAACCCATCACCTGCAAGGGATTTGAAATGCTTCTCAGCAAGCAAACAGCTTCAAATGTGAAGTTTGGAATAGGTTACAATCATACTGCACCACCTACTGATTTTACTTCAAATCAATAGTAAAATCTGAAGGTGAAAGTAATTTCCAAACCACATCATCATGTGATTCATCCTCAAATGATAATATAAAATTAGAGGATGAAGTCAGTGTTAAGATCTCAGCAAATCAATTGCCTGATGGTTTAAATGCTGATAAACACATGAAGCTGAGAAATTCAGATGTTGTTCCTCAAAGTACTCCTAGTACTGAAGGGCAAGTCATAATATCTGAAAAGCATTTCAAATCTGATGAAATAAAAGGATTAACAACTGCTGAGGAATCTATCATACGGTCTTTCAGGACGGATAGAGAACAGCTGAAGAACAAGTCTTCAGTTGTTACCGATCCTTCAGTACTTAACACAAGTACTGAAAGGAGGAAAGTACTGAAGATCACACCTTCAGTAGTTTCCACTTCAGCAGTTGATCAATCCAAGATGAAGAATAAGCCATGTGAAATATGTGGTAAATTCAATCATCTATCTGATGAATGCTGGTACAAAAAGGGTTCCAAACTCAACAGAGATAAGCTCATTAAAGAAGAGATAAATAAAATGAAAAATGAGTTTGAAACCAAGTTTGTACCACAGTCATCTCAAACTGATAAACCCAAGGCCTCACCAAAATCCGAAAAGAAGGATGGGGTTTATCAGAAAACAGCTGATAGTGTTCCTCATGATAAACATCAGACGAAGTCTGTGAATTTCAAGAAGGAGGAAATGGTGGGTCACAGGAACTCATCAAAAACAAGTACTGATGTGTCAAATGAGCTGAAGGCGTTAGCAACAAATCAGACACAACTTGTTATGATGGTTCAGCATTTGTTGGGGAGAGTTAACCAACTAGATGCACCTGTGATCAAACCACTGAAAAGGAAATCCAAGCCCAAATCTAAGAATTCCATTTCAGCACCATCTCCACCTTCATCAGCTGTTAATTATGAGAAACAAGTTATGGTTAGATCTGTTGATGAAAACAGACCCAAAACCAAAAAGGTTTGGGTCTCTAAAGCTAACTAGTTTCTTATGATAAATGCAGGGTTCTTCAGCATGCCAAAGAAGCATCTGGTATGTAGACAGTGGAGGATGTATGCATATGACTGGGAGCAGTTCTCTTCTTAATGACTACTCTCAAGGAAAGAAGGGATTTGTCTCATTTGGAAATGATGCTAAGGGTTACATCATCGGGAAAGGATTTGTGTCAAATGGAGAAATCAGATTTGATGATGTTAACCATGTGGAGAATCTCAAGTATAATCTACTGAGTGTCAGTCAGATGTGTGATAAAGGGCATGTTGCACTTTTCACAAGCCAGAACTGCCGGATTCTGTCTTCCAAAGTTCTGAGGCTGATTGACAAGGTATTGGATGAACATACTCTCCTGAAGGCCAACAGGATAGGAAGAGTATATGCCTTGGATTTGTCAAAGAAGATTGCGTTAAAAGGTCATCCTTGCCTGTTCTCCAAGGCCTCTCCTCAGGAATCTAAACTGTGGCATAGAAGGCTGGGTCATGTTAATCTCAAAAACATGAATCAGCTGATCCATAATAGTTTAGTAAGAGGTCTACCAATAAAGGAGTTCCTCTGTGATGAAACCTGCACTGCTTGTTTAAAAGGGAAACAACACAAAGTCTCTTTCCCTCCTATAGAAGAACCAAAGTCCACTGCCTGCTTGCAATTACTGCACATGGATCTCTTTGGTCCTGTGAGAGTAATGAGCATGGCAAAGAAGAAATACTGTCTGGTAATTGTGGATGATTACTCCAGATTTGTATGGACCTTCTTCTTGCATTCAAAGGATGAGGCTGCTCAGACAATTATTAACTTTGTGTTGTATGTTGAGAAGCAGTATTCACTATCAGTCAAGTGTATAAGAAGTGATAATGGAATTGAATTTAGAAACCATACACTTGATGATTTCTACCTTTCAAAAGGAATCAAGAGGCAGTATAGCATCCCAAGGACTCCAGAACAAAATGGATTAGTGGAGAGAAAGAACAGGACCCTAATTGAAGCTGCAACGTCTATGTTGGCTGACTCTGGTTTGCCACTGACCTTTTGGGCTGAAGCTGTCAACACAGCATGCTATGTGCAAAATAGAGCTTTAGTGAATCAGAGGTTGATGAAGACTCCTTATGAAGTTCTACATCATTTGGCTCCTCTAATTTCATTCTTTAGAGCATTTGGCTGTCCTTGTTACATTCTCAACACAAAGGATCAACTCCAAAAGTTTGATTCTAAGGTGGATGCAGGGTATTTTGTTGGGTACTCATCCACTTGCAAGGCTTACAGAGTGTTCAACTGTAGAACAAAGATGGTTGAAGAAACCTTGCATGTGAAGTTCAATGAATCTCCTAAGGACAAAATACCACAAAACCCTGTGGAGTTGTTTGATCTGGACATACTGCAATATGTTCCTTATCAGCCTCCAGCTGTTGCAGATCATGTGAATTCATCACCTTCTGCAGCTAGTCATCCATCTGGTGGTACTGATGTTCATGATGATCCCAGTACTCACCTATTCAAGTTTAGTGATCAACTACCTGAGTCTACTCAACTTGATGTTCCTGTAGCTTCAGTAGCACCATCCACAACAAATGCTGATGAGATTTCTGAATCCTCTACCTCATTTGAGCTGCCATCTAACACTTGGTTTCAAGAATCTGGATCAACATCTGTTGCTGCTGAGCGTGCTACAAACACTTGCACAGATCTCATAGTGTATCAAGAGCTGAAGAATCACCCAACGTCTCAAATCATTGGTGATATCAATGCTGGTGTCTCAACTAGAAGTCAATTGTCCAACTTCTGCTTCTATGCTCTTTTCATCAGTCAGCAAGAGCCAAAGAACTATCATATTGCATTAAGAGACAATGGATGGGTTGATGCCATGCAGCTTGAGCTTCTTCAGTTCAAAAAGCAGCAAGTGTGGGAACTGGTTCCTCTACCCCCAGGTAAGTGTGCAATAGGCACTAAATGGGTGTTTAGGAATAAAACAGATGAAAATGGGCAAATTGTCAAGAACAAGGCCAGATTGGTTGTCCAGGGGTTTTCACAAGAAGAAGGTATTGATTATGATGAAACCTTTGCCCCTGTAGCCAGACTGGAGGCAATTAGATTGTTCTTAGCCTATGCTGCATTCCACAATCTTAAAGTTTTTCAAATGGATGTCAAAAGTGCATTTTTATATGGTAAAATAAAAGAAGAGGTTTATGTGTGTCAACCACCAGGTTTTGAGGATAATAAACATCCTGATTGGGTGTATAAACTTGATAAGGCTCTTTATGGGTTGAAACAAGCTCCTAGAGCCTGGTATGAAACACTGTCAAATTTTCTTCTTCAGAATAATTTCACTAGAGGCTCCATAGATAAAACTTTGTTCATTAAGAAAGTGGCTCAGCATAAGCTCCTTGTTCAAATTTATGTTGATGATATTATTTTTGCTTCCTCTGATCCACAGTTGTGTGATGCATTTACAAAGTTGATGCAACAAAAATTCGAAATGAGTGCCATGGGAGAATTACAGTTCTTTCTAGGTTTGCAAATCAAACAAAAGGCTGATGGAACCTTCATTCATCAGTCAAAATACACAAAAAGTCTTTTGGCAAAGTTTGATTTACAACACTGTAAGCCGTGTTCTACTCCCATGTGCAGCACCACACAACTGGATGCAGATCAGAAAGGTAAAGCTGTTGATGAAACACTTTACAGATGTATGATTGGGTCCTTGATGTACTTAACAGCTTCTAGACCAAATATTATGTTTGCAACTTGTGTTTGTACTAGATTTCAGGCTTCTCCTAAAGAGTCTCATTTGATTGCAGTCAAAAGGATCTTTAGATATCTGCAAGGTACTCAATCTCTAGGTCTTTGGTATTCCACTGGGCACTCTTGCAAATTAGTTGCTTTTTCTGATAGTGACTATGCAGGGTGTAAATTAACTAGAAAATCAACTTCTGGTGGATGTCAATTCCTAGGCAACTGTTTGGTTTCTTGGCAGAGTAAGAAACAAACATCTGTTGCTACATCCACTGCTGAAGCCGAGTACATTGCTGCTGCAAGTTGTACATCTCAGGTACTCTGGCTTCAGAATCAATTACTGGATTATGGCATTACAGAGACTAAGACTCCATTACTAATGGATAGTGCTTCAGCTCTTTGTATTGTCAAGAATCCAGTCCAGCACTCTAGGACCAAACATATTGAGATCAGACACCATTTTATTAGGGATTGTTTTGAAAAAGGTCTGATTGATCCAAAGTTTGTTCCTAGTGCTGATGAGCTTGCAGACATATTCACTAAGCCTTTGGACAGTTCAACTTTCCAAAACCTAGTGTTAAGGCTTGGTATGCTGCAGCTAGAATAAGTGACAACTACTGATGATCTCAGTCAACAAGTACTGATGAGCATTCGTATACTACTGTCACAAATAAGTACTGAAGTTCTTTTATCCTCAGTAGTTTTCATAACTACTGAAGACTAAATTACTTAAAAGTACTGAAGTACTCATCTGTTGAAAAGAACTGATGTTGTTACAACTACTGCTGTAGTTACAACTGCTGATGTCAGAATAACAGATAAGTACTAATGACCTATGAAACATCTGAAACTCAGACAAAGTCTGATGAAGTGTTGAGGTCAGAATGAAACAGCTGATGAGCTAAGAATTGACGACAACAGCTGATGAGAAATTTTTCTCTTCAGTTGTTTCTACAACTGCTGCTTCACTTCAAACAACTGAAGCCAAAACCATGTCTTCAGTAGTTTCACAACTACTGATGCCTAACACCAAGTCTTCAGTTGTTACAACACCTGAAGCCAAAACCATGTCTTCAGTAGTTTCACAACTACTGATGACTAATACCAAGTCTTCAGTTGTTACAACTTCTGAAAGTTAAAACCAGGTCTTCAGTTGTTTTCAAACAACTGATGACAGCACCAACACTTTCAGTCGTTTTATATCAGCTTTTTCTTACCCTATAAATACCTAAACCTACTTTCAGACGTTTCATTAGCCGTTTTCCGTCCTTCACTCTCTCAACAATGGCGACCATGAAACTCAAACCCAGACACAACTGTGTTGCCTACCTCTCGAAATCGGCCTTCTGGAACAAATTTGATAACGCCATCGATCTTATGGTAGATTCCCAGTACCGAACCGCGTTTCTTCTGAATCCTACCATATACCCCGATTCCCTAAGCCAGTTCTGGACCAACGTCTCTGTGCAAACTAGTGAGAATGATAGCCAAATCACTCTCCAGTCGTTGGTCAACCAGAAACAGGTGGTCATCACTCCGGACATCATTCGACAAACCCTAGATCTACATGATGCCACCTGTGTCACAGAATACCCGAAAGGCACAACCGATATGTCTTTCATCAACAACGGGTATGAAGGAGACTTAAGTGCTACCACCATTTGAAGAAGCACTTCCATGATGCTGAACGTCTTATATTCCACATGGTGAATGTCTGCCTTGCACCAAAAACCTCCTCATGGGATCAAATGTCTTCCCGATGGCAACAGGTATTATACTCTATCTTTGAACGACAAACTTTAAATTTTTCTGAGATAGTGTTTATGGAACTAAAGGATCTGGCCTTGAAACCTGTGGCAAACAGATGGATATTATATCCCAGGTTTCTCATGGCCATAATTTTAACACAGCTAAAATCAGACGGCCTTGTTGGCCTTGGAGTCCCTGCTCCGGCTGTATTGCCTGAAGTATACTCCAGGCACAACTCTGACCCTACATTGAAAGGGGCTGCCCGGCTGCTAAAACCCAAGCAGCGGGAACCCACAGCCTCCACTTCCAGATCCAAAGTCCCCACCAAACCCAAAACCAAAAAGCCCAAAAAGGCTACTCAGGGAGATGAGTCCCCTGAGGATGCCCCTGTAACACCAATACAGGAAACACTTACTGGTTCTAACCCCCCAGTAGTGTCCAAGACTCCACCAACCCTAGCCGCTCAGGCATCCTCTCAACAGGATCCTGATGCAACCAAAATTGGGGATACCACAATGCTGGAACCTATCTCAATTGAGAAGGTTACCATTGAAGAGCACCAGTCACCCCGGGTGCAATCTGCTTCAAACCTATCTCCAAATGCAACCGCCCCTCAAAGCCCAACATTTATTGTTGCACAAGTGTTGAGTCAGCTGCATTCCTCTCCTCCTCCCCAGACACCAATTACAATGGGGAGAACCTCAACAGCTGAGGAAGAGGACCAAAATGCTGCTGATAACCCACAGCACAGGGGTTATAATGTTCAATCTCCCCGTGTAGAGGAGGAGGTTAGAACATCTGGTGAGGCTGCCACTTCTACTGATTCAGCAAATGAACAGGATGAAGTTGGTAACATCTCTAAGACCTCACCAGAGGCAACTGCCGATGAAGGACTCAGTCCTGAGGCAGGAAGTCCCCAGAACCAAGAGCAAGGGGCACATGCTACAACTGATCTACACTCAGGGCATGTACATCCTGATTCAATCAGGAGGTCAGATGATTCAGCAAAGACTGATGATGACCTGGGCTTTTTCTTTGATGTTTTAGCCCATAACACAATCCTTGAGGCTGAGGTGAGCAGACTCAAAGAACTGCTTGCCAAAATGTCTCAGGATCAAAGTCCATCTGCCCCAATAAACCCACAGATGGCACCTTCATCTGAAGGTTTACCAAACACTCAGCCACTATACTCAACTGAGCCACCAGCCACTGTTTTTGGCACCACCTCTCAGGGACAGAACCCCTCTGAGCAGATGGTTGCTACCTTTCAAAATTCCTTATCTCTCATCACTCCCATCATCAATGAGATTGTGCATAAAGCCATTGATGAGAGGATTTCCTCAAATCTACAAACACTTGTTGATGATGCTGTGCAAAGGAAGCTTTCTGCCATTCAAACCCCTGAACCCAATGCACCCAAAAAGGGGGAGTCTAAGGCAGTGAAAGAACGAAAAAGAAAGAGAGTGGAAAATGAGAAACAAGAGAAAGAAAAGGAAAAACAGCTGATCACATACAAAAGAAAGAAAGTGCTGAAACTCAAAAGCCTGATGAAGAGAAATCATTGGAAGATCTGATTAAAGAAGCTGATGAAACTCACAGCAGATCAATGGACAGAATAATAGATCAACTCTTCAGACAGGGCTTTGATACAACCACATTAGACACTGAGATCAGAAGGCTGGAGATTGAAGAGATACAAGAAAGATGGGCCAGTTATAGTGTGATGGAAAGGGAGAGGTTGGAAATAATGATCAGGTTTACTGCAAAATACTTGGGAAGATCATTAATTGAGATTAAATCATGGACCAGAGACAGTATTCTGGCAATAACCACCAGAATCTGTACTTCTGAAGCATTCAACAAGGGGTTAATTATCGAAGCACTAGATGAAGCAGGTGCTGGGAAGAGAACTGATATGGCCAAGCTTTCCAAAGCCAAACTCACCATAAAAATGCTAGATCAGCCTTCCCAAACTCCCTCTCAAAAACAACCAACCCCACAACTCTCCAAATCAACTCAACCCTCAAAACCAACTCCCTTACCCCAAAAACCACCTCAAACCACATCCAGTGATGCACCCAGAAGGAGGAGAAGGGTGTTGAGGATGGTAGAAGAGAAGAAGAAGATGATGAAGAAGATAGTCTGCCAATCTCTGCTGTTCTAAAATTACCTGAGCCCAGAAGTCAACAAATGATCACACCAGACTTTCAGAGGCAAATGGTGAAAGTTAAGATTGAAGAAGAAGAACAGCAGAAACACACGATGAGCAACTTTTGAAGATGATTGACAAAGAGTTTCCTCAGTCATCATCTATACAAGCCATGAAGAAACACGCTCAAAGGCTGTATGCTCTCAGGTATACCTTTCAATATCAAAAGGAGAGAGTAAGGATTTGGCCAGACCCCAGGGTTAGTTCTAGAATTCATAAGAAATCCATACCAAGTAGATACAATGGCCAAGTGAGAAAGACCATAGATGCTGCTATTATGTTGGCCATTGTAGTCTCACCCTGGGAAATACTTGAAGACTTCAAGAGAGCCTACAAGTCAAAGATGACCCCTCAACTCTAATGGAGAACAAAATGGTCAAGAAGGGGTTGTTATACAAGAGGCTTGAAGAGATCAAGAAAAATGAACTCCAGTTGTTATTAGAAGGGACTCACCCAGATGAATTTGCTTACAGAGAGATAACAACTGTTGAGTTGAAAAATGGAAAGACGATAAAGTACTTATCAGAGTACTATGGCCCAGAGTTCTTCTTCGAAGGAGAAGCAGAAGAACTCACTAAGGAGGAACAAGTTGTTCTCCTTGAGGCCTACGTCAGAGAGTCTTATAGACTCATCAATGGGAAGTAGGTTTCATGGTTGGGATAACGGCTCTGTGTCCAGTTCCCCAAGACAGAGTTCCCTTCCATCCTTGACATTCACATCTACTGAAACCTGTTCCCTAGCCTGTGCTTATCTGATATCTCTGAAGCTGATCAAGAGAGTATTTCTGCCAAGAATAAGTGGGACCTCAATAAGCTTAAAGGTTTTGGCTGCATTGGTTCAGGGGGAGTTTGTTGGACCAAAAGAACCAATGAGCCTGATCAGAAAAACCTTTAAGTCCCACGGACATTACAACAACTGAAGTAGTCTGCAACAGCTGAAGACATCAGCTGATAACAAGGTCTGAAGACAAAGTCTGAAGTGAAAGAGCTGAAGACAAAGTCTGAAGTGAAAGAGCTGAAGACAAAGTCTGAAGACAAGAGCTGAAGACAAAGTCTGAAGCTAAAGAGCTGAAGACAAAGTCTGAAGTGAAAGAGCTAAAGACAAAGACTGAAGACCAAGTTTCAGATGATTGTCACAACAGCTGAAGAAGACCTCTTCAGTAGTTGTGATGGTTTCCTTTCAGTAGTTGTATTTTCTTTTCTGTACTTGTAGTTTCAGTAGTTTTATGTTTCTTCGTGTACTTAGAATACTCTGAGATGTTGTCAGTTGTTGTGAACATTCTCAGTAGTTTGCTTACTTTCAGTAGTTTGTAATAATTCTGTTAGACGTCACTATCAAGTGACATCAGCAGATGTCACATTCCTTTATATAAGGAATGCTGACCTAATTGTAATCGGGGCAGCTTAGGAAAACCTAGCAGCCGCCATACCGAAGCATGTGTGCATGAATGTTATTATCCCTTTGCAGAAAACCCTATTTCTATATAACCGTGTACTGTTCAATTGAATATTTATTGTGTTCTTGCTATATTTGCTTAATTCTTGATCTAATTCCGCTGTGATTCAACTCTAATTGATCAAACTTAGATCACTGATCCTAACAGCTTTAAAGATTAATCATCTGGCTGAACAAGTAAAAGAAGCAGAAAAAGACCAAGCCATAGAACAAGATGTTGAAGAATCACTCAAGGCAACAGAAGAAGTGTAGAAGAATGTAGAAGAAGCTGGTCCTTCTCATTCATAAAGGTTTCTAACAAAAAAATAGACAAAACAAACAAACAATCATGTCTAACATATCAAACAATCAAAACAAATCATTTCAGCATCATACAAATCAAACATTCATAGATTACATAAGTGTAATCTGTAAAACTTATAAACAAACATTGAAGCATACAAAAAAGATAGTAACAGTTAATCGTACAGTAACTGTAACAAGCAATCATACAAGTAATCATGCAATCATACATGTTAACAATCAATCATGCATAACACAATCATACAATCAAACAGTTTAATTATAACACACTATCATTACAATCATATCATTAACAAAAACAAACACATACACATTTTACTAACAAACAAAACATTAACAAGCAAACATTAAAAGGATGGCAACATCATCCTTATGGGGAGTATTGTTGGACACAACAAGTGCATTAATGGATTAATGCTTTAAAGGTTGATGCTTGCCATAATCAAACATAATCAAACATAATGTGTTCTAACAATCAAACAATCATTAACTAACACCTTAGCATCATTAACAATCATAACATTCACTAGTCATTGTTTAAATTTCTTTTTCAGGTTTGTACATAAAAGAAATTTTGACAAGTACCCGCAGTGGATGAAGTACTGCAATGCGGATGAACAAAAGCTCCAATGCTGATGAAGAACTGCCCACAGCGGATGTACCAGAAGATGCAACGGATGAAGATCAAGCCCAAGTGCTCACAGCGGATGAAGAGATCCCAAAGTAGATGAGTAACATACAGCGGATGCCTGTCCACAGCGGATGTTCATCCACAGCGGATGAACATCCCACAGCGCACAACAAACAATGCAAACACTTCACAACGGACAGCATCCAAAGCATAGCGGACAAGTGATCTGACTTCCATAGCGGACATCTTAACATCCACAGCGGACAGCTTATAGACTTAGGATTATTTATGTAATTTTCATTTACATAAGGGTAGTTTAGTAATTGTATATAGCTCTTTGTATAGGCTATAAATAGCATACTACCCTAATCCTTTGTAAGCTTTTGAATAATCAATCAATCAAGCAGTTATTATTATTTCTTGCAATTCTAACATACATAACACACAATCACTCACACACACTGATTTCATAGCATCTATCAGTGGTTTCCGCACCATGTTCATGTTTGTTAATTGAGAGATTAGAAAAGATCCTTAGGAGAAATCAACCAGTGTTTGTTCTTGTTTTTCATACTCAACAACAAACATTCATTCACACAGAAAGGTTGATTTCATCAGGAATACGCAGAGAAGGAAGGGTAGGTGTCATAGAAGCAGTCACAAACCTAGTCCAAGGTCCAGTACTAGCTATAGCTGGAACACGCTTCCTGTAGACCATGCGATTAACATAGGTGGGATAGTAACTCCAGTTCCGTGGAGCGTCACGCTCGGGTAGTGCAAAAGGCTGATCCCAGTCTATCTCTTCAGAAGGATAGGGATGTCGGGGCCAGGTAGATCCTCTATCAGGTACGAGAGGAGGAGGAGGTGACTCAAAACGTGTAGGCCTCTTACCTAGAGCCCGTGAAGATGATGCCATGCTGTGAGGTACGTGACGTGTATGCCAATGAATATACAGTAAGGGATAAGTAACGAGTAACTAACAAACTATGCGGTTATAGTCTGGTGTGTATGCAACCTAGTTCCCTAAAACCAATGGCTCTGATACCAATATGTCACACCCTCAAAATCCATATGCTGGGTTTTACCGCGAGGCGAGTGAACAAACCAGGATCTCAGTCATTAGTTACTCAGAACGACACTATATGCAACCTTTAAAACAATTCCAAGTTTGAAACTTTATAATATTTAATAACCCAAACACAAGGTACTAAATATAAACTGCGCAAAAAACGTGCTCAAACCAAAATGCGTAAGTAAATGCTAAACTAAAAGTACAATGTTTGAACAAAGGCTGCTTCACACATGCGTGCCCCTAGGGGCAGCTGCTAGAAACGACCTGAGAAAAGCATACTAAAAGTGTCAACACGATGGTTGGTGAGTTTAAGAGTTTGTAATCAGTCATAACCAGTTGCGTTAGTAAAACATAAACAAGTGCATTGAAATAGATAGCTAGTCTAATTTCATTAGTAAAGAACAATAGTGATTTCATGATCGAAGCTAACTATATCTGTCTGTTTGCCTCCCGCCACGACATACCAGGTCGTGACGCTGTAGTAGTTTAGGACAATATTGCACCCGTTGACTTCCGGTCACCGGGTGGGGCTTTTCAGACCCTGTAGTACTATCCAAAATTTCCCGCTAGATTCCTTAATTAACGATCCGAAAGTGTGAGGGCTTTCTATGGTATAACTCACTATGTCTTACCAAACACATGTTATAACAGTAAAGCGTTTTAAAACCAAGTATGCTTTCTCCCCCAAAAAGAGAAGGAAGTAAAAGTGGGGCATTGAACTCACCTGGTGCGCAAACGAATGATTGTAAAAGCTAATGATGAGTGGAAATACAACCCTTCAAAGGTTACGTAGAACATACAAGTACATAAGTATGTGTACATAGAAAACTTAACAACCCTAAGTGCTTAATAACCACATTGACCCAAGGTTTTGGAAAACAAGACTCATTTGACCAAGTTGACCCGTTTGACCCGTTGGTGACATGTCAAGTTAAGTTCTTGTTTGATCAAGCATAATCATACATGGATATCACACAAGTTATTTACGTATGCCACATTATAAACCCTTAAGTGCGATAAAGCTCATCATACACCATGGTTTATCAAATAACACATATAAATCCCAAGAAGTCCACAATTACAATTTTAACTAACACATCATGCATCATCATGATTCTATCATAATTCCAACATAGTTCCACAATCACCTAACACCATCCATTATCATGTATATTCAATAAGAGCCTAAATTTCCAAAGTTGTGCATCAAGTATTCATCCAACCCAAACAACACAATCTACCACCTTAGACATCATCAACAAACATTCTAACATGATCCTAACATCATGAACATGCTCAATTAACAATATTCAATGATCTACATAAATAACGTTTCCCTTTCGGGAAAGTAACACCCAAAACCAATCTAACATCCAATTCTTTCGTAAATTCACCAAATTTATGCCTAATCAAGTCCATAACAACCATCTAGACATGACTAACCTCATTAATTCATCATAATTAATTAATCTCATGCATAAAAGTTACTATTCATAGTAAGGTATGAACAACCATTTAATTTCAATCATAGATTCATCAATATTATACCTAATCTAGTTCATAGCATTCATAATCATCCATTTACATCAACAATTCATCAAAACATAAATTCTCATGAATAAAAGTTTCCACTTTTGGCAATGTATGAACTAGATGACAAAAATCATGGATTTCTTGCATAATCTACATAGATTAACATTCGTACAACATAACTAACATCATATCATCAACAAACAACATCAATTTTTACATTTCTTCATAATTTTTGAATTAGGGTTCCTCAAGAACCAAAAATCATAAAATTAATCAAAATCTAACCTTTTAATCTTGTGGAAATCAAGAATTGAACTTGCTAACTTGTTGTAATGCTTGAATCACACTAAAAATCGATGATGGCTTGGCTTGGAAGATCAAAATCGTAAAGTTGAAGTTGTGTGTGGGTGGTTTCGGCCAAATGGAAGGGGAGGGGACTAGGGTTGGGTTTTTACCAGATTTAAGTTTTGTAGCTTTTATAAATTAACCACTAATCACAAAGCACATGAAATAAATATAACACGTTGTCATGTTATAAGGTAAAATTCACAAATAATATTTAAAATTCACAAATCACATAACTACAAACTAATAACCAACATTATTAATCTTGTTATTATCAGATAACCATTGTTAATTATTATTAAGTCACCAACGTTCAACGACAACTAGTGTGTGCTCACGACACGTGTATGCAAGACCTAACGGAACTAACAGAGTTTGGTAATAGAAAATTACCGGATGTCATAATTCTTGACCTAGCCTCTGAGGTAAATAGTAAGGACTTCCTTACAATCCCTCTATCTCAAACACCACAAGTCCAACCCCACTCTCCCCAACCTGAATCCTCTAAACCTGATTCTTCAAACGTTCAACGACAACTAGTGTGTGCTCACGACACTGTATGCAAGACCTAACGGAACTAACAGAGTTTGTTAATAGAAAATACCGGATGTCATAATTCTTGACCTAGCCTCTGAGGTAAATAGTAAGGACTTCCTTACAATCCCTCTATCTCAAACACCACAAGTCCAACCCCACTCTCCCCAACCTGAATCCTCTAAACCTGATTCTTCAAAGGCTGAATCTTCCTATGATCCTAAAGGGAAGAGGAAGCTTACTGCTGAGGAGCTTCTAGAGGAGGAAAAGTTGGAAAAGCTCAAGAAGAAGGGAAGTGTAATGACTGGAAACTGTTGGCTACCGCAACAAAAGCAGCAGTAGCCGCTCAAGAAATTACCAACAACAAGAGGAGAGTGGAGGTTATGGATAGGCTCATCAGCCTAGGAGTAGTTAATGAAGATATCCTTCTACTCCTACTTGATGAGCTTGTAAAGCTGGAGAAGACAACCTTGCTACAAAAAGAAAATGTGGAAGCAGCAAGGTTGGCCGAAGAGGAGGAGAAGAGGAAAAGGAATTAAGAGGCTATGGAAAGAGAGAGGATTGAGAGGATAGCCTTTCTCTGCTCTAGAGGCTATTCTCAAGAGGAGCTGGCACCTCATGATTATGATAGGATCTTGTTTCTTTTTCACAAAAAGCAAGATCAAATCAACAAAGGGAGGAAGAGGATTGCTAGGGAGAAGCTAAAGGAGAAGAAGAAGAAGGAGGAAGAAGCAAAGCTCGTAGCTGCCAAAAGTGAAGGAGATAAGGAATGGATGAAAGCTTACCTCAAAGCCCACAGCTTCACCAGCAAACAAGTAGGTCCTATGTTAGAGAAGACCCTACAGCGACATGTTAGTGACATCAAGGCTAACATTCGCTTAGGAAGAAGGCAGGAGTAATTCCAATACCAAGTGTTAGAAGAAGGAACCCAAACCAACACCCAACCAGCACCCAAACCACATCCTACACCCACATCTTTTCCCTTCCCTATCAAAACGTAACAAACCACTGAGCCTTACACCCCTAAACCCACACCATCATCCTACCTACACCCTCACCTACTGCTTCCCCAACAACCACCACCACCACCTATCCTTAAACCAAAACACAGCCCAGAACCCAATTTATACCCAAACCATCCTCTGAAACATCTAGCCCCCGACCTTAGAAAGTTCAAGAGATCAAGAGAAGCTCATCACTTCACCACACTGAGTGGACATCTCTTATGAGGGAGAGACAATTAACTAAATATACTGATGGCTCTTCCAGTTTCCTCATAAGAGATGCATTCCTTGATTGCCTAGGGAAACACTAGACTAATCTCTCCAACTTCTTGCAACCAATTCAAATGTTTTTATAGAATAAGAGATAAAATTTAAAAAGAAGACAGGTACTTACTGGACATTAGGAAGGGAATAACTTTCAACCAACCCCTCAATCCTAGAAAACAAATATTCTAATGGAGGTTCGATGAACCTTCACACAGCTTTGTAGTGGAAAGGGAGAATGGTGAAGTAAACAGGGTTGATACTTCATCTCTGTTACACTTCAGCCGATTTGACATTGCTGAGTTAACCGATAAACCATTCTCCAATCCCTCCAACTCTCACAGGTTGCTGCTCACATAAGAAATCATCTAAGCAGTCTCATCTGTTGAGCTTACAAAAAAAGCCAAGACTAAAGAAGAGTCGAAGAGGAGAAGCAAAGGAAGAAGAAGAAGTAGCCACCACAGGAAGAACATTCCTGCAGATGGTTGAAGTCCAACTTGGAACCAATAGTTAGATGGGAATATGACAATAATTTCCATCAACTAAGTCTCTTCATAGTGACGCAGTAAAAGGTGCATGTCATTTAGAGCAATAGACTTGATCTATTATCTACGAATGACTTTTACAAGCTTCTTACCACCACATCAGTGAAGAACAAGGAGACAAACAAATATCTTCTTTCCCTGGTACTGAAGACCTTATGAAGCAGAAGGAAGTGATGTTTTGGTAGCATCAGCCTAGGTAGAGTTTGTTGGATCATATGAGGCTAGTGCAACCAAAACAACACTTAGAGTATTTTGATGTACAATTAAAGAAGTCTTCCGAAGACAAAGCTACTCTTTCAAAGAAAGACAAGTTGAAGGTGTTCCGAAGCTTAAGTATGATGAACTTGTGAAGGAAAACTAAGTCTTTTGAGACTAAGTAGTTTTCCTTTCGAAGTATATGAAGAACTTCCGAAGGTAGAACCAAGTCTTCTTAGACCAAGTAGTTCTCCTTCCAAAGTATTCACACTTAGAAGATCCAAGACAAAGTCTTTCGAAGAATGATGACTTGCAGAAGACTTGGAAGAAGTTGATTCTTCCAAAGTATAAATGGTCTCAACCATTTACCTTCGGAAGAATCAACTATGAACCAGTGGACATAAGTATGGGTTGTTTGACATCCGCTGCCAACTCTAATATACTGCCTGGCGCTTTCCCAAGCCCATGTTGTTGACCATACTTTAATCCATTTTTCATCTTTATCAGTTAGTATAGTTACCATTATTAGTTGGTGATAAAAGGTAGGTCATGGACCTGTCATGACTATCTAATCTAGGATAGTATTTTATCTTAGATACTTTACTTCTAGCAATGTAGTATTTGTCTAGTGGTAAATTCCAGCTGGTTTTCTAAGTATAACCGCTGTAGATAGTAGTATATATTTTTCTCATTGTAACTTACGAACTATACTTGTAAGAATCTTGTAATACTGAGTTGAGAAATAATATATACATTATCTATAAAAACCATTCTTTGTTGTCATTAACTTATTATATTATTGTTTAACTTAGTTAGAGATTCTGCTTCATCAACCGAGTTATATTAAGTGAGTTTGTGAGATAAAATTGTGTTGTGAGACCAACACCGATCTGCAGTTAACATGTTAATATTATGAGCCTAGATAGGTTATTTCAACGTTACATTATGGCATGGTTATGTTATATCACCGCACCGTTATGCTAACCATATAAGCGTCACTGTTGTATCCTGTTATATTAATTCATGTAATGTATAATTATTAATATATGATTAAACATTTCAAAGACTAATTAGAACTCACTCAATCACACTGACTTTTTAGTATGCATGTGAGGTAAATTAATGATGCTTGAAGTTAGGGTTTAAAATGACTTCATGATGGAGTATACCCTGCTAAATAAAGACTAGCCTATTTCAATGCTTATGATATGTTTTTAAGATAACAATTAGGCTTATGTACTAGACAACCATTCTTTTTTATGAATACTTGTTGATCTATGAAGAAGATAATCTGCCGAAAACTCAAGGATTCAACACTATTTGTCACGTGCCAATTCTGCCAAGTGCTGACTCACAGCCGATCAGCACTTTTAAAGTGATGAATAATTGATTGACTGATTACCAACACTTAACTGAATGAGCTGCTGATCAACAGCTACACTAGACAAGACTGTCTATACAAAAGTATATACGCAGCTGTTGTGTTCTACCTTTTGGAGACAACATAGTACTAAAGCTGCTAAGTTTTGATGTACCAATTGCCTGTCTAAGATGTACATATGTTTTCCTAAACCAGGAATAGATATAATGTGATATATTCTTTATTTTTAGCTTTCATAGTATAAATACCTTTCACTTGTATAGTTTTGAGGCTAGCTTATTAGCCCACCTGTTATCTGTTGATTGTTACTCGTTGTACTCAAAAAAGATTAATCAACAAAATATTTTAAAAAAACATTTTGTGTCTTTATTATTACTAAAAGTATTCATGTTTGTTAAGTAAGACAGTTGACTTAGATTTCGTATTTATCATATGCCGATCACTAGAAAAGTCTTGTTAGTTAATAACCCAATCCAACATTGCTGATGAATGTTTTATATATTTTCCGACAAAAATAATGAAAATTTTAATTTAATAATTATGAAATGATGTGTAAACCCAACTGTGAGGTCTCCTTGGACGGGGCCTTATGTCTATACTAATACATAACTACACTTCAATGCCTTAGGTTTTATGTTTATGATCTCAAGAAGATCCATACTAATATTACCATTAATAGAGTCCAATAGACAAAAGAATTAACCTAAATTCTGGCATTTACCAAAACCCAAACAATTAATCACCCTACCTACTACCATTGACATACCTACCCTTTTAACATCTATCACTTGCCAAATTCTTGTTTTACTTACACCCTTCCTCACATCACACTATGAGGCAATGACCGCCCATATAAAAACCTTCAACTCAAATCATGAGGTTTGCGCTACGATGTTAAGGGTTTGCAGGACGGTTGTGTTGTCCCTTTGATCGATAATTAGTTCAAATGATCTATCAAAACACAGAAATCTCACTGAATAAACATAAAACTATGAATGACACAAGAGCAAGTTTCAAATATTTTCAATAGTCTCGAAACTCACACAATAAACATGAATCAAAGGTTCAAAATTGATAACAATAGACATCCAGCCACATACACAGAATACGATTAGGGTTTGCAAAAACTTGCTTACAATGAATGAAACTTTCAATATATAAGCAGAGTGTAGTTTTGCTGACAGTTTCCAGCAAACTGTCTTGACCATAACCTAGTTTCACCCGACGACGAACACAGTCTCGTCCGCCGGTGAACTAGATCAGCTGACTTCAAGCAAAACTCAATTTCGTTCATAGTTTCGCTGGGCACAAAACTTACAAAATACAAAACACAAAATAAGTAAACTAGCATTTAACCTATTACATTAATAAACAAAATAAACACAATAACAATGGTGAGTCCAACCTATACTAGATCATCAATACTCCCCCTAGGTTGGACCTCACCCGCTTGATCTTTTGATTTAGCTCTGGTTCTTTCTTCAACAATCTGAGCTTCTTCTGCAACTTTAACAGATGTTTCCTTTTCAGCTCTAGCAGTACTCACTTCCTCTCCCCATGCACTGGCCTTTTCAAATTGCTTTGTAAATTCCTGCACGTCCATCCTCTATTCGTCAGCTTGATGTACATTCTCTGTAAGCTCCCTGACTTCAGCCCTAACTCCCTGAGCCTTGTTTGCAACCCTCATGAAGAGGCTTGCTTCAGTCCTTCTTTCAGCTTTGGCTCCAACTTTTATGTGGTATTCACACAAAACCACCAAGTCCTCATCATAAAAGGAAAATACTTCCATAGGATCAAATAATCTAATTTCCTTTCCATCCTTTACTCTAATCACTACTTCTCTCGTGTTATTATCATAAAACCAATTTTCAAACTTCTGCAACCTTGGGGATGTGGATTGGGTACCTTCACTCTATTCACTGTCTTGACTGGTTTCAACTTCAATACTATTGTGCCCTTTCCAGTCACCCAATCCATGTCCTTCTTTGATCTCCTTCTCTTAGTCTTCATATATCCAAATGACTCAAAGTTATCATTTAGCCTTTTTTAATCTCTTGCTCCAGAAACGTAGCTCTCGCACTTAGATTTGAATTAAGCAGTGGAATCTCAGCCAATCTTCTTAAATCCCATCTTGGCATGATCTTGAATGCCTTCCTCTTATGTAAGTATGAGATTCCCCTTCCTCTTCTCTTGATCATGAACATTTTCAATTCACTGTTGTATTTCTAGCTAATTATCTTCTTGTCAGATTCCTTTCGGCTTGATTCCTGAATGTTTTGAAATAACAGAGTCAGTTGTTCTGGTTCCTTCTCTTTAATGAACCAATCCTCCTTGTCCATTTCTATTATATCTCCTTTAGTTGAGCTTCTCTTAGCCATATATGTCAATGGTCGCTCGTCTACCTTATAGATTCGGGCTCAAAGTTATAATCCACCAATTGCTCCTCAATCTCCTCTTCTTCATCTATCAAATTCAACTCAGCTTCTTTCCTACCTACTTTATCTCCTTCTTCTCTAAACACTTCATCACTGGTTCAACATTTATATCAAACTATGTCTACAATCCATCCTCTACAACCTAGTCTCATCTCCTACAACACTTTCTTTAACACCACTTTCTTTGTTAACTCCTGCTTCAGCATCTGAGCCACCAACACCAGAACCACTAGCACCACTACCACTAGCACCAACTCCATCTCCACTTATGCCCTCTCCTACCCCAGTTGAACTACCCACCTATAAAAATGAGTACTTTGATGTTTCAGTGATATCATCTAACTCATCTTAAGTTAACTTATTGGGCACAACTTCCTTAAGTAGCCTCTTGATCAACTCCCATTGATCTATCATCAGACTCTTCATGCTTTCCATCACCTTATCTTTCTCCTTTTCTCTCAATCCTTGATTTGCCAACTTGGTTTTGATCATGCCCAATTCATTTGCCAAAGATGCATTTAGATTTCTAATAACATCTTGGTCTAGCTCCGATCTGGCATCTTTTCTTTCAGGAGTTTCAGAAAATGCTTGTTGCTTGTGCTTTGTTCTTCTTTCAGTAACATTAGCTGGCTCTCCCTGATTTGCCTTCTTCTTTGTTCTTTTCTCCCTTTGCATCCTCAGTTCTTCTTCCACTTCATCAATCTCATCTTCCAAATTTTATTCTTTATCTTTGGCATACCTTTTCCTTTTCTTAATTGCTTCAGCCTGTTTTTCTTGATTTTCTTTAGCATTCTTGTTTTTAGTCTCAATCAATCTTCTGATGGAATTCCACCTCTTAGCAGGATACATGTTTTCCTAAAGATATGTGATCTTCCTACTAAATTCATGTCTTACAGTTGAGCAGTCAGCAAATATCCTGGTATTCATCTGAAAAAGTCTCTTTATCTCTCCATGTCTAGGCATATTTTGGGATCAAATCATTTATCAGCATCTGCACAAATCTTGGATATAACAACCATTTATCCTTTTTCAATGTTCAGACATGCAATCAAATATCAGTTTGGCAATGTTGGCCTTCTGTCCTCTACAAAATACAATCATAGCCCTGGCCCGATCCATGTTTAACCCATCAGACCCTCCTTTTATAAGGTCCAGGCACATGATCAACACATGTGCTATGTATCTCCATTCCTTAGAAAGAAAGGACTTCTTGATCTCTTTTCTGGTGCTAAAAGGAGGTTCTTTATAGCCGATGCTCCTGAATGCATCTAACACCTATGCCACAGATAGCACAACTTCATCTTGACAATCATTCTCTAGCCTTAACACCCTGGCTATAGTCTCAACAGTAATGGCTATATCATTGCCAAGAACTCTAGCTACAATCCGATGTGGATTAGACTCAGTGTCATACTCAGCAGTGCTCCAAAAGTCTCTAACATGAAGATCATAGATAGTGGGCATATGAGATATGGCATAGCATATACGGGATTCCTTCAGCCATTTGATGTAGTCTCTAAAGCCAGTAGCCTTTGGGTTGCCATCATCTAGTAATGCTACTATATTATTCCTCTCGTGAAACTTTAAATTTTCCATCTAAACTAAAAAATAAACAGAAGTGGGTTAGTAAATACATTGATATAAGAATTAACAATGAAGTGAAACAAAACATCAGAAAAATTAGAAATTTTAACAGTTTAGCTGCTGTCGAAACTATAGTTTAGCGCAGGCAAAGTAAAATAGTTTCGCTACTGTTGAAATTGTAGTTTCACACATGCAGAGTATAATGGTTTCACTGCTGTTGAAACTGTAGTTTCGCATAAGCAAAGTTTAACAGTTTCGCTGCTATCGAAACTGTAGTTTCACACAAGAAAAAGTATAGTTTCACCCACCTATGAACATATAGACACAAACTCGACAGAAATCAACACAGAATGGTTTCGATTTAATATACATAGAAACTAGGGCTTAGTTTCATCACGCGAAAGTGAGAAACTGATCCCACTTTGTCCAATATAAATTACCTAGTTTCATTGGCAGTGAAAGTATAGTGTCGCTCGACATCAAATTTTAAATCATGTTACTCAGAATTGAGCGAATGTGCTGGCGAATCTATAGATTCGCTTAGCAAAACTGTCAGCGAAACTTAGTTTCGCTGAATCCTAACACTTAATAAATTTTGAAAATATTTGAATGATTTCTAAATTTTTTTTATGAAATGTTTTTTAAAGATTTATATACACATAAGCTTTCATGAAACTTCATCGCCCCACAAAACAACACAAAACCACCAAAGAAAATAAATAAGACAATGAAATAAAATAGAATAAGAAATAGATAAAATTAAGATTAAAAGGATATTGACACTTCTTTTTCAATGAGTTTTTCCATAGAGTCAAAGATTGTTGGGATTGCTGATATGTTTGTCATTTTAAAACCCATGCTTATTCTTTTCAATACTTAATTTGCATTGTCTTTATCAGTTTTGGTTTAATTTAGAACTCTAATGACTTGGTCCCCACAGACATTTGGCAAGGATTATCCTGTACTCATGGTTTATTGAGCAATATGATTAACTTTGCTTGATTTTCTTTTGGGATTTCAACAATGATATTAATTTAAGAATCACTATGCCTTTATTTTGGGAGCCGAAAATGAGAGCACCAGGTCTATACTTACGTATAACAGAGGAGATGATCATCTGAACTTGCTAATGAGAGCTTTAGGTCTATACTCACGTATAACAGAGAAGATCATCAAAACATGCTTATGAGAGCTCCAGGTCTATACTCACGTATAACAAAAGAGATCATCACTCTAGGTCAATGTTCTCATATAGCAGAAGAGATAAGAACGAGATATACTTTTGAAGAGCTAATGAGAAGCTTCCATTCAGATACTTTTCTGAAGAGCTAGACTAGAAGCACTTATTGTGCTAACTAGAAGCATCATTCAGGACTTGGGGATAGGGAGATTTTGGGAATTTTTGGAAATATCAAAGTAGATATTTGAAACTCTCAACCCGTTTTTTACAAGGACTTGTAACTTTGTGCAGGCCAAAATGTCAAGAGGATAATCCTTATCACCGAGTTCTTAAACTTTAATTCAGCTACACGATCAGTGTTTACTTTGTTTTCAGGCTGCGCCTACCATGCGTATCCTAACACAAGGCTGTTCACCTCCTTCAAACTTCTTTTTTCTTGGGGTTCCTAAAAAGACAAAATTGAAAAACTTAAGAGTTTAATCTTTATTCTCCCTCTAAATTTCTTTTTAACTCCCATGTAAGAGAAATTTATGTTTTTCATATTTTGTAGAAGATCAAAGAAGTGAAGGAATATGGGACACAGAAGTTTTTCAGAAAGAGTTTATTAAAAATAGAAAATGATCAAAAGAGTTATTTACAAAGTTTACACAATTTGTTATGAAAAGAGGTTTCAAAAAGATATTAAACCCAACACTAAGATCAATTCATAAAAACAAGGTTTATCAAATGTTTTAGTGAAAAGATCTGCTCTTTGATTCTTTGTGTCAATTGGAATAATATCAATGAAACCCTCTTCCTGAGCATCCCGGATTGCATGAATCCTTGTTTCAACGTGTTTGGTACGAGTATGATGAATTGGATTTTTGACGATTCCAATAGCAGCTTCATTATCACAAAAGAGTTGTGTATGAAGAAAATTGATTCCGTAATCCATCATCTGATGTTGTATACAAAGCACTTAGCAGCAGCAACTTGATGCTGCAACATATTTAGCTCTCCTGTAGATAGAGATACTGTTGTTTGCTTCTTGCTTTGCCATGAAACAAGACTAACCCCAAGATATTGACATCCGCCAGTGATGGATTTCCTATTGATCCTGCAACCACCATGATCACTACTAGAATAGGCATGTAAATCAAAGTTCCCTCCTTTTGGATACCAAAAACCCAAACGAGAAGAACCCTTTAAGTAACGAAAGATGCGTTTAACAGTTTTTCATGTGATTCTTTTGGGTTGGCTTGAAAACGGGCACAGTAGCACATGGTGAATGTAAAATTTGGACAGCTAGCCGTGAGATACATGCGAGATCCGATCATAGAATGATAGCGATGAGCATCCATGATTTCCCATTATAATTTGGAGTAAGCAGGTTTGAGCAGTGAATGGAGTAAGTTTTGGAAGCATCATCCATCTTGAACTTCTTGAGAATCTCTTGATGTACTTTTCATGGTGAATAAGAATACCATCAGGCTTTTGTTCAACCTGTAACCCTAAGAAAAGCACTCTCCCCCATCACGCTTATTTTAAAGCAACCCTTCATCACTTCTTCAAATTCTCTACATAGTTTCTCGTTTGTAGACCCAAAAAATTATCATCAACATACCCTTGAACAATCAACATCTCACCATCACCTCCTTCTTGATAATGTCATATCTATAGTTACACGAAGAGAACCCTTGTAACCTGGTGGCTGACAAACATAAATCTCCTCATCAATGTTCCCATATAAAAATGCACACTTAATGTCCATCTGAAAAACTTTAAAGTTCTTGTGAGCAGCGTGAGCAAGAAAAATTGCTGATAGCTTCAATGCGGGCAACTGGAGCAAACACTTTAGTGTAGTCAATTCCCTCCTCCTGAGCAAATCCCTAAACACCAGTCTTACCTTTTTTCGTACTAGCACTCTCCTCGACATCTGGCTAGTTCTTGAACACCCATTTGGTACCGATGGGATATTTGTTTGGAGGATGATCAACTAACCCAAACTTTTAACTTTCCTGACTGTTGAAGCTCCACTGCATAGAGTTAACACCCAACTTGGATCTTGAAGTGCTGCGGGATATTTTTAGAACACTTTGAGATAGAGAACATGTATAGAGACGTTCATTTATCAATCCAGATTGACTCCGGGTCCTCATACCATCTATAATGGAACCAATGATGTAATCATATGATATCTGTTTAAGGTTTGAAGTTGGTGTTAAGGGTTACATGGATTGGATTGAAGAGAAGATGTGGTGTGTGATATGAAGATGTGGTGTGTGATGGTTGTGAGGGGAAATTGGTTGTGATGGAGGAATTGTTGTGTAAGGTATAGGAGTTGTAGTAGAACATCAAATGGAGGTGGAGGTGGAGGGTCAATTAGAAGTTGTGGAAGAGGTTGTGAATCCAAGGATCGAATCTGGAATTATCAGGTTGATTGAACAAATAAAGATCACGGAATTATCAATATTTGATTTTTAATTTGTTTGTTTGTAAAATTGAAATCGACAAACAAAATATAAAACAAATTGAAAGCAGAACAATATAATGCAACAAAAGATTTGTTTTAATTGTTTTTCATTAAAACATAATCGATTACAATTGCTATGATGCTCTGGTGATCTTGTGATCTCCAATGATGTTCTAGATGTTTTTCTATTCTTCTTGAGTGATTGATTGATTGATTTTGATACTAAGAATATGTCTCCTTGTAGTTGTATCGATCTCCCTCAATAACCTAACAAACTCTCCTAAAAGTGTGGATCCATGCATTATTTTTAGCGGCAGAGGGATTTAACAATGGAAATTATAACTTTTCTATTATGCTAAGTTACAGCTGTAACATTCCTAATGTGACATCTTAAGTTCTCTCACATGAAGTTAGTCTTTCGTAGATGTTGACTTGATGACATCACTTCAGGCAGCTACTTGTAGATCATGTGTTGGTACTTGATGAGTACTCATGCATTTTGGTCTTCCGCAGGAAATTGGTGTTCCGTAAGAATTTGGCCTTCTGTAGGAATTTGGTCCTTTATTATTGAACTTCATCCTCATGAGCAACTCCCATCTTCCGCAGTAGCAACTTGTCATCAGAACTTGTTCTTCAGTAGATGTTGAGCTTTCGCAGGAGATCTACAGATGCACATCACTTGTTCAGATATGCTCCGGAGAACATCTAGGGAAGAACAAAATTGTTCATCCGTAGTTGTTCTTGTACTTTGTTAATTTTTTCCAAATTCACCAAGTATGAAGTTTCCTGCAATCACATATAATCAACACAAATAATATTTGGGTTAACATATATTTCATGCATTATACAATGATAAAGAATTATAGAAGTTCATTACAAGAAATGATTCTCATCTAAACCTATACAAAAATGAAGACAAAGTCTCATACCATTTTCGAGGGGCCTGATGTAAACCATACAGAGCTTTATCAAGCTTGTTACCCGTGAGGGAAATCAAGATCCTCAAAGCCTGGTAGTTGACTCACGTAGACTTCTTCAGAGATCTTTCCATACAAAAATGCACACTTTACATCCATTTGATAAACTATGAATTTCATGGATGCAGAGTACGCAAGAAAGAGTCGTATGGCTTCTAGTCTAGCAACAAGAGCAACACCTCATCATAATCTATTCCTTCTTCTTATGTATAGCCCTGTGCTATCAACCTTGCTTTGTTTCTGATGACAATCCCTCTATCATCAGTCTTGTTTCTGTATAGCCATCTGGTGCCGATAGGGTATTGACCTTCGGGAAGATTGACCAGTTGCCATACTTATTGTTTCTTGAATTGTAGCAATTCTTCCTGTATTGCCTCAATCCTACTATTGTCTTGAAGCCTCTTTAATTTTTTGGGTACAGTTTGACACGGAAAACAGAAAACAAACAGATGTTTGCAATACTTGACTTGCTTCTGTCACCCGCTCGGCTAAATCACCAATAATATTGGACACTTGATGATTGTTGTGTGTCCTGGTACTAGAATCAAATCACCTGCAATGGACACATCAAGATTAGAGACATTCAGATCATCTTGGTGAGAGGCATCTTGTGGTGGTGATGTGGAAGAATGATGAAAGGAATCAGAAGGTTTAGCATTTTCAGCTTCAGCAGCACTTTGAATACTTTCATCATTAGAATTTCTATTGTTTTCAACTGGTGCACAAGCTGGTTCAGGGTTTCTCACTTCAGTTGATGGCTCAGCTAAGGAGAAGGCATTGAGCTATGATCAACCTTAGTTGAAATAGATTGATGTTGGGTGACTGGTCTCACAGGATCAGCTGTATGGCACTTCTCATTAGCTTGATGATCAGAAGAAGGTGAATCATAGGAAATTAGTTCTTCTATCCACTGAGCCAGAGGATCCTGCATTTGACAAGTTGAACTGATCAAAAGATCTTGTAAAGAGTCAATATCAAACAACCATCAGGACCGTTTGATGATTTGGTAAAAGAGTGCTCATTGAATGAATGTTTGTTGATTCATCAATGATGTTTAATCTAGGATTAAACACCCTAAAAGCCTTTGAACAGAGGAATATCCCACAAAGAATCCTTCATCAGACTTAGGAGCAAACTTTCCTAAATGATCCCTGGGTTTAATATTGAGACCGGACATCCAAACGACTTCAAAATCCAATAAATGGTTTTCTGTAAAAAGAAGTTCATAAGGAGTTTTATTGTGTTCTTTAATTATCAGAGTTCGATTTTGCACAAAACATGAGTGTTGACACTTTTGCCCAAATGTAATGGGCAGTTTTGCATCTGCCAGCATTGTTCGTGCTGCTTTAATTAGTGTTCTATTCCTTCTTTCAGCCACGCCACTCCATTTTGTTGTGGAGTCCCAGCTGCACTGAATTGATGAACAATGCCTTTGTGTGTGCAAAACGAACTAGATCCTCATTTTTGAATACTGTCCCATTATCACTTCTGATTGATTTTACTTTTAAATCAAGTTGATTTTCTATTATTGTGATAAAATCTTTTATTATTTGGGACGCCTCGTTTTTATGAAGTAAAAGAAGACCCATGTAAATCGCGTAAAGTCATCTATGATCACCAAACAATAGTGCTTCTTTCCAATACTCATGACATGAGTTGGACCGAAGAGATCCATATGAAGTAACTTCAAAGGAGAATTGTTTGTGTTCACAAGCTTTGGCTTATGTGAGGATTTATGCTGTTTTCCTTTAAGACATGCAGTACAGTGATCAACAAAATGAAATTCTTTTTGAGGTAAACCAATGACATGGTTTCCTTTGACCAATCTGTTCATGTTTTTAAAGTTTATGTGCCCTAAAAGTCTATGCCAAAGTTATGACTCACCAAAAGATGCTTTAGACAAAAGACATCTCTCTTCAAAAGGATGAGCAAATTAAGGTTCAAAACATATGTGTTATTCTACCTCGGTGTCTTCAAGACAACCCATTCTTCAAGAATGGGAAATCCTGGTTTCAAAATATAGCAATGAGAGTCTGTGAAGTGAGTGGAATATTTCTTGTCACAGATCTGAGACAAGCTGAGCAGATTGAAGTTCAGTTGCTCGCAGTAGTTCACTTTATCAAAGCTCAGCAGTCCGTTTTCATAGAACCTTCTCCTGTAATGCTACCACCTTGTGAATCTCCTCCAAATGCTATAGTAGTCCTTGAATATGCTTGAAGTCATGAAGGAGGGAACTATCTCCTGTCATGTGTCGGGAGCATCCACTGTCCACGTACCATAAGCTATTGGACCTGTATGAATGACCCTACAAGCACAAAGAACTAGTTAGAATGAGGAACCCAAGCCATAATGGTCTTGGGTTGTCCTTTGCATCAATCACTATTACCTCTTGTATTTTCCTTTTGTTTGAGTTTTAATGAAGATGATTTCAACGCTTTTTTGTTACTTCTTTGAAGTTTGATTTCATCAATTCCATCTGATGTGTCAGAAGAGTATACAACCTTTTCTTTTGATTTTTGTGTAAAGGTTGAACAGATTTTTGCTTCATTAATCACTTTGATTTTATAATTTTGATGAGATTTCAGTGATTTGTTCAGGTTAGTTGACTTTTGATCTGAGCTTGTCAGTTGGAACTGATGAAATGGGCTTGTTTTGTGAACTTTTCAATCCTTTTTGATTAAAGTAACAATCAATTGTATTGTGATTGGTCATATCACACAATGAAAAATATTTGTTAAAATGACAGTTTTTCGTTGAGTGATTGTTCATGTCACAGATAGAGCAGTACTCAGTGAAGTAGCACTCATCTGTATTGTGATTGGTCATATCATAGAATTCACAAATACATTTGATTATCCTTTAATTTTGAAACAGAAGTCCTATCAGTCTTTGGGGTGCCAACAAATTGTTTCATAATTCTGACTTGCTTTGTTTTTATGGACTGATGATGCTTCTTTCTGTATTCCCTTATTTCCCTATCAAATTGTTCTACCTGTTCATTGTTAAAGATATCAAACCCACTTCCTTGTTTGATATTTGATGAAAACGGTGTATCAGATTTCATATTAGATTTTTGAACAAAAGTGGTTTTTCCTTTGGTAACTAAGGGAACTTTGGTTTTATCCTTGAAGTTCAATGAAACCCTGTCTGATTTGCTTGAATTTTTAGGAGATATGACCTCATAATCAGATCTGCTTTCAGCAGATGGTTTCATTGAGCATTCAGCAGTGTGCTTCATTTTACGATTTTATGGAACAAATTTTACAAAAGGCACAATTGCTTTGACTGGGCTCTTTGGTTTCTTGACAACCACAGGTTTGTCTAAGCACTCTTTGATTTTTATAGGATGACCCAATCTGATTTTATCCTCATCAGTTTCAATGTAAACACCTGGTTTGTTTTGAGGATTTGTTGTTTGAGAAATCATTGATTTGTTTCAATAGTTTTAAATTCTTTTGTATCTGATTGAGTAAGTGACTCAGGCATAACAGTGTAATTATCATTATATGAGGAGGACAAGTTTTGTACCTATCCCAGTTATATCTTTAGCCCTTTTGAGACTCAAGTAACTCTTGCAGCTTGACAGATGAGAGCTGAAACTTTTCAAGTTTCACTTCAGTAGCTGATTGCTCAGCTTTTGATTTGGTCAACAATTCAGTTAACCTCTCTATTTTCTGCCACAAGTGGTACTTTTCACCATGGAGTGTTTCCATGTCGGATAACAGAGATTTGATTTTAACTTCATGAATTCTCATTTCTTGTTTTAACATCTCTGATTTCACCTTTTCTTCTCTTATTTTATTAGCCAATTTATGATTGTGTTCCTTGTACCCTTGTATTTCTAGAACACATTTTTCAGAACATAAATTAGATTTTACCTCAGATGGCATTGGGTTTGGTCCATCATTGATATGAGCCATAAGTGCATCATTCTGAAACTATGGTTGTACTTCCTCAGCATACAGGCTCCAATGTGACAGGTGCATTTGAAGTTTGTTGATTGCTTCCTTGAGATTGATAAGTCAGCAGAGGTTGTTTTGCTGAATTGGTTGTTGCTGTTCTGCTGTTGAGTTGCTTGATTGAACGTTAGCATTTTGGTGAGATGAATGCTGACCATGTGTGGGTCTTTGAACTTGGTGTTGCTTCTCCTGGGAAATTACATTCTCGAGAGAAATGACCAGTCATTCCACAGTTAAAGCATTTAACCATGGATTTGTCATACCCCAGCTTGGTATTCTCATTAAGACTCAGTTTCTTCCCTTTAAGAAAGAACTTCTTTGCTCTCATGGCAATCATGGCCATCTGCCATTATAAATCCATTTCTTCAACATCATCAGGATCCATCTCTTCCAGATCCTCTTAAATCAAGTGAGCTGATATGAGTCTTCCACCAAGATAGGCTTCAAAGCTAGCAACAAAGGCATTGTAAGTAGCCTGCTGTTCTTCAGATCTTTGCTCATTGGGCATACTGCAGGGTGTTGCAGTGGGTTGAGCAGAAGATGAGGGTTTATGTTATTGAGTAGCACAGAATCCTGTTGTCTTTGAATGGTCACCAGTTGAGAAAAAGTCATCTTCTTCAATCACAAATGCATTCTCAACAGAATGAGTTTCTGATGAAAATTTGTAAGCCTCAATGACTTGTGGTCCACTGAGATTTCTACTCATTTCATCCAAATCCAAAGCCTCAATTTTGGCAATCATGATATCTAAGCTTGTACTCTCCAAATCAAGGGTATTCTTTAACATAGTGACATTTTGTTTCCAGCTTTCAGGTAAACTGTGCAGCATTTTCTTGTTCAATTCTTTTTCTTTGTAAGCGACCCCCATGATTTCAAGATTATTTACAAGTTGAAAAAATCTATGAAGTTGTCTTGAAATTGACTCTCCTTTGGTGTGATGAAAAGTTTCATATTGGTTTATCAGTTTACCTTTGTTAATTTCAGTCACTTCGCTACTTCCTTCACACATGATCTGTAGAGCATCCCACACCCCTTTAGTTGTTCCATATTTTTCTAATCTTTTCAGAACATCCATTTTCAGTGCTTGTGTAAGGATGGAATAAGCTCTAAGATCAATCTTGATTTTCTTATATTCTTCATCATCAAGAGTTAAATTGGGATCCTCAATGGGAATTCTTGCAGTTTTGTACTGAGCAGCTTGATCAGCATTTAGAGACAGTGGAATGTAGGGACCTTTGTAAATAGATATCCAGTAGTTAGGATCTACACCTGTAATGTAGTTTCTAAAACGAATTTTCCACTGTTTAAACTCAAATTTGTGTTTAAGCAGAGGAGGTCTAGAAGCATGCCTAATTTTAGAAAGATTATGAGAGTCCATGTTAGGTAAACTGATTTTAACTTGGTTGAGTAAGGTTTTAAGTTGATTTTAAGTTTGAGCAGTGAGTTGTTCTCTGAATTTTCTGTTCACAATCTTTACTAGATCTGTTACGTTTAGATCTATTAGCCGAAGGAGTTCTATGTTTTTGTTGTTTGTGAGTGTGAAGGTTAATCAACACAGATCTTTATGGTATCACTTCTTTGTGTTCGATTTCAGTGTGTATGTTTATCAGAAGTATAGATCTTGCTGATAAACAACTCAGTCTGCAGTTCAATCGATTTTCACACAAAATCTGAGAAGATTCTATGATGAATTCAAGAGCCGAGGCTCTGATACCAGTTGATTGGGTATGAGAATGATATTCTCGGTTGATGTGACTCAACCTAGGATCGAATATGCAGACTAAGTCAGTAATATAGTCGCGGAATTACTATATTACATAACAGATGAACTGAAGTAAATGTTTGAGTTAATGCAGCACAAGAACACCAAATTCAAAGATGTAAAATATTGATGTTATAACTGTTGAAGACAAAAACTTACAAAGTTAGGGTATGCAGCCCTATTTATAGGCATACACATACACTATACAAAAGACTAAACTACCCCTGTTAACTATACATGAGAATCTAGTCTAAGTACAATATAAACATAAACATTTGTAAGTTGTTCATCCGCATTAGTTCATACAGATGAACAAGTCTTCGTCAGCATTTGTCTTGTCAGCAGCATTTGTTGATCAGCAAGTGTTTGCTCACCCGCATTAGTTTATGCGGATGAACAAGTCTTGGCCGCATTTCCTTTTGTTCATCCGCATAAACTAATGCGGGTGAACACTTGTCAGCATTTCTTCATTTGTTCATCCGCATAAACTAATGCGGGAGAACAAGTCTTCAGCATTTCTTCTGTATTCATCCGCATTTGTTAATACGGGTGAACAAACAATTGTTAGCATTTGTTCACAAGTAATCCGCATTAACAAATGCGGGTAGTCTATACTTAGTCTTTTTCTGTATTCTTGGTCTTCTGTAAATAATGTCTTCTGTAATCTTCTGTTGTCTTCTGTTAATGATGTTTTCCAACCAGAACAACCTCCAACCACCTCTTAAGTTAGCAAGTATGATCCTTACAGGGTCTAACATATGTGTTATGATTATACATATCACACCACTTGCAGTATTTTTCTTCAGCTTCACTATCAGACTCCACTATCTTCTTCTGTTTCTTTTTCAACTTTCTTTCAATCTTTGCTGCTGAAGTATCTTCTTGTTGTTGATGAGGATTCACATCTCTTTGTTTTCTCTTTACTTTCCTGACAATTTGTGATTCAGCAAATGTTTTCTTCTTCCGTAGATCTTCAACTGATGACTGTTTTGATTTAGATGAATGCTTCGTCCGCAGATCTTCTACGAAAGTTGACTTTGGAGCAATTTTCCTTTGCTTTTCTATGGATGTGTGAGGACCAGTATTCTTCTTTCGTAGGTGTTTTGCTGAAGTGTTTCTCTCTTCTTCCTTTATAGTTCTTTTTGCTGATTGACTTTTGTGCTTTTTGTTGAGCTCTTGAATTCCTTTATTAAGCTGACCAATTCTTGTGTAGATGGTCTTCAACAAATTTCTTTGTTTTGGGAATAAGGTAGCTTGATTTCCTTAAGGACTTTGGGAATTATAGGTTCAATTTCCACATTCTTTTCCTCACCCAACCCAGCACAATCTTTCTCATTAGGCTCATCAACCTCATCCAGATCATCATAGTCATCAAAGTCAAATTCTAATTCATTTTGTTTTGAAAATTTTGATTCAGATGAATCAGTTTCACTGAATTCAATATCTTCACCATTTACCACTTCATTATTTTCAACTTTTGATTCAGTTTTGGTGCTTGACACAAAATGATTTGATAAACTGTTTGTTATTGACTCAGGTAGTGTGCTGTAATTATCATTTACTGTGGTGCAACAACATTGAATCCCAACCCATACCTATTCTTTGATTTAATATGAGAGTTTAACAGTTTCTCTTATTACTGTGATGATAATTGGAACTTTTGAAGTTTCACTTCAGTAGATGCATGATCAGACATGGACTTGGTTAAAGAGGTTGTCAGATGCTCAACTTATGCTTTCAGATTATAACTTTTAGACATAAGTTTATCTAAATTATTTTGCAAGGAAATGATTTTGACCTGATACGGTTTATGTTCTCTTACATGAGATTCATTTAAAATCATTATTTCTTTGACTTTATCAGCCAATTGTTAAGCATGGACCCTGTATCTCTCTACCTCTTCAACACATGTTGGTGAACATAACCTGTCCCTTACCTCTCTAGCAATGGGTGGAATATTTTTTCCAAGTTTGCCATCAGTGCTTGATTTTCCTCCTGCACTTCCTTCTTATACATGCTCCAATCACAAGTTCCATCCTGCAAAATAATTAAACTAGTTTCTTTAGAGTTACTAGTACCTGTTGAAGAACATGTGGCTGGTGGGGATGAGTTTGTTAGCTGAGGTTGCTTGAAGCTTCTCTGATTTGCTTGTCTTGTGTCTGTTGTTGATTGCTGATTGCTGTTGCATTCCCTTGAGAAGTGTCCATACAAATTGCATTTGTAACACCTCACTTTTGATTTGTCAACACCAATCTTTGTTGTTCTTCCTGTAACAGATAGTCCTTTGTTTCTTCTCATGTACATCTCTTGGCCCTGTAAGGAATCATGGCCATTTGCCATTGTAGATCCATCTCTTCCACTTCATCAGGATGAAATTCTTCCAGGTCTTGTTGAAAGATAAGAGCAGAAGTCAGAGTACTAACCAAGTAAGCTTGAAAGCTTGACCTGAATGCTGTGAATGCTGCTTTCTGTTCTTCTGTTTCTAGAACCATAGTAATTAGTTTAGATTTACTGTTGCTTTTGTTGTTTGATGATCCCTTTGCTGCTAAACTTTTAGAATCATCAGCTTTCCTTTTTGCTTTCTTGCTTGAACTGCTTTGAAAGCTAGATTTAGAAGTCTTTGCTGCATATAAACCAGCTTCTTCTTCATCATCACTTTCAGTACAAGAGCTTCCATCATCCTCATTGGAAATAAAAGTACTTCCAACACCCTTAGCTTCTTTGAATTGGTATGGTGCTATTGATGCTTTAACACTCTTGTTGCTTTTTTCTCATCCAAATCCAATGCTTCTACCTTGGCTACCAAAGTATCTAGTCCAATTGTCTTTATATCAATGGTATTTTGAACATAGACAAAGTTTGTTTCCAACCTTTAGGAAGATACGTAGCATCTTTTTGTTCAGTTCCTCATTACTGTACTTCAGTTCAAGAATATTCATTTCAGTAAGAAGTTGCATAAATCTATGGAGTTGTTGAGGGACGGATTCACCCTGAATTTGATGGAATGTCTCATATTGTGAACGCAGGGTATCCTTCCTGATGCATCTAATCTCATCACTTCCCTCACACAAAGTGTGAAGAATTTTCCATAATGAGTTAGCTATCTTGTATGCTTCAGACCTGATCAGTAGGTCTTCAGGTAAAGCCATAGTAAGCATACTATAGGCCTTAATGTTGACTTTCACTTTCTTGGCATCATCAGGTGATAGATTTTTCAGACGTATAGGCCTGTTGTTGTCCTTATAATCAGGTCCTAAAGCAGGTGGAATGTAAGGACCTTCAGTAATAGACACCCATAAATCAGAATCTGTATAGTTAACATGATTCCTAAATCTGATTCTCCGTGTTTTAAAATCAGATTTGTTATCCAACTTCGGAGATTGATAAGCTCCAACCACTGAATTGCTCATGATGATTATAACTGTTAATTATCAAAATTATCAATTATTCTAATATCTTATGAAAGTTTAAAGACAATGCAAACACACTAACACGATAATATCAAATCACTGATAATATTGATATCAAATCAACTAAGACAAAAACTCATTGGAATTAATGACTTCTGTTGTGAATGGACTAATTAATAACACACTCTTTAAATAAGAAGTTTTGTCAAAATCAATCAAATCGCTCAATATATCTCAGTTAATTTGAAATTATGATGTTAGATGATGATGGTTTTGTTTAAAACAGCTTTGAGAAATCGAACAATAACACAAATCCACGAATCAAAAGCGATTCTAATGCAAATCAAAATTAATCGAGCAATGGAACAGTGAATAATGATCGATATAACAAGATTTTGATGATTTGATAAAACAAACAATCAATTAAAATAATCAAATTGATAGATCAATTGATCTAGTTCAATGAGCACGAGGCTCTGATACCACCTGTGAATCCAAGGATCGAATAAGGAATTATCAGTTTCATTGAACAATTAAAGATCGCAGAATTATCAATATCTTATTTTTAATTTAATTGTTTGTAAAATTCAAATTGACAAAAAAAATATAAAAAAAATTAAAAGCACAATAATATAATACAATAAAATATTTGTTTCAAATGTTTTTCATTAATACACAATCGATTACAATTGCTATGATGCTCTGGTGATCTTGTGATCTTCAATGATGTTCTTGATGTTCTGGCTATTTTTCTATTCTTTTTGAGTGATTGATTGATTGATTTCGATACTAAGAATATGTCTCTTTATAGTTGTATCGATCTCCCTCAATAACATAACGAACTCTCCTAAAAGTGTGGATCCATGCCTTACTTTTAGCGGTAGAGGGATTTAATAATAGAAATTATAATTTTCCTATTATGAAAAGTTACAACTGTAACATTCCTAATGTGACATCCTAAGTTCTCTCATATGAAGTTAGTCTTTCGTAGATGTTGACTTGATGATATCACTTCAGGCAGCTACTTGTTGATCGTGTGTTGGTACTTGATGATACTCATGCATTTATGGTCTTCCGCAGGAATTGTCTTCTGTAGGAATTTGTCTTTTGTGGGATTGGTCCTTTATTATTGAACTTCATCCTCATGAGCAACTCCATCTTCCACAACAGCAAGTTGTCTTCAGAACTTGTTCTTCAGTAGATGTTGAGCTTCCGCGAGAGATCTACGAATGTAAATCACTTGTTCAGATATGCTCCAGAGAACATCTACGGAAGAACAAAATTGTTCATCCGCAGTTGTTCTTGTACTTTGTCAATTTTTCCAAATTGACCAAGTATGAAGTTTTCCTACAATCACATAAAATTAACACAATAATATTGGGTTAACATATATTTCATGCATTATACAATGATAAAGAATTATAGAAGTTCATTACAAGAAATGATTCATCATCTAAACCTATACAAAAGATCTAGACCATAACAGAGGTTTAGGTGGAGGAATGATTTGCATATTGATTTGAGGAACGACATCATCGTCAAATACTGGAAGATTGAAAGATTTGAAGACAGTGTTGGAGTCATAAAACCATTCCGGGTCTGACCCCATGTTTGGTGAATTAGACTCCTGCCAATCAACATAAAAGGATTCCTGCACAATACGCATTCTCTTGTTATACACTCGATACGCCTTTTGTGCGGTAGAATAGCCAAGAAAGAAACATTCATCAGAGATTGCACCAAACTTTGACTTCTGTGCTTGAGTATTCAGCAAAGTATATGAGCAACCAAACGGACGAAAGAAGTCAATCAAGGGTTTTCTTTTACGAAGAAGCTCATAAGGAGTCTTCATCTTGTCTTTCATAATAAGAACCTTGTTTAGCACATAGGATGCACAGTTGACTGCTTCTGCCCAAACAATGATCGGAAGCTTTGATTCAATCAGCATAGTTCTTGCGGCTTCAATAAGGGTCCGATTCTTCCTTTCAGGAACACCATTTTGTTGAGGTGTCCTAGCAGCACTGAACTGTCTTATAATCCTTTGCTCGCATAGAAAGAAACAACAATATGGTTTTTGAATTTAGTTCTATTATCACTTCGGACGGCCATCACTTTCCTTTTGTTGATGGTTTCAATTGAGAGGAACAGCTTCTGTAGCTCTTCTGCAGTGTCTCCCTTGTGTGTTAGAAATCTTACCCAAGACTATCTTAAGTAATCATCTATAACAACCAAACAATAAGATTTCTTAGCAATGGATTTAACACTAATAGGACTAAATAAGTTGGTATGTAACAATTCAAAGGGTTTTGAAATTGTGTTTTCAAGCTTGAGCTTGTGTGGCCCTTTGTGTTGTTTTCCTTGAGCACAAGCCATGCACTTTTCTACCACTAAAAAATCTTTAAGTAGTAGCCCCGTCACAAGATTTTTCTTAACCAACTTATTTATATTTTTAAATTAACATGTCCTAATCTTCTATGCCACAAAAAGGATTCAGAAGATGAAGCTTTTGATAGGAGACATGTCACAGTGGAGGTGGATTCTTTTGATCCCATATCCGTAGATAAGTATCATTCTTTCAAGGAGCATGCATTATCACTAAATCTTCTGGGATATAAACGGTTTGAGAAACAAGCATTCATTTAACATAAACAGCACTTGAATGTCTTTATCATAGATTTGTGATACACTTAACAGATTGAGCGCCAGCTATGGGACATAGTTCACTTTCTCCAGAGTCAAGGAACCATTTGAGACTTCTCCCTGACCAATCATCTTTCCACCCTTCTTGTTACCATCAAATGCAACATATCCTCTATTTATTATGCTATATTTTGTAAGTAGGTCCTTCATATCCTCTATTATTATGCTATATTTTGTAAGTAGTCCTTCAACCCGTCCATATGCCTTGAACATCTGCTATCAACATGCCAGAAGCTATTGATAGCTTTTTCTGGAATGATCCTGGCATTTGAACAAAACAATTATTAAGATTTGTAAACAGAGACCCAAGTCGTGACTGACTTAGGTCTTGAACTAAGATTTTTCACAGAAAAAATTATTTACAAAATGATTTAATCTACTTCCTAATGTTTTATTATTTACATTTCTCCTAACATACTTAGTGACTGGGTTTGAGAATGATATTCTCGGTTGATGTGACTCAACCTAGGATCGAATATGTGGACTGAGTCAATAATATAGCATCGGATTACTATATCAAGAACATTAATTGCTGTAGTAAATGCTTGAATGTAAGAAATCAAGAACCATAGTAAATGTTGTAAAATTTGTGAATATTACTGCTGAAGTCAACAACATACAAAGTTAGGGTATGTGACCCTATTTATAGGTGTATACATTGCCTGTACAAAAGACTAAACTAACCCTGATCTATACAAGTGAATCTAGTCTAAGTACAAAATAAGGAAAACAGTTTAAGTTGTTCATCCGCATTAGTTCATGCGGATGAACAAGTCTTTATCAGCATTTGTTGTTTGTAGTCAGCATTTGTGTTTGCTCACCCGCATTAGTTCATGCGGGTGAACAAGTCTTGTCAGCATTTACTGTTGTTCATCCGCATGGAATAATGTAGGTGAACAAGTCTAGTAAGCATTTACTGTTGTTCATCCGCATGGACTAATGCGGGTGAACAATCTTTATCAGCATTTCTTCAGTTCATCCGCGTGGACAAATGCGGATGAACACTTATGTTCAGCATTAGTTGTCTTGATCCGCATTTGTTAATACGGGTGAACAAACACTTGTCCGTATTTGTTCACTAGTCATCCGTATTAACAAATACGGGTGCTTTATACTTGTCTTGTCTTGTCTTCTGTTGTCTTCTGTTGTTTTTTGTAACTGATGTTTTCAAACCAAAACAACCTCCAACCACTTCTTGAGTTGGCAAGTATGATCCTTTCAGAGTCTAACAATACTCCCCCTAAGGATTATACTGCCTAGGTTCCTCAAGAGTGTGATGGTGGTGGTCGTTGTGAAGATTCTGGTTGGTCTTCTTGTGTAGTCTTCTTTGGACTGATGTTGGGAGGAGAGTTTCAGTAGCTTCTTCTAGTGTTTCTGGCTGTGCCATTGATGGATTGAGAATAGCCCTTATCATGTTAGAAAAATCCCTAGCTTTTCCTTTTTTCTCTACTGAGCACATGAATCTTCATCTCACTCATTGTATGAATAGCAGCAATGGCATTTGTTTCAAAGAGATGGTTTCCCAACTAAAATAAAGATAACCCATCTCTATGAATCACCATTGAACCATTACCATCAACTTCCAACTTGACTATGTTGCCTATCTGCATAGGTAGCCTTTTCTTCTTCCTTTGTTCTCTCTTGTTGTTATTCTATCAAAAGCCAGCTTCATATCTTCACACACTTCAAATAAACTCTAAATCATCTTGCAGCCTTGTTTGGAGAGCTCTGAAGTGTCTGGTAAAGATGTATGAATGTAAGACTCATCTAGCAATCTAACCTCATACCCACTAAGATTCTTATTTCAGGAGCTTCCTTTCCTCCCATTTTCTTTCAATTACTAGCTCAAAGGTGTCTTCATCATAATACACATTTGAAATAGGCTTTGTTTTATGAGTACCAGCAATCATTTTCCTCTTCAAACTTTCTGTTGGCTTAACATGTAGTTTAGGAAACAATCTCTTCAGCTTCTCTTTTCTTTCTTTGATCAAATGGGTTCTGAATGTTTTGTCTTTTCTGGTGCAGATAGCTTTCTATGATTTGAAGTTCTTTGTTATTTTAAACATCTTTAGAATATCTTCAAATTTATATCCTTTATACATTCCATCAGGATTAATTAAGTCTAGCTCAGCCAACTCTTTTAAATCATGAACTTTCAAGGCATTGACTAGGGCTGTGTACTTTGTGAAAAATTGAACTAATCTTGATATCCTCTTCACCATGAACATATTCCGATACTATCATACTTCTAGGCAATAATTTTACGTCTGTCTTGCCACTGGGAGTAGATACCCCTCTTATCATTTCAGCAGTAGTCAGCCCCTCTTGAAGTTTAAGTTGAGAAGGCTCAATAAACCACTCTGGATTCTTGTGAAGTATAGGGGCCAAAACATCTTGATCTTTAACTGTCAACTGCACATCTTTTGCTAATTTTCTTGTTCTGGGTTTCTAGGCTATCACTTATTCTTTAATTGCTTTTAGTCTTTCTTTCTTGTCATTGATCATCTTTAACATAGCAGCCCTAAGAGAATTAGTCTTCATGTTCCCCGACTTTCTTTTTGTAAATCCTTGTTGAGACAGATAATCCTTCATTTCCTTATCTATCATACTATAAGGATCAGGATATGCAGTTTAAGTGTCATACTTCTTTGCTGTCTTAGAGATACATGTGACTGATTTAGTAGTTTCCTTTTCTTTTTCATATTCAGTCACAAATGTTAGATCAAGAAGCTTCTCCATCTTTCTCACTTCTTCTACCATACCTTCATAAGTCATGCTAAAGACTGTATCAGCATCATATCCATGGTTGATCAGGAACATGGCATGAATCATAAGATCATTAGTCTTAGCCTTCCCTATCATACTTTCAACAGATGGCTCAATAATTGATGGACTCCTCATGTCATCATGTTTCTTTGTTTTTTCATCTTCAGTTTCTCCTTCTTCCAACATAATCACTTCCAAAGTATGCTACAACTCCTTCTCAGCTTGTTCATGTTCATCTAAAAATTATGCAATTGCTGCCAAACTCCTAGGATCATCTTTAGTTTTCTTCATAGGTTGTTCTTCCTCAACCATAGGAAGTTTTCCTTTTGCTTTTTCAGTCAAGTATTTCCTTTTTCTTGTGTATGTGATCACTCTTGGTCCTGATGTTAAAGCTACATCAGTTTTGGCCTGTTGTTTTTCATCAACAGCCTTAACCTCAGCAGTGATTCTTTGTTGTTCAGCTTCTTGTCTGTTCAATTCAGTTGTTTCCTTTTCTTTGAATTCATCACAAAGTCTATTGATTAAACTTTGTTGTTCATCAGTCAATACAACAGCAAGAACAAGCTGCATTCTCAGTTCTTCTTCTATCGACACAGGTTGTGATGGAATTACAACTATAGACTCAGAGGGGGATTTAGTGTTTTTGATGTAGTCCCAGAATTCCTCATCTATAATGAATTCACTTGAAGAGAATCTGTCCATGTCATCTATTAGTTCTTTCATCATGGCCTCTTTTTCAGTAGATGGATCAGAATGTACTACCATCTCCCAGCTATCATCATCCCTAATACCACTGGTTTCTTGCTGTTGTGAATGAACTTCCTTATCTGTTTCTTCAGCTTCATGTTCTATTGCTTCTCTTTCAAATTCAGCCTTTAGTTGAGCAATCAGTTCCAATTCATCAATTCTTTTATTCAATGCCTCATTTTGTTTCCTCAGATCAGCAATAATTTCTGTTTGCATCTCCAACATGTGTTCTTGATCTTCCATAACCACAGTTTGAACAGCCACAGTGTCCACATGACCCCTGATTTCTTCTCTTGACATCTTTAAAGAAGCTTTGAGCTTTTTGATCTCATCATCCTTTTCTTTCATATCAGCTTCATAATTGGCTTTTAATTCATTTAATTCTTTTTCCTTTTCATAAAGTTTTTGAATTCTATCATTTATGATTCCTGCCCTTCTATCCTGAGTCTTTTCCATTTTAGCAACTTTGTGCATCAAATCAGATATCATCTTGTATTTCTCATCTGGTCTATTTGTCTCAGATTCAGCAAAACTTTCTGAGGGACCCTCCTCTGAGATCATTTGTTTCTCCGGTAGTGGTGCAAATTGTTGATTATCCTCCTCATCACTAGATGATTCAGACGATGAACCGGTAGATTCACCAGATCCATCAGAAGCATCAACAGCTTCATGTGAGGGGCTGTTGGAGGGTTCTTCATGAGTGTGCATGTGAGAAGATGGAGAGAATATATTGGGATCAACCCCAAAAAGGGAATGAATCTCAGCATCATGAGTTGAAGGCCCAATGTGAAGATCACCACCTACATCAACATGTGGCGACATTGGCCTCAATGCTTCTTCATTTAATTCTGCATGCTCATCAACAGTGGGCTATTCCTCAATTGTTTGATCATCTTTTTGTTAAGCAACATCAGCAACATCATCATGAGCAGCAGCCTCTTCACGAACCGATTCCTCAGTAGGAACATCATCTTATACTTGTTCTTGTATAACATGTTCTTCTTGTTGTTGTTGTAATTGTTCCTCATCCATTGGCACATCATTTTGGGGATTTATTTATTGTTCATCCAAGGTAAAAGTGGAAAGAAAGTACCAATATAGAAATTTCTTGGATCTCTCTTCTTGATGTACTTCAAAGATTTTGCATTTTAATGAGGAATTTCAAGAATGGGACCTTCTAAAACTAGATCAGGAAAGGCTTCATTAATAAGACACTGAATGAATCTGGGATACATTAGGAACATGTTCCTTCTCCCCTCTTGAATGTTTGCCATCATTCCATTAAAGACATAGGCTGAAAAGTTGTAGGGTCTGTTAGAGCAGAGAGCACAAACAAGTGATGATGTAGTCATGGGTATATCATACCATCCAGTCTTCCTTTTGGATAAGCAGTGTTGCATATAATGGATAAGGAATCTCCATTGCAAATCAACCAACCCTTTGACTATCTGTTTATGCTCAAAACCACCCTCATATCCAATGTCAGCAAAGAATGACATGATATCTTCTTCATCAAATTTAGTTGGTGAATCAGGATCATCTTCAAATCTCAAGCATTGTCTTATTGTTTGCTCATAGATTATCAGTGTATGGTCAGCAGTTATTCTTCCTGAAATTACTTTTTCTCCATCATTGTCTACTACTTCTGCATTACCCCAAAATGATCTGATATAGTACTTAAGGATCACTGGTCTAACTGTAATGGCATAGGCCACTCTGGTAGTGGCAAGAAATCTGATCATGTCTCTGAGACCTTCTGCTTCAGGAACATCTGGATTGAGAAAACCACTGACATTATGGAGCTTGCTCCATGTTAGGTTAGCCATTATGTAATCTGCACACAAAGAGGACGAATTATTGAGAATTGTGTGTGGTTTGTTCAATTTTGACTTTTTAGGACAAAAATGAATTCTGCTTGTTACTGTTACATTAGGTTATTTGACCTAATTTTGATTTTGAATGAAGACCAGTTCAAAATTTTGGTTTCTTTCTGTTGAGTTATAGTGATGTTGAATGTGTCGTAACAAGTTTACATCTTAAACTGTTGTTTTTGAATTCAACATTGTTATGGGACAGTATCCCCTGTTCATTGATGTTTGAGGTGTTCTTAGAATCACAGGAAATCTTTTTGTTTACATTGATCATTGGTTTTAATGAACTCTATCATTCATGTAAATCCATTGCTCTTGAGTGCATTTTAACAATTTTTCAAAGTTAGGGTTCCATTTCAATGCATTTGGTTCGACGGTTGAAGTTTTCAGAATCTGATGATCACCTTGTGGTTGACAGTGCTTTGATTTAACAGACAATGGTGTTTGTTTTGATGCTGGATTTGAACAAAATGAAGCTTGATTAGTGTAGATTTGAACTACGAAGAAGAACAATTTTCTGGCACTCGACTCACTATAAAAGTTCACTCAAAAATTTGAATAGTAATAAATGACTCATATTAAATGAGTATTTATAATACATTTCATAATTTTCACAAAATTTTACAAGTGCAGAAAATTTTGCTACTGTAGCAAATGCGGTTACAGAATTTGAATGGGCGCATTCACTGTAGCAAATGCTGATGAACAAACTAGCATTCTGTTAACGAATGCGGAAGAACTAATTTTACCCATCCGCATTTACTGTAGCGAATGCGAGAAAACAGATTACTTGTCCGCATATACTTTGACAAATGCGGTGAACAAAGTGATTAGCATTCACTGTAGCAAATGCGGGTGAACAAATGACTTGTCCGCATTTAGTGAGACACATATGGGAGAACAAAAGTTACCATCAGCATTTCATGTAGCAAACGCGGGTGAACAAATGACTTGTCCGCATTTATTGTAGCTAATGCAGATATTTTTTTGTCCGCATTAGTTTACTTATACAAAAACAGTTACCCGGATTGGTTAAATGGAAGGGATACCTTCACCCGCATTAACCAAAGCACTTACCCGTATTAAATTTTGTACTTGTCAAAAATTAATGTTTTTGTAGTGGCTGAATCTGATTGGTTTGTACAGCTGCTTCTGATTTTATGAAGATGAGTCTGCATTTTTGTTGTTTTGCAGATTCAGAGATTGTCAATTCTTGCTTGGATTGTCATGTATCTTTGATGTGGCACAGATTCCCAACTTGACTGATTTTGGAGCATATGCATCTTCTGAAGCTTATTATGGAGTAATTTCCATACAGGCACAATCAATTTGACTAAGTTGTCAATTTAATGTTTGCAAATTTCATGTTTTTGTAAATATTTTCTTTTAAAATTTATTACTCCCCTAAAGTTTATATCCATGCGGGATAAAAACTTTAAATAAAATTTATAAAATTTTAGGACAATATTTCTGAATTGATTAATTGTTTTGCACTTTTGTTTGAAATTTTGGGATCATAACAATCTTATCTTTCATAAGTGCAAGTTGTTATGAACTTATTGATTGAAGGTATGTTTGTCCTCTTAAACTCATGCTTGGTCAATATTGTAATGCATGTGATTTTTTTCATGTTTTGATTTAATAAAACATTCAACATGAACCTTACACTTATAAGTATAGCAAGATCAACTATCCTCATGTACTGTATGGTAGAACTTTTTCACAACTTTCAATACCTGGTCATTTAAGTTATGAAACCTCATTCATTTTGGTAATGGGGATCCACTTTGGGATTCTTTTACCCGATCCTTATTTTGTTTGATCCTCATTGGGATTCTTTTTGCTCTTCACTTTGGAAGGTGATCCACTTTGGGATTCTTTTGTTATATTCTATTTTATTTGTCACCCGTATTGAATGTGTTCCTCATTGGGAATCTTTTTGGATCTAGACATCAGTATTATATGCTTGTTTCCCCAGGTCTTTGCTCAGCAAAACAAAGGAGAAACTGATGTGAATGAGATTCATAAGGTATCATGACCTGGTGTGTTTAGGTTACTACACACACATACACTTGGATTGGTCTGAAACTTACATGCTCTTGAGATGATGCATTCATATTTGAATGTGACCTTTAGTTTGTTACAACATTTATCTTCTGTTCCAAGTTGAGCCTACCCACATATCAGGTAAGTCATGTCAGTCTTTCACGATATTGAATTAAGCACAGTGAATGATATAACGACTGTAATTATATCATTTCCCAAGAAGTACAAAACAAGGACTTCAACAAAAATTGATTTCTTTTTGTAATTTTGTGAAATTTTTGATGTTTTTGTAAATTTTTGTTTTCATTTTTTTTATTTTTTATTTTTTTTACTCAAGGTTAATCATGCCGATTGATTGGACTAAGAATTCAAACCGACATGGGTCAAATGCCTTAGTAAACAAATTAGCTAGCTGATTGTCTGTGATAACCTGAATCAGCTTGATTAAACCTTTTTCAGCACAGTCTCTCAAAAAGTGATATCTAATTTCAATATGTTTCGTTTTTGAGTGCTGAACTGGATTGTTTGTTATGAAGACTGCAGCAGTGTTGTCAATATGACTTGATGTGTGCAAGAAATTGAAACCATAATCAAGCATCTGGTTTTGAATCCAGAGAACTTGAGAGCAACAAGCTGATGCTGCTATGTACTCAGCTTCAGCTGTCGATACAGAAACATTGGTCTGTTTCTTGCGCTGCCATGACACCAGTCTGGGACCAAGAAATTGACAACCGCCAAATGTGGATTTTCTGTTGAAATTGCATCCCCCGTAATCACTGTCGGTGTATGCATAGAGATTGAAGTCTCCATCCTTTGGATACCATAGTCCAAGAGAAGGTTTGCCCTTATGATATCTGAATATCCTCTTGACTGCATTAACGTGAGATTCCTTGGGATCTGCTTGATACCTGGAACATACGCAAACACCAAACATAACGTCAGGTCTACTGGCTGTTAAATACATAAGTGAACCAATCATGGATCGATAAAGAGTTTGATCCACAGATTTGCCATCTGTGTCTGGGCCAATCTTCACTTTTGTATCAACAGGTGTTCTGATGGACTGACAGTCTACAAAGTGAAACTTCTTCAACATTGATTCCACATATTTTGACTGGTTGATGAAGATTCCACTGGATGTTTGTTGTACTTGAAGACCTAGGAAGAATGTGAGTTGTTTGTTGGTGGAGCCAAATACGATATCATCCACATAAATCTGGACAAGCAGCATCTCATTCCCTTTTCTCTTTCTGAATAAAGTCTGGTCAATCTTCCCTCTTTCATAACCATGGTCAAGAAGAAAGGATGACAGAGTCTCATACCATTTTCGAGGGGCTTGATGTAAGCCATACCAAGCTTTATCAAGCTTGTATACCCTGTGAGGGAAATCAGGATCCTCAAAGCCTGGAGGTTGACTCACGCAGACTTCTTCAGAGATCTTTCCATACAAAAATGCACACTTTACATCCATTTGATAAACTGTGAATTTCATGGATGCAGAGTATGCAAGAAAGAGTCGTATGGCTTCTAATCTAGCAACAGGAGCAAACACCTCGTCATAATCTATTCCTTCTTCTTGTGTATAGCCCTGTGCTACCAATCTTGCTTTGTTTCTTATGACGATCCCTCTGTCATCAGTCTTGTTTCGGTGCAGCCATCTGGTGTCGATAGGGTATTGACCTTCGAGAAGATCCACCAGCTGCCATACTTCCTGTTTCTTGAATTGTAGCAATTCTTCCTGCATTGCCTCAATCCAGCTATTATCTTAAAGAGCCTCTTTAATGTTTTTGGGTACAGTTTAACACAAAAAACAAGAAAACAAACAGATGTTTGCAATACTTGACTTGCTTCGTGTCACCCGCTCGTCTAAATCACCAATAATGTTAGACACTGGATGATTCTTGTGTGTCCTGGTAATTGGAATCAAATCACCAGCAATGGACACATCAAGATTGGAGACATTCAGATCATCTTAGTGAGAGGCATTTTGTTATTGTAGTGTGGGAGAGTGATGACCAGAATCAGAGGGTACAGCATCTTCAGCTTCAGCAGTACTCTGAATACTCTTATCATTTCTATCTCTGTTAGAATCAGCTGGTGCATGAGTTGGTTCTGAGTGTCTCCCTTCAATTGAAGGTTCAGCTAAAGGAGATGGCATTGAATTGCGACCAGCATCTGTTGAGATACTTTCATTTTGTGTAACTTGCTGGATAGGATCAGCTTGTAAGGGCACTTTTTCATTGTCTTGATCAGTAGAAGGAGGAATCATTGGGAAGTCTATTCTTCTTTCAACTGACCCTGATGTTCCTGTATTTGAAAAATTGAACTGATTAAAAGATCTTGTAAATGAATCAATATCAAACAACCAGTCAGGACCATTTGGTGATTTGGAAAACGAATACTCATTGAATTGAATATTTGTTGATTCATCAATGATGTTTAATCTAGGATTAAACACCCTAAAAGCCTTAGACACTAAGGAATATCCCACGAAGAATCCCTCGTCAGACTTAGGAGCAAACTTTCCTAATTGGTCTCTGGTGTTCAATATTGAGACAGGACAACCAAATGACTTCAAAAATCCAGTGAATGGTTTTCTGTGAAAAAGAAGTTCATAAGGAGTTTTATTGTGTTCTTTGATTATCAAAGTTCGATTTTGCATAAAACATGAAGTGTTAACAGCTTCTGCCAAAAATGTAATAGGCAGTTTTACATCAGCTGGCATTGTTCTTGCTGCTTCAATTAGTGTTCTATTCCTTCTTTTAGCAACTCCATTTTGTTGTGGAGTACGAGTTGCATTGAACTGACGAACAATGCCTTTTGTGGTGCAAAATGAACTCATGCTTTCATTTTTAAATTCTGTCCTATTGTCACTTCTAATAGATTTTACTTTTAAATCAAGTTGATTTTCAATTTTGTTTATCAAATCTATTATGATTTGGGGCGCCTCATTCTTATGAAGTAGGAAGAAGACCCATGTGAATCAAGTAAAGTCATCAATGATCACTAAACAATAATGCTTCTTGCCAATTCTCTTGACTTGAGTCGGCCCGTAGAGATCCATATGAAGTAACTTCAATGGACAATTGTTAGTGTTCACAAGTTTTGGCTTATGAGATGATTTATGTTGTTTTCCTTTGAGACACGTGGTACAGTGGTCAACAAAATGAAATTCCTTTTGAGGAAGACCAATTACATGGTTCCCTTTGACCAATCTATTCATATTTTTAAAATTCGTGTGTCCTAAGCGTCTATGCCAAAGTTGTGATTCATCAAATGATGCTTTAGACAATAGACATGTCTCTTCTGATGGACGAGCAGAATTAAGGTTCAAGACATATGTATTATTCTTCCTCGGTGTCTTCAAGACAACCCATTCTCACAAATATAAAATCCTAGTTTCGAGATGTAACAATGAGTGTCGGTGAAATGAGTAGAATACTTCTTGTCACAAATCTGGGATACACTGAGCAGATTGAAGTTCAGCTGCCTGCAGTAATTGACTTTGTCAAAGCTCAGAATCCCATTCGTCACTGAACCTTCTCCAGTAATTCTACCGCCCTATGAATCTCCGCCAAATGCCACAGTAGTTCCTTGAATGTGCTTGAAGTCATGAAGGAGGGAACTATCTCCTGTCATGTGTTGGGAGCATCCACTGTCCACGTACCATAAGCTATTGGACCTGTATGAATGACCCTACAAGCACAAAAAGAACTAGTTAGAATGAGGAACCCAAGCCATAATGGTCTTGGGTTGTCCTTTGGCATCGATCACTGTTACTTCTTGATACTTCCCTCTTGTGTGTGTTTTAAAGGAGGATGATTTCAGCCCTTTTCTTTTGTTTCTTTGAGGTTTTAGTTCATCAATTTAATCTGATGTGTCAGAGGAGTATACAAACCTTTCCTTTTGATTTTTATGCAAAGGATGAACAGATTTTTGTTTTTCAGAAATCACTTTGATTTTATACTTTTGATGAGAATTTGGTGATTTGTTTAGGTTTCATGGACTTTTGTGTCTGACCTTGTCAGTTGGAACCGATGAAATGGGCTTGTGATATGAATTTTTCAATCCTTTTTGATTAAAGTAACAATCAATTGTATTGTGATTGATCATATCACACAATGAACAATATTTGTTAAAATGATAGTTTTTTGTTGAGTGATTATTCATGTCACAGATAGAGCAGTACTCAGTGAAGTAGCACTCATCTGTTTTGTGATTAGTCATATCACAGAATTCACAATACATTTGATTGTCCTTTAATTTTGAAACCGAAGTCATATCAGTCTTTGGAGTGCCAACAGATTGTTTCACAATTTTGGCTTGCTTTGTTTTTGTGGACTGATGATGCTTTTTTCTGTATTCCCTTATTTCCCTAATGAATTGTTCTACCTGTTCTTTGTTGAAGATATCAAACCCACTTCCTTGTTTGATATTTGATGAAGATGGTGAATCAGATTTCACTTTAGATTTTTAAACAAAAGTGGTTTTTCCTTTGGTAACTACGGGAACTTTGGTTTTATCCTTGAAGTTCAATGAAACCCTGTCTGATTTGCTTGAATTTTTAGGAGATATGATATCATAATCTGATCTGCTTTCAGTAGATGGTTTCACTGAGCATTCCGCAATGTGATTCACTTTAAGATTTTAAGGAACAAATTTTACAAAAGGCACAATTGATTTCACTGGGCTCTTTGGTTTCTTGATAACCACAGGTTTGTCTGAGCACTCTTTGATTTTGATAGGATGACCCAATCTGATTTTATCCTCATCAGTTTCAATGAAAACACCTAGTTTGTTTTGAGGATTTGTTATTTGAGAAATCATTGATTTGGTTTCAATAATTTTAGATTCTTTTGTATCTGATTGAGTAAGTGACTTAGGCATAACAGTGTAGTTATCATTATATGGAGGAGGACAAGTTTTGTAGCCTATCCCAGTCATATCTTTAGGCCCCTTTTGAGACACAAGTAACTCTTGCAGCTTGACAGATGAGAGCTGAAACTTTTCAAGTTTCATTTCAGTAGCTGATTGCTCAGCTTTTGATTTGGTCAACAATTCAGTTAACCTCTTATTTTCAGCCACAAGTGTGTACTTTTCACCATGGAGTGTTTCCATGTCAGATAATAGAGATTCGATTTTAACTTCATAAATTCTCATTTCTTGTTTTAACATCTCTGATTTCACCTTTTCTTCTCTTATTTTATTAGCCAATTTGTGATTGTGTTCCCTGTACTCCTGTACTTCTAGAACACATTTTTCAAAACATAGATTGGATTTTACTCAGATGGCATTGGAGTTGGTCCATCATTAATATGTGCCATAAGTGCATGATTCTGAAACTGTGGTTGAACTTCCTCAGCATACACGCTCCAATCACAAACTCCATCTTTCCTGATGACAAGTGCATTTGAAGTTTGTTGATTACTTCCTTGAGATTGATGAGTCAGCAGAGGTTGTCTTTGCTGAATTGGCTGTTGTTGATTTTGTTGTTGCTGAATTGGCTGTTGCTGATTTTGTTGTTGGTGTGAATAAGAGTTGCTTGGCTGAAAGTTGGTGTTGTGTTGAGAAGCATGCTGGCCATGTGAGGGTCTTTGAAAATTGTTGTTGCTTCTCTTGGGAGAGTTACATTCCCGAGAGAAATGACCACTCATTCCATAGTTAAAACACTTAACTTTGGATTTGTCATATCCCAGCTTTGAATTCTCATTGAGACATAGTTTCTTCCCTTTTCGAAAGAATTACTTTGCTCTCATAGCAATCATGGCCATCTGCCATTGCAAATCCATTTCTTCAACATCATCAGGATCCATTTCTTCTAGATCTTCTTGATTCAGATGAGCTGATGTGAGTCTTCCTCCAAGGTAGGCTTCAAAGCTAGCAACAAAGGCATTGTAGGTTGCCTTTTGTTCTTCAGATTTTTGCTCATCATGCATGTTGTTAGGAGATACAGTGGGTTAAGTAGAAGATGGTTGTTTTTGAGGTTGTGGAGCAGCACAAAATCTTGTTGTTCTTGCTTGATCTCTTGATGACAGAAAGTCTTCTTCTTCAGTAACAAAGGCATTTTCAACAGAATGAGTTTCAGATAGAAACTCGTAAGCCTCAATGACTTGAGGTCCACTCAGATTTCTGCTCCTTTCATCAAGTTCAAGAGCCTCAATTTTTGCAATCATGATGTCCAAGCTAGTACTCTCCAAATCAAGAGTATTCTTCAACATTGTAACATTCTGCTTCCAGCTTTCAGGCAAGCTGTGCAGCATTTTCTTGTTTAGTTCCTTCTCTTTGTAAGTGACCCCCATAATTTTAAGGTCATTTACAAGTTGCACAAATCTGTGAAGCTGTCTGGAGATAGACTCTCCTTTGGTATGATGAAATGTCTCATACTAATTTATCAACTTGACTTTGTTAATTTCTGTAACTTCACTGCTTCCCTCACACATAATCTATAGAGCATCCCAGACACCCTTAGCTGTTCCATATTTTTCTAATCTTTTTAGAACATCCATTTTCAGTGTTTGTGTAAGGATGGACTAAGCTCTAAGATCAATCTTGATTTTCTTATATTCTTCATCATCAAGAGTTAGTTTTGGATCCTTAATGGGAATTCTTGCAGTTTTGTACTGAGCAGCTTGTTCAGCATTTAGAGACAGTGGAATGTAGGGACCTTTGCAAATAGATATCTAGTAGTTAGGATCTACACTTGTAATGTAGTTTCTGAAATGAATTTTCCACTGCTTAAACTCATATTTGTGTTTAAGCATAGGAGGTTTGGATGCATGACCAATTTCAAAATGATTATAGGAATCCATATTAGTTAAACTAATTTTAACTTGTTGAATACTGTTTTAAGTTGATTTTAAGTTCGAACAGTGTGTTTTTCTTCAAATCTTCTGTTTTCGGTCAAGAACATGTCTGTTAAGTTTAGTTCTGTCAATTTGAAGGAGTTCTAAGTTCTTGATTTTGTGTTGTTGGGTTCGACAGCAGCAGATCTGAAGATTTTGTACTTTGTGGTGTTTGATTATAGTATGTTTGTTTATCAGAAGAGTAGATCTTTTTGATGAACAACTCAGTCTACATTTCAATCGATTTTCACCCAAAATCCAAGATGATTCTGTGATGAATTCAAGAGCCAAGGCTCTGATACCAATTGACTGGGTTTGAGAATGATATTCTCGGTTGATGTGACTCAACCTAGGATCAAATATGTGGACTAAGTCAATAATATAGCAGCGGAATTACTATATCAAAGAACATTAATTGCTGTAGTAAATGCTTGAATGTAAGAGAATCAAGAACCATAGTAAATGTTGCAAAATATTGTGAATATTACTGCTGAAGTCAACAACTTACAAAGTTAGGGTATGTGACCCTATTTATAGGCGTATACATTGCCTGTACAAAAGACTAAACTAACCCTGATCTATACAAGTGAATCTAGTCTAAGTACAAAATAAAGAAAACAGTGTAAGTTGTTCATCCGCATTAGTTCAAGCGGATGAATAAGTCTTCATCAGCATTTGTTGTTTGTAGTCAGTATTTGTGTTTGCTCACCTGTATTAGTTCATGCAGGTGAACAAGTCTTGTCAGCATTGACTGTTGTTCATCCACATGGACTAATGTGGGTGAACAAGTCTAGTCAGCATTTACTGTTGTTCATCCCCATGGACTAATGCGGGTGAACAATCTTTATCAATATTTCTTCAGTTCATTCGCATGGAAAAATGTGGATGAACACTTCTGTTCAGCATTAGTTGTCTTGATCCGCATTTGTTAATGTGGGTGAACAAACACTTGTCCGTATTTGTTCACTAGTCATCCGCATTAACAAATGCGGGTGCTTTATACTTGTCTTGTCTTATCTTCTGTTGTTTTCTGTTGTTTTCTGTAACTGATGTTTTCCAACCAGAACAACCTCCAACCACTTCTTGAGTTGGCAAGTATGATCCTTTCAGAGTCTAAAACTTAGGGCAATGTTTAATTACATGATCATACTTTCCACATCTAAAACACTGAGATTTTAAACCTTTCTTCTTACATTTTGAGTCAGGAGCTTGATCTATTAATAATCTCTTCCTCACATTCAGACATATGTGAATCAGAATTGCTATAAGAGTCATATGATTCTTTTGATTTTTCTTTATAATTTTAGTAGGTTCTGATTCATCTATATTAATATGACTGACATATGAGGAAGTTATCTCCTTCTCTTTAGGTTTAGAAATCTAAATTGGTGTAAAAGATGGAATTGGATGAGAGAAGAACTTTTCAAAACAATTTGATTTTGCTTGTCTGTCTGAAGCTTTACTTGAACAAGCATCATTTCTATTAACACAAGCATTTGAAACATCACGATTTGATTCATAAACATCTGAAGATGAACAAGCTGGACTAGAGCTAGAACTACATATGCCATTATCTGTAATAGACTTTTGGGAAAAAAATCTACTTAAACTATTGTCTATTGAAGATTTTTTGGAATCAAAAATGCGAATAGTAGATCTGTCCAGACCACTACTTGCACCATAATCATTCTCCTCGTGAATCTCCTTATGATTTACTCCTTCTAAACCTGCATACAAACTGTTAGTATCTTTCTAAATAAGTCATTAGTTGGATGAGGTGTAGGCATAGGAGAATAACAATAAGTACTTGGAGGAGGATAAACATGAGTGGTTTCTTCGCTTCCCAAACCAGCCTTAATTCTAGCCCCCCGTTGTTTCTTGCAAAGATCCTCATGTTTCATCCCAGAGATTGTCCACTTTTCAAGTTTGATATTTAATTTGCTTGTTTCAAATTCAGCAAGTGCCACACGTTCTGTTAAAGCTTTTATTTTAACATTTCTTTCCAAAATATTTCTTTTTAAATGCTCAATTTCCTTTAAAACTTCATTTAACTTGACAAAATATTTTGACTCATTTGTTTTAAGTTCTTTCTTAACTTGTTTTAATTCCTTTTCATATTCTAACAATATCATGTTAGCTTTATAAACCCCGAATAAACAAATTTTCCAGGAAGGAGAACATATGTCTTGGATTACCTCATAAGGAAGTCCCATAACTACTTTTTCAGTAGCTAGGGCTCTTTCGCATTGACAGATGGGACTGTTCTTTTCGTATTCTTCCTCCTCTATGGCTTTCTTCCTTGCTTCCTCAGCTTGACTTCCCTCTTCCTCTCCTTGATCATAAATCTCCTACTTTACCTCACTTGATTTTCCGTCTTGTTGCTTCCCAACCTCAGCATCTTCACAAACTGTCACTTTTTCCTATCAGCTTCATAACAACCTTTTTCTTCACGAACCTCACCCCGCTTTATCTCTTGAGCTTGAACCTGTTTCACCCCACCTTCACAAACTTCTTCATCTTGAACTACACACCTGAACACTTTGAAGGGATCAAAATCTTCACCTGAATCCACATCACTATCCACCACCTCAGCCACCAGAGCATGATTAATCTCTTCTTCAGTTTCTTTGATTTCAGCACTCCAATCAAAGTTTGTGATCAGTGTTGTTTCCTTCTTTGGATTGGCTTTTTCTTTGTCAGTGATCAAGATGACCTTTGAAGTTCCAGAGGTTCACGGTTCATGGATGATTAGAGATGGACATTCTCTTTTGAAGTGGCCTAGTTGTATGCAGTTTGTTGGACTCAACAAGTGCATTAAGAATTAATGCATAAAATTATGATGCTTGCCATATCAGACATATATCAACATTATGTGTTTTAACATACAAAACAATCATTTATAACATATTAACATCATTAACATTCATAACAATCACTAACATTGTTTAAATTTCTTTTTCAGATTTGTAGATAAAAGAAATTGTGACCAAGTGTTCGCAACAGATTTTCATCCACAGCGGATGAACATTCCACAGCGGATGTTCATCCACAGAGGATGAACAACCAAGCATGCACAACGGATGAATAGTCTTCTCCACAGTGGATGAGAAAACCTCCACAGCGGATGACTTAATTCTACAGCGGATAGCTTAGACACTTAGGATTATTTATGTAATATTCGTTTACATAAGGGTAGTTCAGTAATTGTATATAGCTTTTGTGTATAGGCTATAAATAGCACACTACCCTAATCCTTTGTAAGCTTTTGAACAATCAATCAAACAATCAGTTATTATTATTTTTGAGCATTCAAACACACACAAACATACACACACACACTGATTTCATACACTTGAATCATGGGTTTCCACATCATGGTTCTTGTTTGTTGATTATTGGGAGATATTGAAAAGGTCCTTGGGGGATTCAACTTGTTCATGTTGAAGATTGTTCTAATATGTTCATGATCAACATATCATTGTAAAGTTGATTTCATCAGGTGGTATCAGAGCTTTGGCTCAATGTTGGACCAAAAGAACCAATGAGCCTGATCAGAAAAACCTTTAAGTCCCACGGACATTACAACAACTGAAGTAGTCTGCAACAGCTGAAGACATCAGCTGATAACAAGGTCTGAAGACAAAGTCTGAAGTGAAAGAGCTGAAGACAAAGTCTGAAGACAAGAGCTGAAGACAAAGTCTGAAGTGAAAGAGCTGAAGACAAAGTCTGAAGACAAGAGCTGAAGACAAAGTCTGAAGTGAAAGAGCTGAAGACAAAGACTGAAGACCAAGTTTCAGATGATTGTCACAACAGCTGAAGAAGACCTCTTCAGTAGTTGTGATGGTTTCCTTTCAGTAGTTGTATTTCCTTTTCTGTACTTGTAGTTTCAGTAGTTTTATGTTTCTTCGTGTACTTAGAATACTAGAGATGTTCTCAGTTGTTGTGAACATTCTCAGTAGTTTGCTTACGTTCAGTAGTTTGTAATAATTCTGTTAGACGTCACTATCAAGTGACATCAGCAGACGTCACATTCCTTTATATAAGGAATGCTGACCTAATTGTAATCGGTGCAGCTTAGGAAAACCTAGCAGCCGCCATACCGAAGCATGTGTGCATGAATGTTATTATCCCAATGCAGAAAACCCTATTTCTATATAACCGTGTACTGTTCCATTGAATATTTATTGTGTTCTTGCTATATTTGCTTAATTCTTTCTCTAATTCCGCTGTGATTAAACTCTAATTGATCAAACTTAGATCACTGATCCTAACAAATGGTATCAGAGCAGGTTAATCATTGATCGGTTTAACAATTGATCATTGAAACTGCTATTTTGATATCTATAGTTTGATCGAATTAGCATATGTGCAAGAATTGGTTATAAAGATTGATTTTCTGCTGCTTCTGGTTATTTAAATTGAGTTTCTTCTTGGTTCTTATTGAGTTTGTTGTGTTTTTGTGCTAAATCTTTTGAAACTTGATTGATTTGGTTTGAATCTGAGAATGACTACTCCATCTAATGATCCTCACAATACTGGCTCCTCAACCAAGCCTCCGATGCTGGTTAGGAGTGAGTATAACATATGGCAACGAAGAATGCTCCATCACCTGTCTGTTAACAGTTCAGGTTGTTGGACATCTGTGGTTCATGGTCCACACAAGCCTATGGTGAACAATCCGGAGACCAATCAAATGGTTCCGAAGAAGAAGGAGCAATACTCAGATGAAGATCGTAAACTGTTTGAGATTGATGCTAAAGCCCATGGAATTCTGGCCATGGCACTGCCGAATGAAATCTATTCTGGGCTTATGCATCATGAAACTGCTCATGACCTCTGGAATGCTTTGAAGGAACAATTCGGAGGAACTGATGAGGTCTTAGCAAACAACAGAGAAATCCTCGCCCAACAATATGAGACATTCTCTCATAGGAAGGGTGAGACACTGACTCAACAGTTTGAGCGTTTCTCCTGCTTGATCTCTGAGCTGAAAATGGTCAAGCATGAGTACACTAACAGCCAGATGAACAACAGATTCCTCAGATCACTGCCTGAGAGATGGGACACATACACCATTGTCCTACGCTCCAGTGCAAATCTGGATAGCCTATCTCTCACCCAACTCCATGGGAAACTGCTTACATTTGAAAGAGAGATAGAGCAGAAAAGGAAACTGGCATCATCAGGAAAGCTCTCTGATGACTTTGTACCAGGTAACACTGCCTTGGTCGGTCATGAGTCAGAATATGCTGGATCAGAAAGTCATTATGATGAGCATATAGATTTCTCTTCAAACAGTTCTGATCATGCATTTGTTGGTGTTGACAGTCATTCTGGGTGTAATAGTGATAATTTATGCTTTATCATGGATGATTTGCAAGGTATTGCTGATGATGATTTAGAAGAGATGGATATTTTGAGCCAAATGGCCCTGATCAATATCAGATCTCAAAAGTTCTACAAGAGAACTGGTAGGAAATTTCCAGGACTCTCTGGCAAAACCAAAGTTGGTTTTGACAAGAGTAAGTTGAGGTGTCACAAATGCCACAGGCTTGGGCACTTTGCAAGAGAGTGTAGATCAACTGGATCTAACTCCTCTGCACCCTTTGTGACCTTTCCAAGCAATAGCTCACAAAATAAAGGGCAACATCCTGCTAGTTCTGGTCATCACTCACAACCTCAATCTCCTGCATACTTTGTCCCTCAGGGTCCAATGCCATATCCTTATCCCTGCTATTACATGCCACAGCCAAATCCTGTTCATGTCCCTATAGCACAACAACCTCAAGCCCTACCTGAGCCTCAACCATCTCCATCACAATCTCAACCTCATCACAGCTTCTTCACACCAGGAGTTGTTGACTGGAGCAGCTTACCAGATGATCTTTCTGGTTTCAATGAGCAATTATCTGCTGGTGCTGGTCAACATGGTGGTGAACATCCTTTTGGGAATCTTGCTCTCATGGCCCTGGAGTCTACTGAGGGTTCCTGCTCTGATGCTTCATCTTCACAGGTAACCCAGGTATCTTCTGAGGCTAAAGCCAAGTTATGTTCTGAATCATGCATAGCTGCCTTTGTCTCTATTAGAGAGGCAAATGTAGCTTTAATCAATCAAAATCTTGAGCTTGAGAAAACTATTTCCAAAAGAAAAGATGAGTATGTGTCTGCACTTAATGACAAAGATGATGAGATTTACAAGCTTAAATGCCAACTTAATGATGAAAAGGCTAAGGTAGAGGTCATACTCGAGAACCACAGAAGTCTCAAAGAGACACTTGCAGCTACCCAAGTTGAGTGTGACCGCTGGGTAACATCCTGCAAGGGATTTGAAATGCTTCTCAGCAAGCAAACAGCTTCAAATGTGAAGTTTGGAATAGGTTACAATCATACTGCACCACCTACTGATTTTACTTCAAAATAATAGTAAAATCTGAAGGTGAAAGTAATTTCCAAACCACATCATCATGTGATTCATCCTCAAATGATAATACAAAATTAGAGGATGAAGTCAGTGTTAAGATCTCAGCAAGTCAATTGCCTGATGGTTTAAATGCTGATAAACACATGAAGCTGAGAAATTCAGATGTTGTCCCTCAAAGTACTCCAAGTACTGAAGGGCAAGTCACAACATCTGAAAAGCATTTCAAATCTGACGAAATAAAAGGATTAACAACTGCTGAGGAATCTATCATACGGTCTTTCAGGACGGATAGAGAACAGCTGAAGAACAAGTCTTCAGTTGTTACCGATCCTTCAGTACTTAACACAAGTACTGAAAGGAGGAAAGTACTGAAGATCACACCTTCAGTAGTTTCCACTTCAGCAGTTGATCAATCCAAGATGAAGAATAAGCCATGTGAAATATGTGGTAAATTCAATCATCTATCTGATGAATGCTGGTACAAAAAGGGTTCCAAACTCAACAGAGATAAGCTCATTAAAGAAGAGATAAATAAAATGAAAAATGAGTTTGAAACCAAGTTTGTACCACAGTCATCTCAAACTGATAAACCCAAGGCCTCACCAAAATCCAAAAAGAAGGATGGGGTTTATCAGAAAACAGCTGATAGTGTTCTCATGATAAACATCAGACGAAGTCTGTGAATTTCAAGGAGGAAATGGTGGGTCACAGGAACTCATCAAAAACAAGTACTGATGTGTCAAATGAGCTGAAGGCTTTAGCAACAAATCAGACACAACTTGTTATGATGGTTCAGCATTTGTTGGGGAGAGTTAACCAACTAGATGCACCTGTGATCAAACCACTGAAAAGGAAATCCAAGCCCAAATCTAAGAATTCCATTTCAGCACCATCTCCACCTTCATCAGCTGTTAATCATGAGAAACAAGTTATGGTTAAATCTGTTGATGAAAACAGACCCAAAACCAAAAAGGTTTGGGTCTCTAAAGCTAACTAGTTTCTTATGATAAATGCAGGGTTCTTCAGCATGCCAAAGAAGCATCTGGTATGTAGACAGTGGAGGATCTATGCATATGACTGGGAGCAGTTCTCTTCTTAATGACTACTCTCAAGGAAAGAAGGGATTTGTCTCATTTGGAAATGATGCTAAGGGTTACATCATCGGGAAAGGATTTGTGTCAAATGGAGAAATCAGATTTGATGATGTTAACCATGTGGAGAATCTCAAGTATAATCTACTGAGTGTCAGTCAGATGTGTGATAAAGGGCATGTTGCACTTTTCACAAGCCAGAACTGCCGGATTCTGTCTTCCAAAGTTCTGAGGCTGATTGACAAGGTATTGGATGAACATACTCTCCTGAAGGCCAACAGGATAGGAAGAGTATATGCCTTGGATTGTCAAAGAAGATTGCGTTAAAAGGTCATCCTTGCCTGTTCTCCAAGGCCTCTCCTCAGGAATCTAAACTGTGGCATAGAAGGCTGGGTCATGTTAATCTCAAAAACATGAATCAGCTGATCCACAATAGTTTAGTAAGAGGTCTACCAATAAAGGAGTTCCTCTGTGATGAAACCTGCACTGCTTGTTTAAAAGGAAAACAACACAAAGTCTCATTCCCTCCTATAGAAGAACCAAAGTCCACTGCCTGCTTGCAATTACTGCACATGGATCTCTTTGGTCCTGTGAGAGTAATGAGCATGGCAAAGAAGAAATACTGTCTGGTAATTGTGGATGATTACTCCAGATTTGTATGGACCTTCTTCTTGCATTCAAAGGATGAGGCTGCTCAGACAATTATTAACTTTGTGTTGTATGTTGAGAAGCAGTATTCCCTATCAGTCAAGTGTATAAGAAGTGATAATGGAACTGAATTTAGAAACCATACACTTGATGATTTCTACCTTTCAAAAGGAATCAAGAGGCAGTATAGCATTCCAAGGACTCCAGAACAAAATGGAGTAGTGGAGAGAAAGAACAGGACCCTAATTGAAGCTGCAAGGTCCATGTTGGCTGACTCTGGTTTGCCACTGACCTTTTGGGCTGAAGCTGTCAACACAGCATGCTATGTGCAAAATAGAGCTTAGTGAATCAGAGGTTGATGAAGACTCCTTATGAAGTTCTACATCATTTGGCTCCTCTAATTTCATTCTTCAGAGCATTTGGGTGTCCTTGTTACATTCTCAACACAAAGGATCAACTCCAAAAGTTTGATTCTAAGGTGGATGCAGGGTATTTTGTTGGGTACTCATCCACTTGCAAGGCTTACAGAGTGTTCAACTGTAGAACAAAGATGGTTGAAGAAACCTTGCATGTGAAGTTCAATGAATCTCCTAAGGACAAAATCCCACAAAACCCTGTGGAGTTGTTTGATCTGGACATACTGCAATATGTTCCTTATCAGCCTCCAGCTGTTGCAGATCATGTGAATTCATCACCTTCTGCAGCTAGTCATCCATCTGGTGGTACTGATGTTCATGATGATCCCAGTACTCACCTATTCAAGTTTAGTGATCAACTGCCTGAGTCTACTCAACTTGATGTTCCTGTAGCTTCAGTAGCACCATCCACAACAAATGCTGATGAGATTTCTGAATCCTCTACTTCATTTGACCTGCCATCTAACACTTGGTTTCAAGAATCTGGATCAACATCTGTTGCTGCTGAGCGTGCTACAAACACTTGCACAGATCTCATAGTGTATCCAGAGCTGAAGAATCACCCAACGTCTCAAATCATTGGTGATATCAATGCTGGTGTCTCAACTAGAAGTCAATTGTCCAACTTCTGCTTCTATGCTCTTTTCATCAGTCAGCAAGAGCCAAAGAACTATCATATTGCATTAAGAGACAATGGATGGGTTGATGCCATGCAGCTTGAGCTTCTTCAGTTCAAAAAGCAGCAAGTGTGGGAACTGGTTCCTCTACCCCCAGGTAAGTGTGCAATAGGCACTAAATGGGTGTTTAGGAATAAAACAGATGAAAATGGGCAAATTGTCAAGAACAAGGCCAGACTGGTTGTCCAGGGGTTTTCACAAGAAGAAGGTATTGATTATGATGAAACCTTTGCCCCTGTAGCCAGACTGGAGGCAATTAGATTGTTCTTAGCCTATGCTGCATTCACAATCTTAAAGTTTTTCAAATGGATGTCAAAAGTGCATTTTTATATGGTAAAATAAAAGAAGAGGTTTATGTGTGTCAACCACCAGGTTTTGAGGATAATAAACATCCTGATTGGGTGTATAAACTTGATAAGGCTCTTTATGGGTTGAAACAAGCTCCTAGAGCCTGGTATGAAACACTGTCAAACTTTCTTCTTCAGAATAATTTCACTAGAGGCTCCATAGATAAAACTTTGTTCATTAAGAAAGTGGGTCAGCATAAGCTCCTTGTTCAAATTTATGTTGATGATATTATTTTTGCTTCCTCTGATCCACAGTTGTGTGATGCATTTACAAAGTTGATGCAACAAAAATTCGAAATGAGTGCCATGGGAGAATTACAGTTCTTTCTAGGTTTGCAAATCAAACAAAAGGCTGATGGAACTTTCATTCATCAGTCAAAATACACAAAAAGTCTTTTGGCAAAGTTTGATTTACAACACTGTAAGCCCTGTTCTACTCCCATGTGCAGCACCACACAACTGGATGCAGATCAGAAAGGTAAAGCTGTTGATGAAACACTTTACAGATGTATGATTGGGTCCTTGATGTACTTAACAGCTTCTAGACCAGATATTATGTTTGCAACTTGTGTTTGTGCTAGATTTCAGGCTGCTCCTAAAGAGTCTCATTTGATTGCAGTCAAGAGGATCTTTAGATATCTGCAAGGTACTCAATCTCTAGGTCTTTGGTATTCCACTGGGCACTCTTGCAAATTAGTTGCTTTTTCTGATAGTGACTATGCAGGGTGTAAATTAACTAGAAAATCAACTTCTGGTGGATGTCAATTCCTAGGCAACTGTTTGGTTTCTTGGCAGAGTAAGAAACAAACATCTGTTGCTACATCCACTGCTGAAGCCGAGTACATTGCTGCTGCAAGTTGTACATCTCAGGTACTCTGGCTTCAGAATCAATTACTGGATTATGGCATTACAGAGACTAAGACTCCATTACTAATGGATAGTGCTTCAGCTCTTTGTATTGTCAAGAATCCAGTCCAGCACTCTAGGACCAAACATATTGAGATCAGACACCATTTTATTAGGGATTGTTTTGAAAAAGGTCTGATTGATCCAAAGTTTGTTCCTAGTGCTGATGAGCTTGCAGACATATTTACTAAGCCTTTGGACAGTTCAACTTTCCAAAACCTAGTGTTAAGGCTTGGTATGCTGCAGCTAGAATAAGTGACAACTACTGATGATCTCAGTCAACAAGTACTGATGAGCATTCGTATACTACTGTCACAAATAAGTACTGAAGTTCTTTTATCCTCAGTAGTTTTCATAACTACTGAAGACTAAATTACTTAAAAGTACTGAAGTACTCATCTGTTGAAAAGAACTGATGTGGTTACAACTACTGCTGTAGTTACAACTGCTGATGTCAGAATAACAGATAAGTACTGATGACCTATGAAACATCTGAAACTCAGACAAAGTCTGATGAAGTGTTGAGGTCAGAATGAAACAGCTGATGAGCTAAGAATTGACGACAACAGCTGATGAGAAATTTTTCTCTTCAGTTGTTTTTACAACTGCTGCTTCACTTCAAACAACTGAAGCCAAAACCATGTCTTCAGTAGTTTCACAACTACTTATGACTAATACCAAGTCTTCAGTTGTTACTTCTGAAAGTTAAAACCAGGTCTTCAGTTGTTTTCAAACAACTGATGACAGCACCAACACTTTCAGTCTTTTTATATCAGTTTTTTTTCCCTATAAATACCTAAACCTACTTTCAGACGTTTCATTAGCCGTTTTCCGTCCTTCACTCTCTCAACAATGGCGACCATGAAACTCAAACCCAGACACAACTGTGTTGCCTACCTCACGAAATCGGCCTTCTGGAACAAATTTGATAACGCCATCGATCTTATGGTAGATTCCCAGTACCGAACCGCGTTTCTTCTGAATCCTACCATCTACCCCGATTCCCTAAGCCAGTTCTGGACCAACGTCTCTGTGCAAACTAGTGAGAATGATAGCCAAATCACTCTCCAGTCGTTGGTCAACCAGAAACAGGTGGTCATCACTCCGGACATCATTCGACAAACCCTAGATCTACATGATGCCACCTGTGTCACAGAATACCCGAAAGGCACAACCGATATGTCTTTCATCAACAACGGGTATGAAGGAGACTTAAGTGCTACCACCATTCTGAAGAAGCACTTCCATGATGCTGAACGCCTTATATTCCACATGGTGAATGTCTGCCTTGCACCAAAAACCTCCTCATGGGATCAAATGTCTTCCCGATGGCAACAGGTATTATACTCTATCTTTGAACGACAAACTTTAAATTTTTCTGAGATAGTGTTTATGGAACTAAAGGATCTGGCCTTGAAACCTGTGGCAAACAGATGGATATTATATCCCAGGTTTCTCATGGCCATAATTTTAACACAGCTAAAATCAGACGGCCTTGTTGGCCTTGGAGTCCCTGCTCCGGCTGTATTGCCTGAAGTATACTCCAGGCACAACTCTGACCCTACAATGAAAGGGGCTGCCCGGCTGCTCAAACCCAAGCAGCGGGAACCCACAGCCTCCACTTCCAGATCCAAAGTCCCCACCAAACCCAAAACCAAAAAGCCCAAAAAGGCTACTCAGGGAGATGAGTCCCCTGAGGATGCCCCTGTAACACCAATACAGGTAACACTTACTGGTTCTAACCCCCCAGTAGTGTCCAAGACTCCACCAACCCTAGCCGCTCAGGCATCCTCTCAACAGGATCCTGATGCAACCAAAATTGGGGATACCACAATGCTGGAACCTATCTCAATTGAGAAGGTTACCATTGAAGAGCACCAGTCACCCCGGGTGCAATCTGCTTCAAACCTATCTCCAAATGCAACCGCCCCTCAAAGCCCAACATTTATTGTTGCACAAGTGTTGAGTCAGCTGCATTCCTCTCCTCCTCCCCAGACACCAATTACAATGGGGAGAACCTCCACAGCTGAGGAAGAGGACCAAAATGCTGCTGATAACCCACAGCACAGGGGTTATAATGTTCAATCTCCCCGTGTAGAGGAGGAGGTTAGAACATCTGGTGAGGCTGCCACTTCTACTGATTCAGCAAATGAACAGGATGAAGTTGGTAACATCTCTAAGACCTCACCAGAGGCAACTGCCGATGAAGGACTCAGTCCTGAGGTAGGAAGTCCCCAGAACCAAGAACAAGGGGCACATGCTACAACTGATCTACACTCAGGGCATGTACATCCTGATTCAATCAGGAGGTCAGATGATTCAGCTAAGACTGATGATGACCTGGGCTTTTTCATTGATGTTTTAGCCCATAACACAATCCTTGAGGCTGAGGTGAGTAGACTCAAAGAACTGCTTGCCAAAATGTCTCAGGATCAAAGTCCATCTGCCCCAATAAACCCACAGATGACACCTTCATCTTAAGGTTTACCAAACACTCAGCCACTACACTCAACTGAGCCACCAGCCACTGTTTTTGGCACCACCTCTCAGGGACAGAACCCCTCTGAGCAGATGGTTGCTACATTTCAAAATTCCTTACCTCTCATCACTCCCATCATCAATGAGATTGTGCATAAAGCCATTGATGAGAGGATTTCCTCACATCTACAAACACTTGTTGATGATGCTGTGCAAAGGAAGCTTTCTGCCATTCACACCCCTGAACCCAATGCACCCAAAAAGGGGGAGTCTAAGGCAGTGAAAGAAAGAAAAAGAAAGAGTGTGGAAAATGAGAAACAAGAGAAAGAAAAGGAAAAACAGCTGATCACATATAAAAGAAAGAAAAGTGCTGAAACTCAAAAGCCTGATGAAGAGAAATCATTGTAAGATCTGATTAAAGAAGCCGATGAAGCTCACAGCAGATCAATGGACAGAATAATAGATCAACTCTTCAGACAGGGCTTTGATACAGTTACTTTAGACACTGAGATCAGAAGGCTGGAGATTGAAGAGATACAAGAAAAATGGGCCAGTTATAGTGTGATGGAAAGGGAGAGGTTGGAAATAATGATCAGGTTTACTGCAAAATACTTGGGAAGATCATTAATTGAGATTAAATCATGGACCAGAGACAGTATTCTGGCAATAACCACCAGAATCTGTACTTTTGAAGCATTCAACAAGGGGTTAATTATTGAAGCACTAGATGAAGCAGGTGCTGGGAAGAGAACTGATATGGCCAAGCTTTCCAAAGCCAAACTCACCATAAAAATGCTAGATCAGCCTTCCCAAACTCCCTCTCAAAAACAACCAACCCCACAACTCTCCAAATCAACTCAACCCTCAAAACCAACTCCCTTACCCTAAAAACCACCTCAAACCACATCCAGTGATGCACCCAGAAGGAGGAGAAGGGTGTTGAGGATGGTAGAAGATGAAAAAGAAGATGATGAAGAAGATAGTCTGCCAATCTCTGCTGTTCAGAAATTACCTGAGCCCAGAAGTCAACAAATGATCACACAAGACTTTCAGAGGCAAATGGTGAAAGTTAAGATTGAAGAAGAAGAACAGCAGAAACAGCACGATGAGCAACTTTTGAAGATGATTGACAAAGAGTTTCCTCAGTCATCATCTATACAAGCGATGAAGAAACATGCTCAAAGGCTGTATGCTCTCAGGTATACCTTTCAATATCAAAAGGAGAGAGTAAGGATTTGGCCAGACCCCAGGGTTAGTTCTAGAATTCATAAGAAATCCATACCAAGTAGATACAATGGCCAAGTGAGAAAGACCATAGATGCTGCTATTATGTTGGCCATTGTAGTCTCACCCTGGGAAATACTTGAAGACTTCAAGAGAGCCTACAAGTCAAAGATGACCCCTCAAACTCTAATGGAGAACAAAATGGTCAAGAAGGGGTTGTTATACAAGAGGCTTGAAGAGATCAAGAAAAATGAACTCCAGTTGTTATTAGAAGGGACTCACCCAGATGAATTTGCTTACAGAGAGATAACAACTGTTGAGTTGAAAAATGGAAAGACGATAAAGTACCTATCAGAGTACTATGGCCCAGAGTTCTTCTTCGAAGGAGAAGCAGAAGAACTCACTAAGGAGGAACAAGTTGTTCTCCTTGAGGCCTACGTCAGAGAGTCTTATAGACTCATCAATAGGAAGTAGGTTTCATGGTTGGGATAATAGCTCTGTGTCCAGTTCCCCAAGACAGAGTTCCCTTCCATCCTTTGACATTCACATCTACTGAAACCTGTTCCCTAACCTGTACCTATCAACTTTTTGATCCAAAAAGTTATTTTACATAAGACAAACTCTGTTTTTAGGGTTTTTGCAAAAGGAATATTGACTTTTGCACTAAAAGACAAATATTCCCATCATCCACAATCTTTCTTGTCACCGTGACCTAGAAAGCAAATTTCATAGGACATTAATTAATTAATTAATTTATTTGGTAAACAATTAAAACAAATTAGTTTATTAAAATAACAAACAAATCCTAGAGACAATTAGGATTAATTAAATTTTAGCACCGGACTAAAATTTTAATCAAACAAAATTTAACTTAAAAAAATTATTATTAAGTTAAAATCAAATCATTCAAACATGGCTGATGATATGATGAGTTAAAACAGTGGACTAAAACCCCCAAAGTTGAAGAACAAATCAGATTTCAAGCAATGGAAAATCATGTTAAGAAATTGGATCACATATCAAGATCCAGATTTATGGACATCAATCACTGAAGGTCCTTACATTCCAGTTACTTTAGGACCTGACTATAACATACAGAAACCAGTTAGTCTGAAAAGTGTAGCTGGTGATGACCTCAAGCTGGTCAAAACAGACATAAAGGCATACAATATTCTAGCTATGACTTTGCCTTTTGAAATTTTGACAAGGGTCGAAAATTTCAAAACAACTCATGAACTATGGAAGGTTCTTCACACAATGTGTGAAGGAAGTGAGGAAATTAGGGAAATCAAAAAGTAAAAACTAAGGACCCAATATGAAACCTTCCATCACATACATGGGGAGTCAATTCCTCAACAGTTGCATAGATATGTCCAACTTGTGAATGAAATGATAGTATGTGGACTCAAATATGACACTGTTGAAATCAACAAGAAAATGTTGCATACATTGCTTGAGAGTTAGACTCGGTCAGTGTCTCTCATGAAAGCAACATTGGACTTGGAGGGATTATCCCTTGACTCACTTTTAGCCAAGGTTGAAGCACTGGAAATGGATGAAAAATCCAGGAACAACAACCAAATCAGACATGTCGAGGCCTACAAGTTCATAGAACCGTAACACACAGACAATGCTTTCCTCACAAGTACTGGAGAAGATGAAGAAGAAGAATTTCTGGATTCTCATGATACATCATTCTTCTCAACACCAGAATCATCCAACAACAAACACAAGTCTAAGAAGACTGGAGTTCATGCTTCTTATGAAGCTACACCCCAAAGTAAACATCAACCTTGTAATTCTACCTCAAACAAACAATCAAAACCTCAAACATCAAACATACACAGTCTTGAAAAAACTATGGATGCTTTTACTATTATTCTACAAAGTGAATAGCAAAAGGCAGCTTATGCAGCCTTTTCAATCAGATTTGAAGCATTCTTAGGAGCAAGTCTGACTCCATCTCAAATCATCTAACAGAACTTAGATGAACTTCCACCAGATATGGTAGAAGAGATGGATCTTCAATGGTCAATGGTCATGATAGCATATAGGTCCAAAAGGTTTCTGCAAAGAATAGAGGTTTAACCGTGGACAAGAAAACAATAATTGGTTTTGATAAAACCAAAGTTAGGTGCTACAATTGTCAACTTTATGGGCACTTCTCCAGAGAATGTCTACAGCCCAGAGTTGATAGAAACACTCATCAGGCATAACACTTAAGTGGAATTAATTCAAACAGACAAGTGCCTCCACCAATCAGTATTCCAAATGCACCAAATCAACATCAGATCACACAATTCAGTCCAACTCAACGTCCAACATCTTCTGCAATGATAATAAAAAAGGATGGAGAATGTGACCGGAGCCTTTATGATGCTGAAATACCATCACCTTCAGATCATGCCCTTATGGCTGATATTGAAGACAAATTAACAGACATCCCGAAAGAGGTAAAAGAAAAGCTCTACAGTCAAGAATGTATTGATGAGATAAACAGGTATAGAGAGCATGCTGACAAGCTATCAAAGAAAGTAATTGAAACAAACATTCTTAATCAAAGTCTAAAATCAGAACAAAAGCAGTATGCTACAAAAATACTTTCATTACAATCAGACATAGACAAACTACTTTCTGAAAAATTAACATTGACAGCTCAGGTCGAGCAGCTCTCTATCTCATTAACTGAGTCAAAAACGATTCAAGCTGAAACTGAAGTGAAACTTCAGAAGTTTCAGGTGAGCAATAAGAAGTTCGAAGAACTTCTTGCTCAGCAAAGGGCTTTTAAGGACCCTTCAGGTTTAGGATATAATATGGTAAGTCCACCTTATAATGATAATTATATTCCTTTACTTGACTCCATGACCAACAAACAGGATGAATCTCATGATTCTCAAGAAAAGACTGATGACTCTAAACAATCATCAGCATCATCATCAAAATCACTTTTAAAATCAAAATCACCATTGATAAAGTTTGTTAAAAGTTCAACACCATCATCAATCGAATCAACTAACTTTTATCAAGGAGAAAATAATGAATTTTATAATCAAACAATAGATGATGATGAGGACGATTTATTAGATGATGAGTCTGATCAGCCAATTACTGAAACTCAAAAGGTTTCAAGTGTGGCTGATACATCAAACAAACAATCGAAACAGATTCAAGGATTTTATATCTATTCTGGTGGAAGGAAAGCTGTAACTTCTATTGCCCCTCCCAAATAGGTAAATAAAGGGAAAGGCAAAGCCTTAATTCAGCCAAAACAATAGTCTGTAACTTTTGAAATTCCATCAAAATCTAATTTGAAATCAAAAGTTTTCAGCAAACAAACAAAAATAGAATTGTCATACTGTGAATGGTGTGATCAATTCACACATTCAACTGAAAAGTGCCGATATGGCAAGTACTGCAAGTACTGTAAGATGAATAATCATAGTACAAAAACATGTCATTTTCACAATTACTGCTCCATTTGTTAAAGAAACAATCACAGCACGGCAAATTGTTTTTCCAACAAGAAAAACAAGAAACAAAAGAAACAAGCTCAGGTTGAGAAAACTTCTGAAAAACAACCTGTTGCTCAAAATAAGAGCAGAGTAGGAGTTCCTAAACATACTCCTCACCAAAAAATTGTTTTAGATAATGATAAAACCTTTTATGACAATTTTCAACACACATCAAGGAGACATAAGTCTCAGAACAGACAAACCACTAACACTAGCTCATAAAAGAGAAAAGCACAAAGCACTTCTCCAAATAGAGCTAAATCAAACCAAAGGAAATCTAGTGTGTCTAGAGCTCCAAAACCTTTAGACGATGTTGTCTTGGAAGAAATTTGAATTTTTAAAAAAGACGAAAAACCCAAGACCATCTTGGCTTGGGTTGCTCCAACTAACTGATTTCTTTTGTTTTTCAAGGACATCTTAGAAGGACTGAAAAGATCTGGTATGTTGACAGTGGATGCTCCCGTCATATGACAGGAAACTGTTCCCTCCTTCGGGATTTTAAGATCAACCAATGGAGGCTGCCAGTTTCTTGGATCAAGATTGATCTCTTGGCAATGCAAGAAACAAACAAATGCCTCTGTGTCCACAGCCGAAGCAGAATATATAGCTGCTTCTGCATGCTATTCTCAAGTGTTATGGATTCAAAACCAAATGCTTGATTATGGCTTTAATTTTCTTAAAACACCCATACACATTGACAATTCTGCAGAACAAACAATCCTGTTCAACATTCAAAAACCAAACACATAGAGATTAGATATCACTTTCTGAGAGATTGCTCAGAAAAGGGTCTAATCAAGTTGATCAAGGTCCACACAGACAACCAATTGGCTGACCTTTTTACAAAACCATTTGATTCAACACGATTTGAATTTTTTGTTCAGTCTCTTGGTATGATCAACCATGAAACAACAAATTAATATTTTCAAAACATTCAAATCAGACATACTTGATTTTGTGAAAGTCCATGATTACCATCAGCTTTCCTTTTTTAAAATCAAGATATCATGCAAATCATTCATTTTGAAAATATTGAATCACACGTACATTTCATGAGAAATAATAGTACACTGGCATAATTCTTCACTTGAGTCTTTTTCCACTAATAAAGACTGACAAATTCTTTGTTTGATATGTGGATAGGCTCAGCATGGGACACATAAAATCAGATACAAAGGTGAAGAACTAAATTCTCATAACTGTGTGGTTAACAACACATCTTGGTTTATGGTGAGTATTGATCTATCCAATATAGGTTGCTTTCAAAGTAACTACAATACACCAAGTGAAACTGTTTATAAATTGCTCAATCATACAAGTGTGTCCTTTGTTATAATAATCATAGACCTGGAGTACACCTAGGCATTCTTTGTTATGCTAAGCACAGACCTGAAGGACCTAAATCATGATCCAAAAAGATTCCCAAAGAGGAACACATCCATCTTGGATGAATCATCAATAAAGTCTTTATGACTACATTCCTTGTGAATGAATCAAAAGAATCCCAAAAAGGATCACCTTCCAAAGTGAAGTGAAAAAGAATCCCAATGAGGATCAACCATCATGGATCAAATTAATCATTTATACTCCTAAGTAGCTAGGTTTTAAGTATTGAAAGTGCTTTCAAGCATATCTTGAGGAGGGTTGTACAAATCATACAATCAGATGAGGGGTACATACATCTCATGTCAATCAACTCAAAACATGATAATCACTCACTGTTTTAAATCAACCGTTAATACCATGGTTGAGTTTAAATGGATCAATATATCTGCAATCAACATTGTACTTGTCTATGTCTATTCTCAAAACCATACAAACAACTCAGTGAGAAATGTAGACTAGTATGATCTCATGATATGTTCAAAAAATTCATGTTCAACATGAAAATCATTCATTTATTTGTTAGATAAGGCAATATCTTTCTAACTTTTATCAAAGAAGCAAAATGGACTTTGATAATTTCCATATTAAATCATATAAATTTTTGACATTTTACAAAAGATTTTTATAAATATGCAAAAATTTAGGGGGAGAAATTGATCATGGAATTATCAAAGGCAGCAGAATTGTGCATTATCATACATTTCAAATTTTGAAAAATAAACAAAGCCAAGTCAAGGTAACACCCAAACAGCAGGTTGACACACATATATTTGTTTATTTTATTGCATAATATTTCTTATGAGTGATATTAAAACATCCTTATATTGAATATGTTAAAATTCAATATTTTAACATACAATTTAATTCAAATTTTTTAAACAAATATTTTGATTTAAACAAAATTTAACATACAGAATCTTCTTTTGCCAGCAAAATAAACAAATTTGCAATTTTATGTGCTTCGGAAGCAAGGTATTTGCTTCGGAAGAAATGACTTCAAAACATACAAAATTTTTAAAATTTTTAAATTTTTGACATCTGTTCACACAACGGATGAACAAATATAACATCCGTTGTGGAAACAGTACCATAGAAAATATTACAAGTGTCCACAACGCATTAACACTGTTCATCCACTATGAACATCCTCTCAATAACAGTCAAAGTATCCACAGCGCATGAACAAGGTTCATCCGTTGTGAATATTCATTTATAAATTACCAAGTGTTCCACAGCGCATGAACATTGTTCATCTGCTGTGAACAAAGCATTCAATCCATTCAAAGTGTCCACAGCGCATGAATAAGGTTCATCCGCTGTGTATATTCATTCAAACATTCAGGTGTTCCACAGCGCATGACAGTTGTTCATCCGCTGTGAACATATCAAACATATGATCCAAGGATCTACAGCGCATGAACAAATGTTCATCCGCTGTGAACAATCGGTACAATGGACAAAGGGTATACAGCGTATGAACAAATTGTTCATCCGCTGTGAAAACAGTTATCATAAGTAACATATATACATATGCTTTTATGCATATGACATCATACAAACATTCATATATGTGTTTTGTATAGATACATACAAACATTCATGCTTGTGTTTTTTTGATAACACTAGAAATCAATCAATCATTATTAAACATGCAAACATTCAAGACAAACAACAAACAACTATCATTCATAATAAACACACACACACATTATTAAACAAAACACTTATCAAACACACTCATACATTGTTTCTAATAGACAAAACAGTAACAAGCTATCAGAAAACTGTGGCAACATCATACTTAAGGGGAGTATTGTTGGACTCAACAAGTGCATTAAGAATTAATGCATAAAAGTTTGATGCTTGCCATATCAGACATATATCAACATAATGTGTTTTAACATACAAAACAATCATTTATAACACATTATCATCATTAACATTCATAACAATCACTAACATTTGTTTAAATTTCTTTTTCAGATTTGTAGATAAAAGAAATTGTGACCAAGTGTTCGCAGCGGATGTTCATCCACAGTGGATGAACATCCACAGCGGATGAACAACCAAACATGCACAGCAGATGAATAGTCTTCTCCACAGCGGATTACTTAATTCCACAACGGATAGCTTAGACACTTAGGATTATTTATGTAATATTCGTTTACATAATGGCAGTTCAGTAATTGTATATAGCTTTTGTGTATAGGCTATAAATAGCACACTACCCTAATCCTTTGTAAGCTTTTGAACAATCAATCAAACAATCAGTTATTATTATTTTCGAGTATTCAAACACACACAAACACACACACATACTGATTTCATACACTTGAATCATGGTTTTCCGCACCATGGTTCTTGTTTGTTGATTATTGAGAGATATTGAAAAACTCCTTGGGGGAATCAACTTGTTCATGTTGAAGATTGTTCTAATATGTTCATGTTCAACATGTTGTTGTAAAGGTTGATTTCATCATAGTTGAAACATCTCAATTTGGACTTATCATATCCAAGTTTTGAGTTTTGATTTTGATTGCCAAAGCTTTTCTTGCCTTTTCTTTCCATAAACCTTCTTGCAAGCAACATGAGCATTGCCATCTGCCACTGGATATCAGTTTCTTCCAAGTCATCAGGGTCCATCTGATACATATCCTCCAAGGTCATTCCTTTTCCTTTCAACTCCCCCACAACAAAAGTCATAACTATGTATAAACATTCCAAATAGTGCCATTGTGTCTGATAGAACTTGAGTAGTGACTGATGCCTTTGAGCTTGAACCAACACTTGATAGTCCAGTACTAGACTTGTCTGACACGCCACATCTAGAAGACCCACCATAAGCTGCACCATACATTGAAGAGTTTGCAGCGGATGAAATCAATGCAACATTTTATGGATAAACTGTAGCTGGCACTATTAATTGATTGTATTCTGTCCTTTTCATGTCCAAATCAAATGAGTTTAGTTTGTTGATCACATCTATAAGTTTATAATCAGCAAGTTTCTTTCCTGCTTCAACAGTCTGACTTGAAAGCTCCATTGCGGTGGAAGAGAGTCCAAGAGTTTTGTGACTTGTTCATGATTACCCAACTGTTCATCATATTTCTTTAAGTTTCCTGAATCAGATAGAAATGGTAAGATCAGTAAGGCTTTCATTTTTGTGTCCAACAAATTAATTAAACTCCTTTTCAGGTTGGGCTTTCTTGTCCTTTTTCAAGTCTTTGTTACCATTATAAAACTTGCACAAAGAATCATACAAGGATTTTGCTTTCTTGTGTTTGGCAAAAGGGTTGTATATGTCTTGAGATAAACATAGAGTTAAAGCCCTGAATGCTTTCTGATCACTATCAATTAACTTAAGGTCTCTTTCTGTGAAGGTTGATGGATCAGTGTTTGGTGAGGTAGTTTGACCGACAGTGACGGTAGGAGTATTTGGACCATTGACGATTGATTCCCACTGGTTGTGATAGGTATAGTAGAAGAAGGCTTTCAAACAACGTTTCCAATCTTCAAAATTGTCACCACCGAAAAGCCTCGGTGGCTTATTTGGTACTACACTTCCCAAGTCAGAAAGGGTGATATTGGTTGTTGTCATTTTCAAACCAGAAGGTAATTTTGCAGAACACCTCTAATTTCGCTGGATATCTCTAACTTCGCTGCTACTTTCGCAGGCACTTTCGCTGGAACTTTCGCTGCTACTTTTGCTGGGAGATTCGACAGTAGTTTCGCTAGAACAGATTAATGCTGGGAAACTCTAGTTTCGGCAATAGATTCGCTGAAACTAGCAGAACTTTTGTTCTGAGGACAATTTCGGCAGCACTTTCGCTTGTTTTGGCAATCAAAGGAGGTGAACTTTCGTTCAAAATGAGGTACTTTTTCCGAGTAACAATGATCAATTTCCAAGATCACAAATTTGGTAGTTTCGCTAGAACAGTAGCAGTTTCGTCGGATGAACAACATTTTCGCTAGATGAAAAGTAAGCCTTTTTGAACACGAAATCAACCAGAATTCACCCAAATCACAATGAATCTATGATTGGATGATTGGGATAGCTTCCTATACAAATACCAGATGATTTTGCAATCGATTTCCATACGAAAAACACAGAAGATAAGATTCAAAATGAAGGGGAATAGTGTTTTTGCAAAAAACACATCAAAAAACTTAACAAATCAAGAGCACTAAGGCTCTGATACCATATTGTTGGTCAATTTGATCGATAATCAATGCAAATGATCTATAAAACACTGAAATCCCACTGAATAAATATAAAACTATGAATGACACAAGAGCAAGTTTCAAATATTTTCAATAATCTCCAAACTCACACAATAAACATGATTCAGAGGCTAAAAAATGATAACAATAGACTTCCAGCTACATACACAGAATTGCAATATCAGTATTTCACTATTAGGGTTTGCAAAACTTGCTTACAATGAATGAAACTTTTAATATATAAGCAGACTGTAGTTTCGATGACAGTTTCGCTGGAGAGCGAAACTGTCTTGACCATAACCTAGTTTCACCCGACGACGGAACACAATTTCACCGGGTGAACTAGATCAGCTTACTACGAGCGAAACTCAGTTTCGCTCATAGTTTTGCTGGGCACAAAAGTTACAAAATACAAAATACAAACTAAGTGAAAAAACATTTAACCTATTACATTAATAAACAAAATAAACATAATAAAAATGGTGAGTCCAACCTATACTAGATCATCAGGTTGAAGTGTGGTCAATGCAATAGTTTCATATGGTTGAAGAGTGTTAGAACACTTAACAAATCAAATAGGAAACCGGTTTATGATGAATCAAAGAACAAAAGTAAAGAACAAGAACAAGAACAATATAATATGGTTTTCAAGAATGTTGTATATTGCTCTCAAGTTCTTAGAAAGTGTTACAAAGCTTATCTTCTAAAGTTACAAGTACTTGAGATACTTTATACTACATCCTACAACCGGCCATACTTTGAAGGCCAGCAGGAAACACTAATCTAGAAAACAAGATCAATGTACTAGTGACTATGACATGCCATAGCTCACATCCTAATATATTACAAAAAGGATAAAAATACAAGAGCAGAAAGTTATAAACAAAATACCATAATCTACAGTTTGACAAAAGTAACGACTTTTCACCAATTCGTATAGGTTGGTAAGTCTTCAAAGATGGCAATGAAAAATGGTTCAACTTTTGTAAAAAGATGATTAAAAAAAAGCATGTCTTCTCTGTCTTTGGAAGAAATTAGTCTTTGGCTTTGGAAGACTTTGTCTTTGAAGCATCGGAAAACTTCATCTTTGGCTTTAGAAGATTTGGTCTTTTGGCATTGGAAGATTTAATACTTAGTAAAATTCACAGAGTTATATTAAATCTTTCGAAGTAATTCTTGTACTTCATATATGCATGCTAAGAGCTCTTTGGTTGCATTAGCCTCTAAGTGTGATCCTTACAAACTCTCCCTAGGCTGATGTTACTAAAACTAAAGGAGAGCTTTGAAGCTTGATCTTCATCTGTTGACAGTCCTCATCAGAATCAAGACCATTCCCTTCATCATTAGTTGGTCCGAATTCCTCAGACTCTCAAAGTATCTCCTCAGGTCATAGAGATCATGCAGAGGGAGGTCAAGTGTGTTTTGCTAGAAGTACATGTCTTGACCTCCTTGACCTCTAGTGACATACTATCTGTCTGGGTTAGTTGCAAACACCCAAGACACGATGGGTCTCTCCGCAGCAAGAGGCTCTACTTGAATAGGAGTTAGATGAGTAGCCTCTTCTTGATCACCCTTAGGATGTTCTGACCTATCCTGAGGTGTAAAGGTGGATGCCTGGGACTTCTTCTTCTTCTTCTTCTTTTTGTCCCTTCTGATGGCCGTCCTCTTCCTCTTTCTGTACTTTAACTGAGAAGGCTATCCTTGAGTACCAGATAGTTCTTGATTATCCTTCTCAACTGGGTCCTTTTTCTTTATAGTTTTAGAAGGAGAGGGTTTAGGACCCTGTTATGGATCAGAAGATGTAGTTGGCTGTTATACAGTACTAGGTCTAGGTTGTGTTGTCAATTGGGGTCCAACCTTGACCTCAGCTTCAGGTGTAGCCTAATATGGTAGAGAATTGCAAGTCAACTAGCTCGCCCCTTTTCGTCTTCTACTTAATCACTTTATTGTGCTCATCCATAGTGGATAGAGACATTGGACCAAGTCTCCTTCCAGAGAATCCATACAACTTCAAGAAGCTCACCATGTTTTGTTTGTTACTAGACTTCTTCTAATTGGATCTAATGGTGGCTCTTGACTTTGCATCCTCTTCTCTTATCTTCCTCTTAGCATCTTTTTTCTCTTTTAGCACTTCATCCTCAAGCTGCTTGAGGTATTCAAATTCAATGTATTCTTATGACAAGGGAAGTAGGTCTGCTACCTAATAGAGGCCTGTGGCACTTAGGTAGGTAATCATGTTTTGCCTGTCTTGTTCCCTACCAACCTGAGTTTATTACTTAGTGGCCATAGCCTCTGCCTCAGGGCCTTCCTAAACTAGGGAGAGGGTAGGTGCTTTGTAGAGTCTCTTTCTTCTCCTTTCTTCTTTGATTTTAAGAAGCACTTCTGCATCCTTAGCTTCACTCCTCTCCTTTGACACTTCCATGTCAGCCAGTTCATTCAGTTCATCCAAGGGGAGAGAGATAAGTTCATCAACATTGTTGTTCATGGACCCCATATAGTTTAGTCTAGCTGCCCTCGACTCATATTCTTGAGTGCATGGCTTGGGGGTAGCCCTGATAGCAGCTTCCAAAAAGCCAAGGGTCCCACTTGAACTTTCTTCTCTTGCCTTCCTCTTCCTCTTTCTCTTCTCCTCCTCAATCTCCTTAGATGTCATCTTCCTCTTCCTTTTATCAGTCACTAGTCTGTGTGACTCAGGGTGAAGATGGATTTGGCCATCATTGCTTAGTGTTGCACTTGAGCTCTGACTAGAGAGAGGCTGTGAGACACCTTCACCAGCTGGTGGCTCACTGTGGGTAATGGGTGTTGTAGTAGTTCCTATCTCAAGGTTCACAGGCTCAACTACTAGGCCTTCATCAATGGTTTCCCCTTCGAAGCTAATCTTAGGGTCCACCTCAACATCCAGTTTACCAACAGTCTTGACTACTAAGCCTCTGTCTATATAGTTTGGATTTGTTATTGATCTCTTCAAGAACCCTCTCTTGAATTCTCACAGCTAACATTATAGCTTGTCTGGATTGACTTGGGTTGGCAAGCGGGTAGTCAACTAGAGAGAAGCTCTTATAGTATCCTAGGTTGTGAAAGTTGAAGACATCTTGCTGTCCTAAAGACCTAGAGATTACCAAGGCTCTCCTATCAGTATCATACCTCCATCCCATAATTTGATTTTTAGCAGGGTAGGATGGGGTAGACATTGCCCTTAGTATATCTTGCACAAACAGACGTTGAATTAGTGAATCCATATCAATGTGAGCCTGAGGTTGTTGTTGAGTATGGACAACTGCAAGTGAGAGTGGTGAGTCCTCTATGTCTATACTCTGGGAAGAACTCCCAGGTTCTGTGATTGTAGGTAGGACTTTCTAACATTCTCAAAAATATGGATGCCAGATTCAAATCATCCCAGTAGCTTATGCATCCATGCCTGCCCCTTCTCAGCACCAACCATTACCTGCCAACTGATATGCATATAAAAATTCAGTGATGATGAGTGAGTTCTAGTTTATATAATAAAATACTTTACTTTTGAAAAAACATTTCCTTTACTTTCATACGTGATAACACATCATACTTATATCTTGATAATAATCATTTATTATCTTTCATCACATTCATAATCGTTCATTTCGTACTTTCTTTCATTATTATCTTTCACTATTATCTAGATCCTGCCATATGCTATGCCCCATCATTTGTGCATGAAGCGACTATAGTCTTTATGTCAAGCGGCAAGGATCCTATTTATGCTTCGATCAATCACGAAGACTGACCCCGCTGTGTGCATACGACACACTGTTGAGTTGACAACCCAGAATGAATTGAACCCCTTTTAATCTGCTTGCAAGACATTTATTCATTCATTACGTTCCACTTTTTATTATCTTTATCTTTCACTTTCATTACAATAATACTTTATGTACATAAGCATATCATACCACGTAAAGCCACGTCATAATACATAACATGGAAAATCATCATGATAACAGCATGCCACAAGCATACATAACATAAACAAGCATAGGCCATCATAAAATATCAGTACTTAGCACTTAATTCTATTCCCTAAAATTTCAGAAATATCCTAAGTGCTTATAGCGCATGAACATGGCGTACAACGGATGACTTAAATTCTAAGTGTTCCCAACGGACAGCCAAATCCCATAGGGGACGACCAAAGTCCACAGCGGATAGCAAAGTCCCACAGCGGATGACTAAGGTTCACAGCGGATGAACTAAACACTAAGTTTGTTCACTGCGGATGATTAAGGTTCATAGTGGATAGCCTAAAGCACTTAAGGGTCCACAGTTGACAATTTAGGTCTACAACGGACAATCATGAAATCTAAGTGGCCATAGCGGACATGCAAAGTCTACAGCGAACATGCAAAGTCCACAGCGGATAATCTAAATACCTAAGTGTCCATAGTGGAAACTTTATCTATGCTCAAGTGCCCACAGCGGACACCAAGTCCAGTACTTGCGGTTCAACTTTTGCAGTTTCTAGTCTCAAACATCACTTCTAAACATCTACTTAGCATGGATCTACCAGTTACACACTTAGAACATCACAAACAACCATACGGCAGCAAGGAAATCCTTTAAAAATATACATCTTCAATACACAGTCGCCTTTTTATAAAAGAAAACATAGTTTGGTGAAGAAACATTCTTTTTAGTATGCATAACAGCCCCAAACAAGTAGAAAACCTATAAAAGAGGGGATCTAAAACTCACCTTAAACAACTTTCAAGTAAAACACCTCAAACCCGAGAGCAACCTGGAGTTCTAGCACCTAAACACACGAAAACAAGCAACCAAACACATAGAAACGCATAAAGATTGGTTCAGAAGCTAAAACCCAACTGAAACCGAGAAGAATCACCTTAAAAATCTTACCTTCTTGAAGCTTTCTTCCACTTCTCTCTCTAGAACCGAATGAAGCTTCTTTCTCTCTCTCCAGCCGATAGTTTGAGTGCATGAGAGAGGGGGTATGGGTGGCCATATCACCTTTTTGAACCCATTATGGGTAGGTTTGACCTTTGCATGCTTTTAACCCCTTGCCTTTGAAATAATTCCCTTTTTCTCCCTTACTTTTTTTCCTTTTCTTCTTTATGAAATTTTCCGGGCGTTACAACACACCAAGTAAGAAACATCATGAAACCCCCCTTTTTTATTTAGAACGAATTCACCCATAGTTCATACATTCACGTTCTCATTAAAAGGAATAAAAAACCATAATATCTGACCTTCTGCGGGACAGTGGGGGTTTGGGGGCGGTAGCTTTGATAGTGGGGTTCTAGGTGCAGCAGCCCCTAGTGGGGTCCAAGGGGGAACGCCCCTGGCTGGGGCTAGGCTGACCTGTTAAAACCTCTTGAGATCTTTGCCATAAAAACATATATTTAGTATTCATAATAGCCCCAAAACTTAGAAAAACTTGTAAATAAGGGGATCTAGAACTCACCTAGTCTCCGTAAATAACTTCACCTAAAATAGGCTCACATTACACAGTCTGCATATAAGTTGACATGAAAACAGGTCATTTTCTACACAGTTTTGCATGCAGTTTCGCTGACAGTTTCGCTACCAATTTTGTTTCTAGTTTCGCATGGCAGTTTTGCCCAACATTCATTGGAATTCCATGGCTGCGAAATTACTAGTGAAACTGTAGTTTTGTTGGAAGAATCCACAGTTTTGCTGGAAAAACTATTAGTTTCACTGGATGACTTTTCCAGGGCGTTACAACAATGATGGGGCATAGCATATGACGGGATCTAGATAAAAAGTGAAAGATGTTTATGAAAGAAAGCACGAAAACGAACGATTATGAACGATGATGAAAGATAACAAATAATTATTATCAAGATGTATGTATAATGAATGATCACGTATGAAAGGAAAGGATATGTTTATACTAAAGCAATGTATTTTATTATAAACTAGAACTCACTCAGCAACGCTGACTTTTTATATGCATATCAATTGGCGTGTAATTGTTGATGCTGAGGAGGTGCAGGAATGGATGCATAAGCTACTAGGGATGATCCGAGTCTGGCATCCATATTTTTGAGAATGATATTGTATTAATACAATTTTTGAGATATAAACAAAACAATGTGATGATTTGACATTATTTAATTTATTAATGAAAAGATATACTTCCGCTGCAAAATGTTGTGTTTCAAGTGTTTTATGCGATGATTGACCAATTGTAAGCATCTCGAGAATGGGGCCTTACTGGGAGGTGCTGGAGATGCTTAGAAGGGAGAAGTTGTACGCCAAGTTCTCCAAGTGTGCGTTCTGGTTACGCAATGTTCAGTTTCTGGGTCATGTGCTTAATCCTAACAGGATCATAGTGGACCCGACAAAAGTTAAGGTGGTGATGCAATGGAAGTCTCCAAAGACGCCATCTGAGATTCGTGGTTTCTTGGGTTTGGTGGGCTACTATAGAAGGTTCATTCAAGACTTCTCCAAGATAGCTTCACCATTAACTAAGTTGACCCATAAGGATGGGAAATTTATATTGGGTCTAGAGCAGGAGAAAGCTTTTGAAGAGCTAAAGAAGAGATTGACTCAAGCTCCTATCTTGACGTTACCCGAAGGGAACGAAGTCTTGGTGGTCTATTTGGATGTTTCTTATTTGGGATTGGGTTGCGTGTTGATGCAACGGGAGAGGGTTATAGCCTATGCATTCCGACAATTAAAGATCCATGAGGCTAACTACCCTACTCATGATTTGGAATTGGCGGCAGTGGTCTTTGCATTGAAGATTTGAAGGCACTACTTGTACGGGAAGAAGTGCACTATCTTCACTGACCACAAGAGCTTGAAGTACTTCTTCAAGCAAAAGGATCTCAATATGAGGCAAAGGAGGTGGTTAGAGTTGATCGAGGATTATGACTGTGAGATCCACTACCATCCGGGCAAGGCCAATATGGTGACGGATGCCCTTAGCCGAAAGGAAGACCCGAGCCAATTCGGGTAACGGCTTATCAGATGATCATGACCTCTGATGTGATGAAGCAGGTCAAGGAATTTCAGGCGAAAGCTCTAAAGGATGATGGAATTAACTCCGAACGGATGAAGGGCCTAGTCACGGAGTTGGGTGAGAACACTCTCGGTGTTAGAACCCGCTTCGGGTAGATGTGGATTCCTTGTTGTGAGGATCTACGTGGTAAGATCATGGATGAGGCTCACAAGACTCAATACTCAATTCATCCACATGCTACAAAGATGTATCAGGATATGATGAAAGATTACTGGTGGCCAGGAATGAAGCACGACGTAGTGGAGTATGTAAGTAAGTGCCTCACTTGTTTGCAAGTGAAGGCAGAGCATCAGAAGCCATACGGGAAGATCCAACCCTTGGATATACCCAAATGGAAGTGGGAACACATCACCATGGAGTTCATCATGAAATTTCCACGCACGGCCAGAGGATGTGATACCATTTGGATAATTGTAGACCGCTTGATGAAGAGTGCTCACTTCTTGCCAATCCGAGAGACTTACTAGGTTTACATCTATGTTTTGGAAGAGATATCATGATGTGATGGGGATGAAGATACATATTAGTATGGCTTACCATCCTCAAACAGATGGTAATTCAGAGAGGATGATTCAAATGCTGGAGGGTATGCTACAAGCATGCGTCATTGATTTTGGTGTAAGTTGGGACGAACACTTACCGTTAGCCGAGTTCTCATATAACAACAGTGATCATGCCAGCATTGGTATGCATCCTTATGAGATGCTATATGGTAGAATGTGAAGGGCACTTGTGTGTTGGGGCGATATCGGTCAGAAGGAGTTGGGGAGCATTGAGGTGATCGAGGCTACAACCAAAAAGTTGGATAAGATCAAGGCATTTATGAGCAGCAAAGGATAGATAGAAGTCGTATGCCGACAAGAGACATAGACCAATCGAATTTAAGGTGGGTGAAAGAGTTATGTTGAAGGTCTCGCTTTGGAAAGGGATCATCCGGTTCAGAAAGTGAGGAAAGCAAAGCCCAAGGTATACCGGGCCATTCAAAATCATTGCTAGAGTTGGTGAAGTGGCATACAGGCTGAAACCTCCCGATGAGCTGCATGGAATTCATCCTACATTCCATGTATCTCACTTACGAAAGTTCTTAGCTGATGAAGATATGATTATGCCGCTCGAGGACATCGAGGTGGATGAACGGCTCAATTACGTGGAGCAACCGGTGACCATCGTTGATAGAAAGGAGAAAAGGCTAAGGAATAAAGTGGTCCCACTTGTGAAAGTAAAATGAAGACACAGGAAGGGGTCCAAGTCTACATGGGAGACTAAGGAAGAGATGAGACAACATTATCCGTAGTTGTTTGAGGAGTGACAGGTTTTGGGGACGAAACCTATATAAGGGCGGTGGACTTGTAACACCCGAAATTTTAGAAAAAGAAAAGAAAAGAAAAGTAAAGGGAGTAAATGGGATTTTATTTCCAAAAGCAAGGGTTAAAAGTGTGAAAGGGCCAAACCGGCCCATAATGGGGGTTTAAAAAGAAATATGGCCGCCCATACTTACTTTTCCACACACAAACTTTAGGCTAGAGAGAGAGAAAGAAACTCCACTGGTTCTAGAGTGAGAAAGTAGAAGAAATCTTCAAAATGTAAGATTTTAAGGTGTTTTCTTCTCGGTTTCAGATGGTTTAAGCTTCTGGACCAATTTCTATGTGTTTCTATATGTTTAGTTGCTTGTTTTCATGTGTTTGGGTGCTAGAACTCCAGGTTGCTCTCGAGTATGTTGTGGTCCACTCAAAAGCTGGTTAAGGTGAGTTCTAGATCCTTTTTTTACATGATTTCTACTTGTCCGCTATGGACACTTGTAATGTCTAATTCATCCATTACAAACCTTAGTCATCCGCTGTGGCACTGGGGACCTTTAGTCGTCCATTGTGGATTTTGGTCGTCCGCTGTGGACGTTGGCTGTCTGCTGTGAACACATAGGTTTATTCTGAAATTTTTGGAGTAGAATTTCAGTGCTAAGTACTTATGTTTAATGGAAGTTTATGCTTGTTTTAATGTTTATAATGTTTTATCTGCCTGCGCGTTGCTGTTGCGAATTATAATATTTCATGGTATGTATTATGATGTGACTTTACGTGGCATGATATGTATATGTACGTAAAGTATAATGTAATGAAAGTGAAAGATAATGATAATGAAAAATGGAATGTAATGAATGAATGAATGTCTTGCAAGCAAATTGAATGGAGGTTCACAACTCTTTGAGGGGTTGTCAGCTAAACTGTGTGTGGTTTAGCTAACCCATGAGGGTGCACACAGGGGGGTCAATCTTTGTGATTGATCAAGACGTGCGAAAACGGGATCCTTTTCGTTTGACCCCAAGACGGTAGTTGCTTCATGCCCAATGATGGGGCATTGCATATGACGAGATCTAGAAAAAAAGTGAAAGATGTTAATGAAAGAAAGTACAAAAATGAACGATTATGAATGATGATGAAGGATAATAAATAATTATTATCAAGATGTATGTATGATGTATGATTAAGTATGAAAGGAAAGGATATGTTTATACGAAAGCAATGTATTTTATTATAAACTAGAACTCACTCAGCAACGCTGACTTTTTATATGCATATCAGTTGGCAGGTAATTGTTGATGCTGAGGAGGTGCAGGCATGGATACATAAGTTACTGGGGATGATCCGAATCTGGCATCCATTTGTTTGAGAATGATATTGTATTAATACAATTTTTGAGATGTAAACAAAACAAGGTGATGATTTGACATAATTTAATTTATTAATGAAAAGATATATTTCCACTGCAAAATGATGTGTTTTAAGTATTTTATGCGATGATTGACCAATTGTAAGCGTCCCGGGAACGGGGCCTTACACCTTTTGTACACAGTTCATAAGGAGTCTTACTATGAGTCTTGATTATTAAAACTCTATTTTGCACATAGCAGGTAGTGTTGACTGCCTCTACCCAAAAGGTGATGGCCAGTTTAGAGTCAGATAACATGGTTCTTGCTGCTTCAATAAGTGTCCTGTTTCTCCTCTCAGCAATACCATTTTGCTAAGGAGTCTTGGGAGCACCATATTGTCTTGTAATACAGTTCTCATCATAAATGTACCAAAGATTTAGTTCTTGAATTCAGTTCCTTGATCACATCTTATGATTTCGACCTTATGATCACATTGATTCTCAATTTTTAGAATGAAGCTTTTTAAGATCTCAGGATTCTCATCCTTAGTTCTAAGGAAAAAGACCCAAGTATATCTTGTGAAGTCATCTGTGATTACCAAACAATATGAAGTCCTTCCTAGACACATTACACTAGTAGGGCTAAATAGATCCATATGTAATTAGTGTAGGGAAGTAGTGATGGAGTTCATTTCCGTTGGCTTGTGAGACACTTTGTGTTGCTTCCCTTTCAAGCATGCAACACAATAGTCATTACTTGTAAACTCTTTCTTTGGCATTCCAGTTACCAAATCATTCTTAATTAATTTATTGTTGGTCCTCTCGATCGATATAACAGTGCAATTGATTAATAAACACAAACAAATCCCACTGAAAACATAAATATCAATGATATTTGTGTAAAATATAGATCAAACACAATAAAATATTGATGAACAATGATGAACACCTTAAGAACACTCAATAAACCCTTGTTTGATCTGAATTGATTGCTAAAGATATTAAAAATGTGAAAAGACCCTCAATCGATGGCTCATTCAAGCTTAACAACACTCTAATAACTCTAGCTATATATAGTCGAATGACAATTAGACTTAATGACATTTAGGCCCCTAGACTATGATTAAAACATGATAATTATAAAATTACAATTAAGACACAAACTAGACAAATAAAGATTAAATATATATTTTGTTGACAACAAAATATATATTAACTCTAAGACCCGTGTTCTTTGTATCTTCAACGACTCACTACTAATCTTCGTTCCGAACGTGTCGTCATGACTTTTGTGTTGACTCTGACTTTAATGTTGACTTTGACTGCGTTGATAGCATTAGACTATTTTTCAGACCCAACAATACTCCCCCTTAGTCTATTATTATCAATGTCTTTCATCGTGATCAGCACCAATAAGTCAACTATATAATGATCTTCAATCTCCACCTAGATTGATGATCTAGCATTGAAGATTTTTTTATCTTTCAGGCTCCCCCTTTTTGAATGCTCCCTCCTTTTGTGTGCATCATGAGAATGATCAGGAACAGCATCTCCAACTCTTTATTCTTAAGTGCTTTAGGAGATGTAGGAGAAGGAATCCTAGCTCGGTATCCTCTGCAAACTTGAGGAACAGGTTCTCTGGTATGGTACTTTGCTCAGTTGATGATCAGCCATCAATTGCAACAAGAATCTATAACACAATTACAAACACATTCTACACAATTCTCGTTAGATCATTTCAATAATACAAATAAACCCTTGTTTATCTGAATGTGCAATTTCCCGTGAAATGCATGTGAAAATGATAACATTTTAATAGCATAATATGAAAGACTTGAAAAATGATTTGAAATGAATATTTTATTTTATTTTTTTTATCATATTACACCATGAACTAATTTGATCATGAGATCACATCCTCAAGATATACGAAAGCACAAAGATGTATTTGAACATCGACAAGTTAGTGATATCACACTGATACAGAGTCTGGTCACAATTTTAAGTTTTTGAAAGCCAAAAACAGTTCAAAAATGATTGTTGGTATATTTGTCCAATTTAAACCCATGTCTTATCCTTCTCAGCAAGTGATCTGCAACTAATTTTATCATGTTTTAGATTTAATTAGAGAAGTTCAGGTGATTTGGTTCCCATAGACATCCGGCAAAGAACTTATCCCATAATCAGGGCTTATTGAGTAATATGATTAACTTTGCTTGATTTTCTTTTAACTTTTCAACAATGATCTTAATTTAAGAATCACTATGCCTTTATTTGGGGAACAGATAATGAGAGCTCCAGGTCTATACTTAGGTATAACTCTAAGCGTACTGATGAGAGCTTCAGGTCTATACTCACGTATAATAGGGAAGATCATCACTCCAGGTCAATGCTTCCATATAGCAAAGGAGATAAGCACGAAAAGGATTCTAAAGAGCTTACAAGAAGCATCAATTCAGAAGCAAGGGTGAGGGAATTTGGGAATCGAAGTAATCAAGCCAGAAGACAGATATTCTCAACCCATTTTTGACGAGACTTGTAACTTTGTGCAGGCCTAAATGTCAGGAGAATAATCCTTTTCACCTAGTTCTAAAGCTTTAGTTAGGCTACAGAATCACGGTTTACTTTGTTTTCAGGCTGAGCCTACCAAGCATATCATATAATCAAACTGTCTTTTTCAGATTTTAGAATTTAAGTGATACAGACATCTACATCAGTTACTATCATTTCTCATAAAGTACAAGTCATGCAAATAAGCATACCAAGAAGACATACTATCAATTCTCAGTCATCCCAAATCAAGTTCTTGTTCCCGTGAAATTTTTTTATTCTCCCCCGAAATTTCTTTTTAACTACCATGAAACAAAAAAAAAGAAATTTCCCCATTTTTTTAAGTATATAATAAACGGAATTGAAAAAAAAGAATTTTACTAAAGAAAGTCTTCCAAATTATACTAGCAAAAACATGAGAAATGAAGTAACAAGAAAAATGCAGTGATTGTGAATGGTAGATAAGAATCCAAAATGTGGATGAGATACCATAACCTGTTGGTTCCGCCTCAAATTTGAATTAAGAACAATCTCAGTCAGTAAACGTGATTACTGATAGGCCTCCTGAATTGTTCCTGTACTCATAAATAGATTAGTTAGAGAGGGGGACCCAGGCCATCGTGGTCCTGGGAGTTCCTTTTTCATCAGTGTATGTAACCTGTTTAAGCACACACTCTTTTGAAAAATCATTTATTTCTTTATCCTTTTCTTTTTGTTTTACGTTCCAATTTGTTTCTGTTCAATTACTTTTGATTTGAAAGAATTGAATTTGGAAAACATTTTCTGTTTAAGACCCGAAGGAAGAGATTTTAATTTTGAAACATTGGTCGTTTTCATCTTTGAATCATGTGAAACCGGCTTCACATAAGAATGTTTGGATAGATTATTCTTCATCCAACCATTCAAAGCTTGCCTTTGAACCTGAGGGCACTTCTTTAGCACATGACCTTCCTTTCCACATCTAAAGCAAGCCTTGAAAGGCTTTTGGTTCTTTGTAGTCCCATGGAGAATAGGAGAGGGCGAAACCTGCTTTGAGGTTGATTTATCTAATTGACAACCTTTGTTGGACCAAAAGAACCAATGAGCCTGATCAGAAAAACCTTTAAGTCCCACAGACATTACAACAACTGAAGTAGTCTGCAATAGCTGAAGACATCAACTGATAACAAAGTCTGAAGACAAAGTCTAAAGTGAAAGAGCTGAAGACAAAGTCTGAAGTGAAAAAGCTGAAGGCAAAGTCTGAAGCTAAAGAACTGAAGACAAAGTCTGAAGACAAAAGCTGAAGACAAAGACTGAAGACCAAGTTTCAGATGTTGTTACAACAGCTGAAGAAGACCTCTTCAGTAGTTGTGATGGTTTCCTTTCAGTAGTTTTATGTTTCTTGTAATCAGTACTTGTAGTTTCAGTAGTTTTAGTTTCATCTTGTACTTAGCATACTCTGAGATATTCTCAGTTGTTGTGAACATTCTCAGTAGTTTGCTTACTTTCAGTTGTTTGTAATAATTCTGTTAGATGTCACTATCAAGTGACATCAGCAGACGTCACATTCCTTTATATAAGGAATGTTGACCTAATTGTAAGGGCGTAGCTTAGCGCAGCTTAGTGAAGCTTAGCGGCTGCCATACCGAAGCATTTGTGCATAAATGATATTATCCCTTTTGCAGAAAACCCTCTTTCTATATAACCGTGTACTGTTCCATTGAATATCTATTGTGTTCTTGCTATATTTGTCTAATTCTTGTTCTAATTCCGCTGCGATTCAACTCTAATTGATCAAACTTAGATCACTGATCCTGTCAAATGGTATCAGAGCGGGTTAATCATTGATCGGTTTAACAATTGATCATTGAAACTGCTATTTCGATATCTAAAGTTTGATCGAATTAGCATATTTGCAAGAATTTTTTATAGAGATTGATCTTCTGCTGCTTCTGGTTAGTCAATTTGAGTTTCTTCTTGGTTCATATTGAGTTTGTTGTGTTTTTGTGCTAAATCTGTTGAAACTTGATTGATTGGTTTGAATCTGAGAATGACTACTCCATCTAATGACCCTCACAATACTGGCTCCTCAACCAAGCCTCCGATGCTGGTTAGGAGTGAGTATAACATATGGCAACGAAGAATGCTCCATCACCTGTCTGATAACAGTTCAGGTTGTTGGACATCTGTGGTTCACGGTCCATACACGCCTATGGTGAATAATCCGGAGACCAACCAAATGGTTCCGAAGAAGAAGGAGCAATACTCAGATGAAGATCGTAAACTGTTTGAGATTGATGCTAAAGCCCATGGAATTCTGGCCATGGCACTGCCTAATGAAATCTATTCTGGGCTTATGCATCATGAAACTGCTCATGACCTCTGGAATGCTTTAAGGAACAATTCGGAGGAACTGATGAGGTCTTAGCAAACAACAGAGAAATCCTCGCCCAACAATATGAGACATTCTCTCATAGGAAGGTGAGACACTGACTCAACAGTTTGAGCGTTTCTACTGCTTGATCTCTGAGCTGAAAATGGTCAAGCATGAGTATACTAACAGCCAGATGAATAACAGATTCCTCAGATCACTGCCTGAGAGATGGGACACATACACCATTGTCCTACGCTCCAGTGCAAATCTGGATAGCCTATCTCTCACCCAACTCCATGGGAAACTGCTTACATTTTAAAGAGAGATAGAGCAGAAAAGGAAACTGGCATCATCTGGAAAGCTCACTGATGACTTTGTACCAGGGAACACTGCCTTGTTCGGTCATGAGTCAGAATATGCTGGATCAGAAAGCCATTATGATGAGCATATAGATTTCTCTTCAAACAGTTCTGATCATGCATTTGTTGGTGTTGACAGTCATTCTGGGTGTAATAGTGATAATTTATGCTTTATCATGGATGATTTGATGGGTATTGCTGATGATGATTTAGAAGAGATGGATATTTTGAGCCAAATGGCCTTGATCAATATCAGATCTCAAAAGTTCTACAAGAGAACTGGTAGGAAATTTCCAGGACTCTCTGGCAAAACCAAAGTTGGTTTTGACAAGAGTAAGTTGAGGTGTCACAAATGCCACAGGCTTGGGCACTTTGCAAGAGAGTGTAGATCAACTGGATCTAACTCCTCTGCACCCTTTGTGACCTTTCCAAGCAATAGTTCACAATACAAAGGGCAACATCCTGCTAGTTCTGGTCATCACTCACAACCTCAATCTCCTGCATATTTTGTCCCTCAGGGTCCTATGCCATATCCATATCCCTGCTATTACATGCCACAGCGAAATCCAGTTCAAGTTCCTATAGCACAACAACCTCAAGCCCTACCTGAGCCTCAACCATCTCCATCACAATCTCAACCTCATCACAGCTTCTTCACACCAGGAGTTGTTGACTGGAGCAGCTTACCAGATGATCTTTCTGTTTCAATGAGCAATTATTTGCTGGTGCTGGTCAACATGGTGGTGAACATCCTTTTGGGAATCTTGCTCTCATGGCCCTAGAGTCTACTGAGGGTTCCCGCTCCAATGCATCATCTTCATAGGTAACCCAGGTATCTTCTGAGGCTAAAGCCAAGTTATGTTCTGAATCATGCATAGCTGCCTTTGTCTCTATTAGAGAGGCAAATGTAGCTTTAATCAATCAAAATCTTGAGCTTGAGAAAACTATTTCCAAAAGAAAAGCTGAGTATGAGTCTGTCTTAATGACAAAGATGATGAGAGTTTACAAGCTTAAATGCCAACTTAATGATGAAAAGGCTAAGGTAGAGGTCATACTTGAGAACCACAGAAGTCTCAAAGAGACACTTGCAGCTACCCAAGTTGAGTGTGACCGCTGGGTAACATCCTGCAAGGGATTTGAAATGCTTCTCAGCAAGCAAACAGCTTCAAATGTGAAGTTTGGAATAGGTTACAATCATACTTCACCACCTACTGATTTTACTTCAAAATCAATAGTAAAATCTGAAGGTGAAAGTAATTTCCAAACCACATCATCATGTGATTCATCCTCAAATGATAATACAAAATTAGAGGATGAAGTCAGTGTTAAGATCTCAACAAATCAATTGCCTGATGGTTTAAATGCTATAAACACATGAAGCTGAGCAATTCAGATGTTGTCCCTCAAAGTACTCCAAGTACTGAAGGGCAAGTCACAACATCTGAAAAGCATTTCAAATCTGCTAAATAAAAGGATTAACAACTGCTGAGGAATCTATCATACGGTCTTTCAGGACGGATAGAGAACAGCTGAAGAACAAGTCTTCAGTTGTTACCGATCCTTCAGTACTTAACACAAGTACTGAAAGGAGAAAGTACTGAAGATCACACCTTCAGTAGTTTCCACTTCAGCAGTTGATCAATCCAAGATGAAGAATAAGCCATGTGAAATATGTGGTAAATTCAATCATCTATCTGATGAATGCTGGTACAAAAAGGGTTCCAAACTCAACAGAGATAAGCTCATTAAAGAAGAGATTAATAAAATGAAAAATGAGTTTGAGACCAAGTTTGTACCACAGTCATCTCAAACTGATAAACCCAAGGCCTCACCAAAATCCAAAAAGAAGGATGGGGTTTATCAGAAAACAGCTGATAGTGTTCCTCATGATAAACATCAGACTAAGTCTGTGAATTTCAAGAAGGAGGAAATGGTGGGTCACAGGAACTCATCAAAAACAAGTACTGATGTGTCAAATGAGCTGAAGGCTTTAGCAACAAATCAGACACAACTTGTTATGATGGTTCAGCATTTGTTGGGGAGAGTTAACCCAACTAGATGCACCTGTGATCAAACCACTGAAAAGGAAATCCAAGCCCAAATCTAAGAAATCCATTTCAGCACCATCTCCACCTTCATCAGCTGTTAATCATGAGAAACAAGTTATGGTTAAATCTGTTGATGAAAACAGACCCAAACCAAAAAGGTTTGGGTCTCTAAAGCTAACTAGTTTCTTATGATAAATGCAGGGTTCTTCAGCATGCCAAAGAAGCATCTGGTATGTAGACAGTGGAGGATCTATGCATATGACTGGGAGCAGTTCTCTTCTTAATGACTACTCTCAAGGAAAGAAGGGATTTGTCTCATTTGGAAATGATGCTAAGGGTTACATCATCGGGAAAGGATTTGTGTCAAATGGAGAAATCAGATTTGATGATGTTAACCATGTGGAGAATCTCAAGTATAATCTACTGAGTGTCAGTCAGATGTGTGATAAAGGGCATGTTGCACTTTTCACAAGCCAGAACTGCCGGATTCTGTCTTCCAAAGTTCTGAGGCTGATTGACAAGGTATTGGATGAACATACTCTCCTGAAGGCCAACAGGATAGGAAGAGTATATGCCTTGGATTTGTCAAAGAAGATTGATTTAAAAGGTCATCCTTGCCTGTTCTCCAAGGCCTCTCCTCAGGAATCTAAACTGTGGCATAGAAGGCTGGGTCATGTTAATCTCAAAAACATGAATCAGCTGATCCACAATAGTTTAGTGAGAGGTCTACCAATAAAGGAGTTCCACTGTGATGAAACCTGCACTGCTTGTTTAAAAGGAAACAACACAAAGTTTCATTCCCTCCTATAGAAGAACCAAAGTCCACTGCCTGCTTGCAATTACTGCACATGGATCTCTTTGGTCCTGTGAGAGTAATGAGCATGGCAAAGAAGAAATACTGTCTGGTAATTGTGGATGATTACTCCAGATTTGTATGGACCTTCTTCTTGCATTCAAAGGATGAGGCTGCTCAGACAATTATTAACTTTGTGTTGTATGTTGAGAAGCAGTATTCCCTATCAGTCAAGTGTATAAGAAGTGATAATGGAACTGAATTTAGAAACCATACACTTGATGATTTCTACCTTTCAAAAGGAATCAAGAGGCAGTATAGCATCCCAAGGACTCCAGAACAAAATGGAGTAGTGGAGAGAAAGAACAGGACCCTAATTGAAGCTGCAAGGTCCATGTTGGCTGACTCTGGTTTGCCACTGACCTTTTGGGCTGAAGCTGTCAACACAGCATGCTATGTGCAAAATAGAGCTTTAGTGAATCAGAGGTTGATGAAGACTCCTTATGAAGTTCTACATCATTTGGCTCCTCTAATTTCATTCTTCAGAGCATTTGGGTGTCCTTGTTACATTCTCAACACAAAGGATCAACTCCAAAAGTTTGATTCTAAGGTGGATGCAGGGTATTTTGTTGGGTATTCATCCACTTGCAAGGCTTACAGAGTGTTCAACTGCAGAACAAAGATGGTTGAAGAAACCTTGCATGTGAAGTTCAATGAATCTCCTAAGGACAAAATCCCACAAAACCCTGTGGAGTTGTTTGATCTGGACATACTGCAATATGTTCCTTATCAGCCTCCAGCTGTTGCAGATCATGTGAATTCATCACCTTCTGCAGCTAGTCATCCATCTGGTGGTACTGATGTTGATGATGATCCCAGTACTCACCTATTCAAGTTTAGTGATCAACTGCCTGAGTCTACTAAACTTGATGTTCCTGTAGCTTCAGTAGCACCATCCACAACAAATGCTGATGAGATTTCTGAATCCTCTACTTCATTTGACTTGCCATCTAATACTTGGTTTCAAGAATCTGGATCAACATCTGTTGCTGCTGAGCGTGCTACAAACACTTGCACAGATCTCATAGTGTACCAAGAGCTGAAGAATCACCCAATGTCTCAAATCATTGGTGATATCAATGCTGGTGTCTCAACTAGAAGTCAATTGTCCAACTTCTGCTTCTATGCTCTCTTCATCAGTCAGCAAGAGCCAAAGAACTATCATATTGCATTAAGAGACAATGGATGGGTTGATGCCATGCAGCTTGAGCTTCTTCAGTTCAAAAAGCAGCAAGTGTGGGAACTGGTTCCTCTACCCCCAGGTAAGTGTGCAATAGGCACTAAATGGGTGTTTAGGAATAAAACAGATGAAAATGGGCAAATTGTCAAGAACAAGGCTAGACTGGTTGTCCAGGGGTTTTCACAAGAAGAAGGTATTGATTATGATGAAACCTTTGCCCCTGTAGCCAGACTGGAGGCAATTAGATTGTTCTTAGCCTATGCTGCATTCCACAATCTTAAAGTTTTTCAAATGAATGTCAAAAGTGCATTTTTATATGGTAAAATAAAGAAGAGGTTTATGTGTGTCAACCACCAGGTTTTGAGGATAATAAACATCCTGATTGGGTGTATAAACTTGATAAGGCTCTTTATAGGTTGAAACAAGCTCCTAGAGCCTGGTATGAAACACTGTCAAATTTTCTTCTTCAGAATAATTTCACTAGAGGCTCCATAGATAAAACTTTGTTCATTAAGAAAGTGGTCAGCATAAGCTCCTTGTTCAAATTTATGTTGATGATATTATTTTTGCATCCTCTGATCCACAGTTGTGTGATGCATTTACAAAGTTGATGCAACAAAAATTCGAAATGAGTGCCATGGGAGAATTACAGTTCTTTCTAGGTTTGCAAATCAAACAAAAGGCTGATGGAACTTTCATTCATCAGTCAAAATACACAAAGAGTCTTTTGGAAAAGTTTGATTTACAAAACTGTAAGCCCTGTTCTACTCCCATGTGCAGCACCACACAACTGGATGCAGATCAGAAAGGTAAAGCTGTTGATGAAACACTTTACAGATGTATGATTGGGTCCTTGATGTAGTTAACAGCTTCTAGACCAGATATTATGTTTGCAACTTGTGTTTGTGCTAGATTTCAGGCTGCTCCTAAAGAGTCTCATTTGATTGCAGTCAAGAGGATCTTTAGATATCTGCAAGGTACTCAATCTCTAGGTCTTTGGTATTCCACTGGGCACTCTTGCAAATTAGTTGCTTTTTCTGATAGTGACTATGCAGGGTGTAAATTAACTAGAAAATCAACTTCTGGTGGATGTCAATTCCTAGGCAACTGTTTGGTTTCTTGGCAGAGTAAGAAACAAACATCTGTTGCTACATCCATTGCTGAAGCCGAGTACATTGCTGCTGCAAGTTGTACATCTCAGGTACTCTGGCTTCAAAATCAATTATTGGATTATGGCATTACAGAGACTAAGACTCCATTACTAATGGATAGTGCTTCAGCTCTTTGTATTGTCAAGAATCCAGTCCAGCACTCTAGGACCAAACATATTGAGATCAGACACCATTTTATTAGGGATTGTTTTGAAAAAGGTCTGATTGATCCAAAGTTTGTTCCTAGTGCTGATGAGCTTGCAGACATATTTACTAAGCCTTTGGACAGTTCAACTTTCCAAAACCTAGTGTTAAGGCTTGGTATGCTGCAGCTAGAATAAGTGACACTACTGATGATCTCAGTCAACAAGTACTGATGAGCATTCGTATACTATTGTCATAAATAAGTACTGATAAGTTCTTTTATCCTCAGTAGTTTTCATAACTACTGAAGACTAAATTACTTAAAAGTACTGAAGTACTCTATCTGTTGAAAAGAACTGATGTGGTTACAACTATTGATGTAGTTACAACTACTGATGTCAGTATAACAGATAAGTACTGATGACCAATGAAACGTCTGAAAATCAGACAACAAGTCTGATAAGTGTTGAGGTCAGAATGAAACAGCTGATGACTAAGAATGACGACAACAGCAGATGAGAGAAACTTTTCTCTTCAGTTGTTTCTACAACTTCGTTTCACTTCATACAACTGAAGCCAAAACCATGTCTTCAGTAGTTTTACAACTACTGATGACTAACACCAAATCTTCAGTTGTTTACAACACTGAAGCCAAAACCATGTCTTCAGTAGTTTCACAACTACTGATGACTTATACCAAGTCTTCAGTTGTTACAACCTCTGAAAGTTAAAACCAGGTCTTCAGTTGTTTTCAAACACTGATGACAGCACCAACAACTTTCAGTCGTTTTATCAGTTTCTAACCCTATAAATACCTAAACCTACTTTCAAACGTTTCATTCGCCGTTTTATGTCCTTCACTCTCTCAACAATGGGCGACCATGAAACTCAAACCAGGAACAACTGTGGTGCCTACCTCTCGAGAATCGGCCTTTGGAACAAATTGATAATGCCATCGATCTTATGGTAGATTCCCAGTACCGAACCGCTTTCTTCTGAATCCTACCATATACCTGATTCCCTAAGCCAATTCTGGACCAACGTCTCTGTGCAAACTGGTGAGAATGATGGCCAAAATCACTCTCCAGTCGTGTGGTTAACCAGAAACAGGGGTCATCACTCCAGACATCATTCGACAAACCTAAATCTACATGATGCCACTGTGTCACAGAATACCCGAAAGGCACAACTGATATGTCTTTCATCAATAACGGGTATGAAGGAGACTTAAGTGCTACCACCATTCTGAAGAAGCACTTCCATGATGCTGAACGTCTTATATTCCACATGGTGAATGTCTGCCTTGCATCAAAAACCTCCTCATGGGATCAGATGTCCTCCCGATGGAAACAGGTATTATACTCTATCTTTGAATGACAAAATAAATTTTCTGAGATAGTTTTATGGAACTAAAGGACTGGCTTTGAAACCTGTGGCAAACAGATGGATATATTATATCCAGGTTTCTCATGGCCAATATTTTAAATTCACTAAATCAGACGGCCTTGTTGGCTTGGGAGTCCCTGCTCCGGCTGTATTGCCTGAAGTATACTCCGCACAACTCTGACCCTACAATGAAGGGGCTGCCCGGCTGCTAAAACCCAAGCAGGAGGGAACCACAGCTCCACTTCCAGATCCAAAGTCCCCACAAACCCAACACCAAAAAAGCCCAAAAGGCTACTCAGGGAGAGATGAGTCCCCTGAGGGATGCCCCTGACCACCAATACAGGAAACACTTACTGGTTCTACCCCCCAGTAGTGTCAAGACTCCACCAGCCCTAGCCACTCAGGCATCCTCTCAAACAGGATCTTGATGCAACCATAATTGGGGATACCACAATGCTGGAACCTATCTCAATTGAGAAGGTTACCATTGAAGAGCACCAGTCACCCCGGGTGCAATCTGCTTCAAACCTATCTCCAAATGCAACCGCCCCAAAGCCCAACCATTATAGTTGGACAAGTGCTGAGTCAGCTGCATTCCTCTCCTCACTCCCCAGAAAACCAATTACAATGGGGAGAACCTCAATAGCTGAGGAAGAGGACCAAATGCTGCTGATAACCACAGCACAGGGGTTTAATGTTCAATCTCCCCGTGTAGAGGAGGAGGTTAGAACATCTGGTGAGGCTGCCACTTTCTACTGATTCAGCAAATGAACGAGCATGCAGTGGTAACATCTCTAAGACCTCACAGAGGCAACTGCCGATGAAGGACTCAGTCCTGAGGTAGGAAGTCCCCAGAACACAAGAACAAGGGGCACATGCTACAACTGATCTACACTCAGGGCATGTACATCCTGATTCAATCAGGAGGTCAGGTGATTCAGCAAAGACTGATGATGACCTGGGCTTTTTCTTCGATGTCTTAGCCCCATAACACAATCCTTGAGGCTGAGGGAGCAAGACTCTAAGAACTGCTTGCCTAAAATGTCTCAGGATCAAAGTCCATCTGCCCAATAAACCCACAGATGGCACCTTCATCTGAGGTTCACCAAAACACTCAGCCACTACACTCAACTGAGCCACCAGCCACTGCTTTTGGCACACCTCTCAGGGACAGAACCCCTCTGAGCAGATGGTTGCTACCTTTCAACATTCCTTACCTTCATCACTCCCATCATCAATGAGATTGTGCTAAAGCCATTGATGAGAGGATCTCCTCAAATCTACAAACACTTGTTGATGATGCTGTGCAAAAGAAGCTTTCTGCCATTCAACCCCTGAACCCAATGCCACCCAAAAGGGGAGTCTAAGGCAGTGAAAGAAAGAAAAAGGAAAGAGATGGAAGATGAGAAACAACAAGAGAAAGAAAAGGAGTTAGAAAAGGAAAAATAGCTGATCACATACAAGAGAAAGAAAAGTGCTGAAACTCAAAAGCCTGATGAAGAGAAATCATTGGAAGATCTGTTAAAGAAGCTGATGAAGCTCACAGCAGATCAATGGACAGAATATAGACCAACTCTTCAGAGGGCTTTGATACAGCTACATTAGACACTGAGATCAGAAGGCTGGAGATTAAAGAGATACAAGAGAGAGGGCCAGTTACAGTGTGATGGAAAGGGAGAGGTTGGAGATAATGATCAGGTTTATTGCAAAATACTTGGGAAGATCATTAATTGAGATTAAATCATGGACCAGAGACAGTATTCTGGCAATAACCACCAGAATCTGTGCTTCTGAAGCATTCAATAAGGGGTGATTATCGAAGCCTTAGATGAAGCAGGTGCTGGGAAGACAACTGATATGGCCAAGCTTTCCAAGCCAAACTTACCACAAAAATGCTAGATCAGCCTTCCCAAACTCCCCTCACAAAACAACCAACCCCCAAACTCTCCAAACCAATCCCTAAACCTAAACTTAAACCAACTCAACCCTAAAAACCAACTCCCTTACCCCAAAAACCCCTCAAACCACATCCAATGATGCACCCAGAGGAGGAGAAGGGTGTTGAGGATGGAAGAAGAAGAAGAAGAAGATGATGAAGAAGACAGTCTGCCAATCTTGCTGTTCTAAAATACCTGAGCCCAGAAGTCAACAAATGATCACACCAGACTTTCAGAGGCAAATGGTGAAAGTTAAGATTGAAGAAGAAGAACAGCAAGAAACAGCACGATGAGCAACTTTTGAAGATGGTTGACAAAGAGTTTCCTCAGTCATCATCTATACAAGCATGAAGAAACAAGCTCTCAAAGGCGTATGCTCTCAGGTATACCTTTCAATATCAAAAGGAGAGAGTAAGGATTTGGCCAGACCCCAGGGTTAGTTCTAGAATTCATAAAGAAATCCATACCAAGTAGATACAATGGCCAAGTGAGGAAGACCATAGATGTTGTTATTATGTTGGCCATTGTAGTCTCACCCTGGGAATACTTGAAGACTTCAAGAGAGCCTACAAGTCAAAGATGACCCCTCAAACTCTAATGGGAACACAAAATGGTCAAGAAGGGGTTGTTATACAAGAGGCTTGAAGAGATCAAGAAAAATGAACTCCAGTTGTTATTAGAAGGGACTCACCCAGATGAATTGCTTACAGAGAGATAAAACTGTTGAGTTGAAAAATGGAAAGACAGTAAAGTACCTATCAGAGTACTATGGCCCAGAGTTCTTCTTCGAAGGGAAGCAGAAGAACTCACTAAGGAGGAACAAGTTGTTCTCCTTGAGGCCTACGTCAGAGAGTCTTATAGACTCATCAATGGGAAGTAGGTTTCATGGTTGGGATAACAGCTCTGTGTCCAGTTCCCAAGACAGAGTTCCCTTCCATCCTTTGACATTCACATCTACTGAAACCTGTTCCTGGCCTGTGCTTATCTGATATCTGAAGCTGATCAAGAGAGTATTTCTGCCAAGAATAAGTGGGACCTCAATAAGCTTAAAGGTTTTGGCTGCATTGGTTCAGGGGGAGTTTGTTGGACAAAAAGAACCAATGAGCCTGATCAGAAAAACCTTAGTCCACAGACATTACAACAACTGAAGTAGTCTGCAACAGCTAAAGACATCAACTGATAACAAAGTCTGAAGACAAAGTCTGAAGTGAAAGAGCTGAAGACAAGTCTGAAGTGAAAAAGCTGAAGACAAAGTCTGAAGCTAAAGAACTGAAGACAAAGTCTAAAGACAAAAAGCTGAAGACAAAGCTGAAGACCAAGTTTCAGATGTTGTCACAACAGCTGAAGAAGACCTCTTCAGTAGTTGTGATGGTTTCCTTTCAGTAGTTTTATGGTTTCTTGTAATCAGTACTTGTAGTTTCAGTAGTTTTAGTTTCATCTTGTACTTAGCTTACTCTGAGATGTTCTCATGTGTTGTGAACATTCTCAGTAGTTTGCTTACTTCAGTTGTTTTGTAATAATTCTGTTAGATGTCACTATCAAGTGACATCAGCAGACGTCACATTCCTTTATATAAGGATGTGGACCTAATTGTAAGGGCGAGAGTAGAGCAGCTTAGTGAAGCTTAGCGGCCGCCATACCGAAGCATTTGTGCATAAAATGATATATCCTTTTGCAGAAAACCCTCTTTCTATATAACCGTGTACTGCCATTGAATATCTATTGTGTTCTTGCTATATTTGTCTAATTCTTGTTCTAATTCCGCTGCGATTCAACTCTAATTGATCAAACTTAGATCACTGATCCTGTCAACCTTGTGGTGCTTCTTCTTTGGTATAAAGGAAATTGAACCTTTTGAGGCTTTGTCAATGTGGATTTCGAACTGGCTGTGATTTGATTGCGATGTTCGGGAGTGAGATCTTGAACATTCTTCTAATGTTACCTTTGTATGACGGTGTTTGGAACTTGGAGGGCAGATTTGTGGTGAGTTGATGGATAGCAGATGAATGGGTGAGTGCTTCTGCTGAGCTTTAGATGAACTGTTGTTTGATTCAGTTTGCCTTAGAGTTGGAGTTGAGTTGAGATCCGTTATATCTTGATTCAACTGTGGAAGCTTTTGACACTGATAACTTCAGGTGACTTGATGATCTCTGGTTCATCATCAGAACTTGTCCAGTCTGTATACACAAGTCAGCTTCCAATGGATCTTGATTGATGACTTTGTTGTGTCGGTTGTGTTGTTGAGTTCTGATTGCTGACGATTCCACACATGTTCCTTCTTTGACAAACTTGACAGGAACAAAACAAGGACGTTACCTATTTTGAATTTGTTAAAGAAGAGTTACGTGAAACAACTGATACTGGTTTTGAAGCTCACAGTTGGAATTATCATTTTGCAGATCAGATCTTGCTTGATGAGCCCCAAATTGCAGGAAAATCATATTCATCTAAAACCTCTTGTGATTAACGCTGCTTAAACCTGCATGTAAACTATTGTATCTACAGCTTTATTAAATTCATTAGATGGATGAGGTTGAGGCATAGGAGAGTAACAATAAGTGTTAGGAGGAGGATAAAATATGAAGTTTGCACACATCCCACACCCGTTTTGATTCTAGCTCCCCTTGCTTAGAGAATAGTTCTTCCTGTTTCATTCCTGATATCGTCTATTATCAGTTTAGTTTTAAGCTTGCTAGTCTCAAATTCTGCTATTGACTCGTTCGCAAAACATTAATCTCGACATTCTTTTCTAAAAGATTTCTTTTTAAAAGATCATTTTCTTTTAAAGCTTGCTTAGTTTAATAAATACTTGGACTCATTGATTTTATGTTCTTTGTTTATCGTTTTAATTCTTTTCATTTTCTAACAATAATCTGTTAGCTTTATAAACCCCGAAAAAACGAATTTGTAGGGAGGAGAACACATGTCTTGAACTATCTCATAGGGGAGTCCCAACTATCTTTTCAGAGCTAGGGCTTTTTCACATTGACATACGAGAGTGTTCTTTTTTTACTTTTCCTCCTTAGCAGCTCTCTTCTTAGCTTCCTCAGCTTCATACTCCCTCTAGAATTTCCTTCATCCTGAACCTCCTACTTCACTCATCTGTTTCACTATTCATGTAGCTTCTGAATTTACACCAGCTTGCACAGGCATAACAGCACAACACTCCCACTTGAGTATCACAGCTGAATTCTTTGAAAGGATCAAAATCCTCAACATAATTCTTATCACTGTTTACACCTCAGCCATCAATACATGGTTGACTTCTTCTTTAGATTCTTGATCTCAACACTTGAAGATACACCACCATACATGAATTGACTTGTACTCTTTTCTTCATATCCGAATCAAATGACTTCAATTTGTTGATAACTTCCAGAGTTTGTAGTCAGCAAAATTCTTTCGTGTTTTAACAACCTAACTTGCGGACTCCACTGTGGAGGAAGAGAGTCCAAAAGTTTGTGACTTGTCATGGTTTCCCAGCTGGTCATCATACTCTTAAGGCTGTTTGCCACCATCAGAAATCGATCACAACATCAGATATCTTTCATCTTTCATGGCGCAAAAGAAAAAACCGACTTTGTGCCATTTTGGTTGTCTGATTCGAAATCGGCAGAAAAAGACATTTTCATTTAAAATATTAAAATTCACTTTAACACCCAAAACTAAAATTATTTTTCCAGAAACTGTTGAATGATATTCCCCAAAAAAAAATACTTTTAATGTCAACTAAATGGTTTCTAAGCAACTAGGGTCAAGCTGAAATTTTTTTTAGAAATGATCAGAGGCTAATTTCGCTGAAATTTCACTAAATTCACTGACAAATTCGCTGAATTTTCACTAATTTCGCTGGCAAGTTCGCTAGTAGTTTTGCTAGTAGTTTCGCCAGTAATTTCGACAGCAGTTTCGCTAAGCAGTGGCAAGCTGATGCTAGTTTCGCAGGGTAGTTTTACCCGAAATAGTTGAACTTTCGTTCAGAGAACAATTTGGCAATTTAGCTGGGATTGGCACACAAACATTATGAACATTCGTTCAACACATGTACTTTCCTGGATCAAGGAAACCAGATCCAAAGAACCAAGAACAGCTTAGTTTCGCTGACGGATCCCTAGTTTCGCCAGGCGAAACTATGTAGTTTCGCCAGGCGAAACTATGTAGTTTCGCTGGAAGATGCTGTAGTTTCGCTGGACGAGCTGTAAATTAGCCCGACGTATCTGGACCGCCTTTTTCAGCACTAAATTAGCTCAAACTCATCCAAATCTCAATGGATTTGAGATCTGATGATTCCTATAGCTTCCCACAATAAAACCGAGCAATCCTCAATCAATTTCCATGTCAAAAACTCTAAGATCAAATCTAAAATGAATGGAACAGTGACTTAGAACTAGAAAACCAAACAAAACTCAAATAATCAAGAGCAACCTGGTTCTGATACCCAAATTGTTGGTCCTCTCGATCGATATAACATGCAATTGATTAATAAACACAAACAAATCTCACTGAAAACACAAAATATCAATGATATTTGTGTAAAATATAGATCAAACACAATAATAAATATTGATGAACACTGATGAACACTTAAGAACACCAATAAACCCTTGTTTGATCTGAATTGATTGCTAAATATATTACAAATATGAAAAGACCCTCAATCAATGGCTCATTCAAGCTTAACAACACTCTAATAACTCTAGCTATATATAGTCTAATGACAATTAGACTAATGACATTTAGCCCCCTAGACTATGATTTAAAACATGACAATTATGAAATTACAATTAAGACACAAACTAGACAAATAAAGATAAATATATATTTTGTTGACAACAAAATATATATTAACTCTAAGGACCCGTGTTCTTTGTATCTTCAACGACTCATTACTAATCTTGTTCCGAACGTGTCGTCTTGACTTTGCATTGACTTTGACTTTAATGTTGACTTTGTTGACTTTGACTGCGTTGATAATATTACACTATTTTTCAGACCCAACATTATTCATGTTCTTAACGTTATATGGCACATTCTTTTATACCAGAGGAAAGACTCATCACTATTTGCTTTTCACTTCTCCTAATAGGGATGTTTCCTACAAATCCATCTTGTACATGTTCCCTTTCCTGGGGTCTCTGAGCAGGATATGCTCTTAAGGAATGACCACCCTGGTCTTGAGAACCACACACTCATGCTCAGTAAAGAGAATGTTATGTCACTGATCACAAAATTAGGATACATTCAGGAGATTGTACCCAAGCTCTTTAACAAAATTTACATTTTCAATATTGAGCTTACCATTTGCTACCCTTCTCCTTCTAGTAATGTAACCACTTGATTCTCCTCCAAAATCAACTAGCCCTCCATCAAATTTTTCAAAGTTCTGAAGCAAAGAGCCATTCCCTGTCATGTGCCTGGAACAACCACTATCAATGATCCATACATTACCTTTGGTCTTTAGTTGTTTCCTACACATAAAGAGATAGTTAGTTATATTTGGAAACCCAAGCCTAATTGGTCTTGGGCTTGTTAAAGTGAGGTGAAGATAATGCAACCGTCATTGAACCTACACGCAATCTTTGAGGATCATTTGTTGTTGTTGATGAAGAACTTTCAATCACATGGCCTTCCTTCATCTTCCACACCATCTTTGGAAGACTAGACTTGGCGTTCAATACTTTGAAAGTTTTGGAGACTTCAGAAGTTTTGGAGATTGGACCTTTGGAAGCTTTTGCATCCATTATAGCAAATTTAAGTACTACCATAGATGATGCATTCAGTTGGCATGCTTCTGAGAGTCTTCTTCTGAGTAGGAGGCTGAGCTTGATCTCTTTCCACTTCTTTCTTCATCTTCTCAGATGATACAACAGGCTTCTTAGGGTGAGGCTTGCTCTTGGAACTGGATGGTTCAGGCTGTGCAGCAGTGATGCATATTTGATCAGCCTTGTTCTCCTGGCTAGGATGATTTGGACATGAACAAGGACTCCTTATACTAGAGTCCATGGTTGAGTCTTTAGTTTTCACCACTTCAAATCTAGCAGAAATAAAAACTTGCTTTTGTTTGGAGTTGAAAGTGGCCTTGATCTCTTGGGCGTTCTTCGATTTTCTTTTGGCTACCCTTATCAAGTTCTTCCTTGCAGACTCGGTCATCCCTGGTTCTTTCTTCTCTTTAGCAGAATAGTGACCCTTCTCTTGGATAGGATCAATAGGAGGCAGCTCATCTTGACAAGCTCCACACCTTGGAGATCTAACAGATAATAGTGTGTGTGGAGGAGCTATTCACATGACCCTAGTCTCTGCTTGTTCTAATAATGAATCTTTGCATGCAAGGATGAGGATATTATGCTCTTGAAGGTTTCCACTTCAAGAACACATTTTTCTGCCTTGGCTATGTTGATCACAAGCTCAGCCTGGCATTCAGTTAACTTGGTTATGAGATCTCTGATTTGAGTCCTACAGTTTGTATGCTCATGCTTAAGAGTATAAATGGTTTTCTCTATATCTTTAATTTTATGTTTATAATCATTTTCTACTCTTTTAAAGTCAACTTTTAAAATGCTCAAGGACTCAAGATCAGATCTCACTTCCAAGTTGCACCTGTACCTATTAACTTTAGTAATGTATTCACTAGTACAGATATGTTTTAATACCTTGGCTTCTTTATGATCAGCCATCAATGCTTGGTTTGGAGAAGCATCTTCTACCTGAAAGCTCCATTCAAAGCCTCCTTCTTCAACAGCAACAACAACATGTTGTTTTCGTTGACTTGGCTTCTTAGTTCTGGGAGCTGCATCAGTGTAGTTTGGTCTGGATTGTGCTTGGCCATCATTTGTCCTTGGTACCTTGCATTCTCTAGCAAAGTGTCCCATTTGGTTATAGTTGTAACACTATACCTTGCTTTTATCCAGGACAAACTTTCCACTAGCCATATTGCTTGTGAACTTCCTTTCCATTCTCTTGTAGAACTTATTGGCTTTATGAGTGAGAAGAGCCATCTACTGGACTATCTCCATGTACCCTAGGTCATCTGGATGGATGCAATTCAAGTATTCAATAGTGAAAAGAATGTTTCCACAGCTTTCATCAGCAGACACAAAAGTAAAAGCAGAGCTTGTCTCTTGGAATGGGCTTTCTTTGATGTAGCTCTCCTTTGGTGTCTTAGGGAAGGTGATGAACGAACCCTTTTATGAGTTGTCAGGGTAGCAGATAAGATGATGCTATGGTTCTTTACTATCCCTTTCAACCACATAAAGGGCTGAACTCTACTGATTGTTGGAAGACCTTTTTGATGGATTTTGCATGTTCATCTCCATCTGTTAGCCACTAAGGATACCATACACCTTTGTGAGAGTAAGAGTAGAGAGGTTTTTCATTATCTTAATGGCCGCATAGTAGTGAGTCCATTGTTTGGGAAGAGAGAACATGAAGTTCCTTATAATGTCCCTATTCTCATGTTTTACTCCAACATTCGTTAAAGTATCCACAATCTCAACATACCTGAAGTATTGTAGAGTCATGGTTTCACCTACCATGTAGGTGAAGTTCTCAAACTGTTGCTTCATGAGGTCTTTCTTATTCTCCCTGGCTTCCTCAAACCCCTGAGACATAAGCTTAAGTGCATCCTAGAGCTGCTTAGTAGTTTTGCACTTCTTGAAGCCTCTATGGATAGAGTTGGGAAGAGTAGTTTAGAGAGCGGTCATGGCTTTTGATCTACATCAATTTTATTCCAGTCTTCCTTAGAGTAGTCAGCCATTTCCTTTGGAATCATCCCACCTCTAGCAGTGGCTGAAGAGGTACTTGGGATGTGAGGTCCTTCAATAATAGATCTCCACATCCTTCTATCTTGAGACTTGATGAACCCTTCCATAATTCGGCACCAAGTATCCGAGTCATCTGGGGTGATCAGTGGAGACGTTGTCATGGTACGGGTTTCCATATCAGCTTTAGAGATAGCTGCCATTTCAACTGGTAAGTTTTTTTTGAAACTGAAGAGATCCAAGATGGTAAGATCTTACAATCAAGAGCCTGAAAAGCTCTGATACTAATTGTAGGACCGTTGAAGGATGGTCAATGCAACAGTTTCACAATGTTTGGAGAGTGTTAGAACACTTAACAGATCAAATAGGGAATCGGTTTATGATGAAACAAAGAACACAAGTAAGGAACAAGAACAAGAACAAGAACAAGAACAAGATAATATGGTTTTCAAGAATGATGTCTATTGCTCTCAAGTTCATACAAAGTGTTATAAAGCTTATCTTCTAAAGTTACAAGTACTTGAGATACTTTATACTACATCCTACAGTCAGCCATACTTTGGAGGCCAGCTGGAAACACTAATCTAGACAACAAGATCAATGTAAAAGCAAAAGGTAGATTGTCTTTTGACTAGTGACTATGACATGCCATAGCTCACATTCTAATATATTACAAAAAGAATAAAAGTACAAGAGTAGAAAGTTACAGACAAAAGATCTTAATCTATATTTTGAAAAAAGTATGGACTTTTCACCAACTCATGTAAGTTGGTGAGTCTTTGGAGATGGCAGCGATAAGTTGTTCAGCTTTTGTCAAAGGTTGATTCAAAAAAAGCATGTCTTATTTGTCTTTGGAAGAAATCTGTCTTTAGCTTCGGAAGACTTTGTCTTTGAAGCTTCGAAAGACTTCATCTTTGGCTTCGGAAGATTTGGTCTTTTGGCTTCGGAAGATTTGATACTTAGTATAATTCACTGAGTTATATCAAATCTTCCGAAGTAGCTTCCTTGTGCATCACGTGTGCATGCTGAGAGCTCTTTGGTTGCATCGGCCTCTAAGTATAATCCTTATAGGGTTGAATTTAACTCTAAATGGAATAACGTAATGATGTTCACCAAGGATCTTAAATCCAAATCTAGTTGAGTTAGTAGCCATGGTCTGGGGACATCAAGGGATGTCAACGCATTGGGTGCTAGTCACAAGCAAATCACACTACTACAAGACACGACTTTTATGACTACCTATTTGGTCGCAAAATGGTAGCACTTGCCTTGTTGTGACTGTTTTGCCATTAAAATCACATAAGGAAAAATATTAGTGGCAATCGCCTTGTTTCCACCAATTTGCGACCACAAAAATAGTGCGATTTAGTTGTAGGGACCACAAAACTAGTCTAAAATATTATGACCGTCTCTATTTTTACGTTATTTCCTATGGTTTTGCACCAGCATTTTACCACCATTTTATGACCATGGGACACTACTAACCATTTTATGACCATGGGACACTACTAAAAGCTGCCATTTTTCAACTAGGATACTAATTATAGCTATCATTTGTGATTGGCTTTTTCCTACCACATTCTAATCGTCTAGCTACCTTTTTTGCCAATAATTCGAGATAATTTTGAATGTCATTTTTACTATTTATTTTGCTATTTCTATCATTTTGTATTAAAACTTTGAATAACTTTATAATTTAACCATTCATAGAAGTTTCAAAATTATATAAAACATATCAATAACATTACAAACTAATACAATCACATAACAAAGATTATCTCACCATAATAAGCATCTATAGAGTTAAAATAAAGTGTTTATATACTTCAATTTTCTCATCCTATTGAGCATAGCATCTTTCTCCCCTTGGTGTTTTTCATTATTAGTCATCAACATTACTTTAACCTTTTTTTTTACTTTCTTGTTTTTTATTCTTAACAAGCTCATTGATAACCTCATACTTTTCAATCTATAAAACATCCAATGCATAGTTACAAGAAGTTAGAATTGAATTTTTTTTGATAATGGGTCAAGTCAGGTTGTTGAGTTGATTTGATATATAAATGTAATTTAAAAATTTATCATTAGCTAAACCAGTTACTTCAAACAAAAACACCATTATCTATTACTAATAATAAAATTTTAATATACATAAATTTTGTTTTCATTTGATGCGACCGTTTTGCGAGCACAGATCAGTGGTTACAGAATTTATGACCGTACACTCATATGAAAACTTTTGATTTATTTTTATTTATTTTTGACCATTTTACGACCACTCTTGACCAGTCACACATGCTGGGATTATTCTGCTACCAGATCTTGTTTGGTAGCTAAATTTGCAACCGTTATGCAATCGAATCTTGTTTGGTCACTAATTTTGCAATCGTTTTGATTTTGGCATCAAAACAGTATAAATTTTGTGACTATTTTTTGGTCATAGGATTTTGTAAAGATCAAATCTAGAGTCTTGAAAAAAGTAAAATTCCGTGCTAGAACTTGGTGATGCGAAAGAATCTAGTGGTGCGAAAACCTTGGTTTGGTGTGAGAACTTATATGTGTAGTATAAATAGTTGATTTGATTAAGCTTTTGCAACACTTCTCATTTTTCTCACTTTGCAAGCTTCGAGCAGTTAGTGATACATTTAGAGGAAACTTTAGTTACTTAATTGTATTTTGGGAATTTGACTTGTGATTGCATGCCTATCATTTCAATCATTATTTATTTCACGTTTGATGAATTGAGATCGATCATATTGTTATCCTATCAAGAAAATCCTAGATTTAAGAATTTGTATAAGAGGATTGGTGCTCTTGATTGATTTGGTTACATAATTGAGCTTGATTCGAAGGATTTGGTGCTTGATTTTATTAGTTCAATGGAGATTGAATTTTGGTTGATTTAGAGCAGATGTGTGAGATGGATCGGTTTGGGTTTGAGTTTTAAGCTTTTGGAAGTGAAAATTGGACAATTTGAATCAATCTAGAGACAAATAGGCTGTCAATTGAACTTAATTAACTTCATCTAGTCTCTAAATACGTTTCGGGACAAATTGTTTGGTTAAAATAGTAATTTTCTAGTCGAATTGAAGAATTAACCCATGTAAAAACTTATACTAAATGTTGAACATAAGCCAGAACTTGATGTACTTGCACGATAACTTGCAGTTTTCGCATTAGACGGTTATTGACTATAGCTTTTTGCAGGACCGTGTGAAGGGTGGTCAATACAATCAGCCTCATAATGAGGAGAGGTTTAGAACACTTAACAGTTCAAATGGGGAACTGGGTTTGAGTATGCTGATACTAAGAACACAAGTAATTAGTGAGACAGAACTAAGAACAAGAACAAACAAGTATGGTTTTCAAGGATGCTGTATATTGCTCTCAAGTTCTATTAGAAGTGTTTACAATGCATATCTAAATTACAAGGGCCTGAGAAACTTTATACTACATCCTACAACCGTCAATACTTAGAAAGACAGTTGGAAACACTAATCTAGACAACAAGATCAATGTAGAGTCAAAAGACAGATTGCCATTTTACTAGTGACTATGATATGCCATAGCTCACATCCTCTTCTAATATAAAAAGATTTACAGGTACAAAAGTAGGAAGTTTTGAGACAAAGACCTTACTCTACTGTTTACAAAAGCATTGACTTTTCACCAACTCATACAAGTTGGTGAGTCTTCAGAGTTGTAGCGGAAAGTGTGTCAGCTTTTTGTAAAGTAGATCAGAGAAAGCATGTTTTCTCTGTCTTCGGAAGAAATTAGTCTTCACAGCAAAATGGCTTCGGAAGACTTTGGCGCTGAAGCTTTGAAAGACTTCATCTTTGGCTTCGGAAGATTTTACACTTAGAGTATTTTCTGATGTAGAGTGTAAAACTTCCGAAGCACTTCTACCTTGTACGTTCAGTGAGTGCATGCAGGAAGACCCTTGGTTGTTTTGGCTTCTTTGGTTGCATCAGCCTTATAATCTTTTGATATTATCTTACAAACTCCCCCTAGGCTGATGGTACCAAAACAGAGAAGTTCTTCAGATGTTGATAGTCCTCATCAGGATCAAGACCAAGCCTCTTTTCATCATTTGGTCAGCATCCCTCAGACTCTCATATTATCTTCTCATATCTTAAAGATCATGCAGAGGAAGATCAAGCATGTCTTGCTAGAAGTAGACATCTTGACCTCCTTGATCTCTGATGACATACCATCTGTCCGGATTAGTAGCAAAACTCCAGGAAAAGATGGGTCTTCCAACGGCAAGAGGCTCTACTTGAATAGGAGTTGGTTGAGCAGCCTCTTCATGTATTACCTCAGGATGCTCTGACTCATCCTGAGGTGTGAAGGTGGATGCCTTGGTCTTCTTCTTCTTTGAAATACTTTTCCTAGCCATCCTTTTCCTCCTCTTTGAAGTTTTCAACTGAGAGGACTAGTCTTCAGCACTAGATTGTTTTGTTGTGTCCCTCTCAGTTGAGATCTCTTCTCTCACAGATTTAGATAAAGAGAGAAGAGAACCCTGCTACGGATCAAAAGACAAAGTTGGCTGAGATGCAGCTCTAGGGTCAGGTTGTGTTGTCTCAGGGGGTTCAACCTTCACCTCAACTTCAGGTTGAGCTGGACTTTATGGAGAATGCAAGTCTACAAGCTCTCCCTTTTTGATCTTTTGCTTGATCACTCTTATATGCTCATCCATGGTGGATAGAGACATAGGACCAAGCCTCCTTCCGGAGAATCCATATAGCTTCAAGAAGCTCATCATCCTTTGTCTGTCTTTAGACTTCTTATGGCTTTTGTAGATGATGGCCCTTGACCTTGCAGCTTCTTCCCTTAACTTCCTTTTAGCAGCTTTTCTTTCTTTTGTAGCTTGTTCCTCCAGCTGCTTTAGATATTCAAACTCAATGTACTCAAAGGATAAGGGAAGAAGTGCAGCTGCCTGATAGAGTCCTGTGGCACTCAGGTAGTTGATCATATTCATTCTTTCAGCTTCCCTGTCTACCTGAGGTTGTACCGCTGCCACAGTCTCTATCTTAGGACTTTCTTGAACTAGGGAGAGGACAGGAGCATGTTTGTAGAGTCTTTTTTGTCTCCTTTCTTCCATGATTTTGAGGAACAATGCTGCATCCTCTGCCTCCCTCCTCTCCTTTGACAACTTAGTGTCAGCTAGCTCATTCAACTCTTCTAAGGGGAGAGATATGAGTTCATCAACATTATTGTTCCTGGTCCCAGTTAGTTTAGCCTGGCTGCCCTCAACTTATCATCTTGAGTGTTTGGCCTGGGGGCAGCCCGGATATCAGCTTGCATGAAGCCTAAGGACCCTCCTAAACACTCTTCCCTTAGCTTCCTCTTCCTCTCTCTCTTCTCCTCCTCTAACTCCTCAGAGGTCATTTTCCTCTTCCCTTTGTCATGCACAGGCCTTGGTGACTTAGGGTGGAGAGAGCTTTGGCCTTCATTGCTTGGTTCAGCAGTCAAGCTCTGGCCAGAGAGAGGATGTGAAGCACCTTCACTAGTTGGTGCCTCACTGATGGTACTGGGTGCTGATGGAGATCCTGTCTTAAGGTTCACAGGCTCTACTTCTGGGCCTTCAGTCAAGGCTTTCCCTTCGAAGCTAATCTTAGGGTCTACCTCAACATCCATTTGACCAAAAATCTCACCTGCTAGCCTCTGTCTATATAATTTTGATCTCATCTTGAACTCTTCAAGCACCCTTCCTTGAGTCCAATCTGCTAATCTCTCAGCTTGTCTGTTTTGGCTTGGGTTGACAAGTAGGAGATCAACCAGATAGATGCACTCATAGAAACTTAGATTTGTAAAATTAAAGATCTCTTGTTGACCCTTAGCTCAAGGATGACAAGAGCCCTTCTTTCTGTGTCATACCTCCATCCCAAGATTGGGTTCTCAGAGTGAAAAGATGGGGTAGACATGGCTCTGGGTATATCCTCCTCAAATAGGCTGTATATGAGTGATTCCATATCAATGTGGACTTAAGGAGATTGCTGAGTGTGGACTATTGCAAGTGAGAGTGGTGAATCCTCTAAGTCCATACTTTGAGAAGAACTCCCAGGTTCTGTGACTGTTCTGACTTTCTTCCCCTTTTTGGTAGCATCACTTTCTTGCATAAGTGAGCTGGGGGTTGACTCTATCACATTCATAGGGTCTTGTGGACCTGGTTGAGTTGTTCTTTATGGTCTCTCAGCTAGCTTGCCCTTGAGATCGGTGATCTCAAGTTGCTGGTCATTGACCCTCTTTTGTAAGATAGTCACCTGAGATTTTAGGTGACTAATCTTAGAGACTAAATAGGTGAAAGTTTTAGTCAATGTGTGCCCCTTTAGTTTCAGACTCCCCTCATCTTTATCAGAAGAATCACAGGGAGATGAGAGAATAAGACTAATGTCTTCTTCCTCACCACCAGCATAGTATTCTTGGCGGCTGGATTTCCCCTGCATCATGACAACTTCAAGAGAAGTGTCAAGAGTCTAGGTTGCCATGGTCAAGGTCTGACTGATGTAATAACTTTCTAAAGTAATAGCCTCTTCCATATGGATCCCCTGAACAGGTTCAGGAAGATCCACCTTAGTGGGGGGTGGATGATGTGGGCTAGACATGGGTGTGACAGGGGTACTTATCTCTCCTTGAGGGAGGGTGGAGAAGAGAGACACATGGTACTCACTGAAGCCCATGTCTTCATAATCATAGAAGTCAAGGCTGGGAATTGGTTGGTTGAGATCCAGCAGCTGGGGATGGTAACTCTCCCCGAAAGGTTGTTCACTAGAGTGTTGAGACTCTGAGTGAAGGCTTAAGGCTGGTTGGGTTGTGAGCTCATCAGGCTAAGCATGAGAAACCTCAGCATTGATCATTTGAGAGTTGGGAGTGGTTTCTTCCTTAGGGGAAGTGGGATCTCAAGTGTCTATTTCCTCCAGCATGGTTGGTGATATGAGGGCCTGCATAAGCTGAATAGCTTATGCAGAGGTTCGTTTGGTTCTTCTCTGGTAGGTGATGGTTATTGTGGGCTGTATTTATGGTTGGGCGGTGGAAGATGTGGGTTCAACACTAGCGGGTGCTGCTAGGTTGCCACCTTGAGCAATGAGCTCAAACATTTTTGGGACTAGGGTTGTTTCTACCCTGAAGAAGCCAACAGTTGGCTTCCTTATTATTTTGAAGATGTCGGGCTTCATCTGTCCCAGGTTTAGAATATTACATGATCCCCTCAACTGTGTGCCCAGTTCATAGTTGAGAATGTGCTAGACATATCTAGGGAACATGTAATACTCTAGGAAGTCTAAGTTAGCAAGCAAGTTGGTATATACAAATTGAGAATACCTGAACTTGACCCCCTGTACCATCCTATGGACTATGAAGGAGAGGTCTTCTGGAATCTGGTCCTATCCTCCATGTTTGTTAGATAAGCTATGTATGACAACATGGCGGAGGTACTTCCATTGAGAGAAGACTTTCCCCTTCCTGAAGGTCTTGACTGTGAAGTTACCCTCATAGCCTATCTGCATAAAGGAGTGGTTGACTGCAGCTTCGAGAAAGGACAAGCCACCTTCTACATCATCCAGCTAAAGATGTGTGTTTATGGTGGCTGGAGTGATGAAGATTTTCATCCCCTGCACTATAGCAGACAGTGCCTTCTTGCCATCCATGGTGACCTCTCCACAGGTCCGCCAGAACTCCAACATGTGATCCTCATAGAGAGGAGGATCATTGGTGAGGGAGGTGAAGTAGTTGGACAAAGAAAGATAATGACAAACCTCTAAGAAACCTGGATCTTTCTCAGAGTCTAACAGAGCAACCTGATTATGTTGCATGTGAAGATGCATGGAAAAATCAGGTTGGTTTTTGGGGTCAAGGTTGGCCATTTGAAGTAGCTTTGTAATGAAGGAAGATAAGAACGAAGACGGTTTGTGGGTGAACTTAGGTTAGAGAATTACAGATGAAGAGGAGAGTGAGATGAGGGGAAACCATTGTGAGAATATATATGAAATGGATTTGAGACAAAGTTAAAGCAAAAGGATAAACTCTGAAATCTGGATGTCGGTCCCACCTCTGAAAAAGTGCCCAAAAAGGTAGTTTTTTTGGAAGTTGAAAATCTTTCGAAGATAATTTTGCTTCGGAAGTTTTGAGAAAAAGCTTCCGAAGCCAAATTGGCTTCAGAAGATATTCTTAAGAGTTGTGAAAATTTGGCTTCAGAAGAAAAATACTTAGGGAATTCTTCTTCAGACACATATTTGGTTTCGAAAGATATTAAGACTTGGGAGTTTTATTCTAAAGAGAATAAATCCTTCGAGACTTAATTGCTTTTGGAAGATATTTGTCCTTCAAATACATGCAAGTATGATAGGATCAAAATGGATCAATCTGTGATGATATTGTGAAACAATTCAATCAAACAAACATAAGAAATCAATTCAATGCAAACAAATCAGAAAAATTCATAGTTTTTCAATGATAGTAAGCATAGAAAGTACAAGTGTAAGAAAACAGTTACAATTCGCTCAAACTGATTCTAAGGTGCTATCTATGCACAATACGTACTATGCTATTTATACTATCAAACAAAACAGAAAGGAACATATATTTACACAATAAGTCCTAAAACTATAACAAAAACTATACAAAGACTAATAAAGACTAAATGTTAATCTTTGAGAGGCTTCTACAATACTCCCCCTAAGATTGACATTGTCTTCAGTCTTCAAAATCATCAATCTTTTGTCTTCTATCTTCAAAATTTTTTCAGTCTTTAGTCTTCAATAATCTTCAATCTTCAATCTTTGGTCTTTTATCTTCTCTCTTTTGTCATCATGCATCAAAGAAGTCTTCTGGTTCTTCTTTAATCTTGAAAATTAGCTTCTCTTTGTACATTTGTTGCTCTCTCAAGGCTTTAGCAATGGCAGACTTGAACTTGCTCGCTAAAATTCCTTGCTCCAATTTCGATTCATTCGTCTTGATTTCCATTTGATTCATCACCTCCAATGTTTCTTTAGATAAACCTGCAATATCAATATTAGCATAAAATTCAATTAACTTTGGATACTCTTTGGAATGAATTTCCAACACTCCTTTACTTGAGATCCTCATAAATTCTATTTCCTTGATATCCTTCTTAACTATGTTTGCATAAGCTAAAGGCTTTTCTTAGAGATATTCTCTTCATAGCAGCATTCATAACTTTGATAATTGACAAGAAATACTTTTTGTCATTTTTTGCAACTTCTGGTACAACTCTTTCAAACTTCTGGATAGACAAAAATAAGATGTAGCTAGGATGTAAGAGTTTCAATTCGAATACACCAAACAATGAAATCATGTCACGATTCCAATCGTCTAGATCTCGAACTAACTTTAACTCAAACGTATCAGCGTTATAGAACCATCTCAAAATTGGTTTCGACTTTTGAGTTCCATCAATAACTTTCAAGCCAGGATTAGTTACCTTCTCAAAGTATTGATTGCTAAAAGCATCCAAAAATTTTTCTTCTCCAACATCTTTATCACCATCTTTTCTTTTCTTTTTCAATGACTGAAATTTTTTTTTATCTTCTTGGTCATATCTCGTTTACAAAAAATAACTCATTCTGCCTATACCTCTGTTCAATAACTGTACAAAATTTTCTCCTCGACTTGCTGTAGTTGGATTGATTAAAGGTAGTTTATTCAACTCCTTCAAATCTTGAACAGGTAGCTTTATAATGCTCGAGAAAAAATGATATAAATCACAAATTGCTTTAACTCTTTTTATCAAAAATGCATCAAATACCTAGTCGTATTTCCATGCCACAATGTTTACTTCCTTGGTCATGTCAGGAACAATCATTGCAATAAGCAACTCTGAAATTGATTGTCCTTTTTGTAACACATTACAAACCAAATCACCTGCCGTTCAAGCTTTATTCCATAATTGCTTCTGTTCAATTGAAACTTGATATTCTTGTCTCTCAATTTCAGGAAACATTTTCATTAGCTCTTTCCTTTTTTCATACACATTACTCTTCATCGCCATGGATTTAATCTCTTGAGGTTTTAAAATCCTTGTTCTCTTTGTTATCTCTAAATATTGTGGATTATCTATATCAAGCACAATCATTTTATTTGTTTACTTCTTCGTTGCTTGAAAACTTCTCACCAAATTTATTAAAGATTCTGCTTGTAATCTATTAAGCTTCTTCCTTGAATAATTTCTTGATTGTAGCCACATTCTTAAAGCAGTTACATTCATGTCATCAGGATTAGGATGATGTAACTCAGATGTTGAAAGTTCCTCAATATTTATGCTCTCTTGAAGAGGATTCTACTCTCCCTGCTCTACAATTATGTTGTCAGGATCAATAGGAGCAACAGATTCAGCAGTAATACACTTCTCAAACTCTTCATTAATCTGAGATACTGTTAATCCATCAAGAAATACTCGATAATACTTCATCTTGATCAAATAGTTATACTTGTATTCAATGTCTACAGGTACATCTTCTTGTATTGTCTTAATTGGTGAAAATTTTTCATCAACATTAGCTTCAACTAAATCTTCATCTTCTAAAACCTCATCATACCAATCATCACCAAACTCAACTTCTAGATCATCAAGAGCTTCTATGGTCTCTTGAATATCTGACTCTTCCTCTTCTTCACTTGCAGGTTCATCAACAATCTTTTGCACTTTTGTTGATGATTCAGGTAAAATTGAAACATCTATATCATCAATTTTCCTTTTACCTTTATCTATTTCAGCTATCTTTTCAACATCTATTGGAGTGATTTCAGAAATAATCATAAGTTCTGGAGACGAAGACTTTTGACTTTCTTTTATTCTTTCTATTTCCTTTTTTAAAGCAACATTTTCTTCTTTCAACTTATTGAATTTTTCTTCCATCAGATCATAATCTTTCATCATAACTTCAAAAGTTTTTACATTATCTTCTTTATTTTTCTCAAGATCAGCAATTACTTCATCTTTCTTTTGTAGATCTTCTTTCAACTTCTCATTTTCTTCTTTTAATTCCTCTATAAGCTTCAATTTCTTAGAGTTTTCTTCTTTCAATTCTTTAATAATCTTCTAAAAATTTGTTTCTTCAACGACATGAGTATCTTGTTGAGGCAAGCTTACAAATTCATTGTGTATCTCAGCTTCAAATACTTCAAAATCTTGAACATTCTCATTGAATTCAACTTGTTCTTCAGTTTCAACAATTTCTTCAATCATTCCCATAATCTCCTTAACATTTTGACTATCTTCAACAACATCTTCAGCTTTATCTACTTCATTAACATCTTCATGACTTTCTTCAATAACTTCTTCATTAACTTCTTCAGTTTCTTGATCAGCTTCATGTACTTCTTCATGAACTACTTCCATAACATTACCTTCATTTCCACCTTTATTGTTATCATCATCATCTGAAGAAGAACTTGAACTTTCATCATCATCATCATTCTCATCATCATCACCTTCATCTTCATCATCATCAGATTGTTCTTGAGGTATTTCTTCAATAAGATCATTTGGATCAATTCGTTCATCCTCAATAAAATGAAAGTGATCTATAGTAATATCCACCTCATCATTTGCAACATTTCTCATGTATTAAAAAATTGGTACATCTTGTGCACCTGTGATCATAGCAAGTCTTTTGTAAGATATCTCTGACATATGTTCCAGTATCATTGTTTCTCCACCAACACCATGAACATGAATATCCGGATGCTCTTCATTGATTATCATTTGTAAGAATCTAGGATACATCAAGTAGTTATTTCTGATTCCTTTCTCCAGATTAAAAAGGAAACCATTAAGAATCCATTTTGACATGTTAAACCTTCTTTAGTTGCAAGAGCTACAATAGGAGATGCTATGTCAATTGGAAATGAATTCCATCCTGCCCTTCTTTTTGACATGCAGTGCTGAAATATATAACATAATAGCTTCCAATGGTTGTAAACTCGTGCTCTTAAAAATTGTTTCTTAGGGAAATTGTCTGGGTGACCCATAGCCATGAATGTTTCTCTACATTCATTAAAAGATAATTCAGCTAAATCTTCTGGGTCTTTGTGTCCCAATCTCAATGCTTCTCTAATTGAATCTTCAGAAACTTCAATCATTCTAACATTTGTTATAAATCCCCTTACAACTTTTCTACCATCATCATTGATTTCAACTGTGGCTGTGTTCCAAAATTTCTTTATCAATCGTGCATATATGACCGGTTGATAGCACATAGCATATACATACTTAGTTCTCAACAAGAACCTTATCATCTCTTCATAGCTAACAGCATCTTGTACTTCTTCATTTATTAATGCTGCCACATTATGCTTTGGCTCAAACTTTAACTCAGCCATCTGCAAAAATGAAACAACAAATTTAGACACTTTGAATTTTAACACTTAAAAACAATGAATATTTATTGAAATTTAAAGAATTAGTATGTTTTAAAGATTTTTAATCTAACTTGCCCTTAAAAAAAATTTCTAAGTGTTTAAATGATCTGTTCAAGAACAAACTACATTCAAGTTAGTATGTAGATGATATAAAACATATCAATTCAGTAAATTCTTCTCAAAAACAGATTATAACATGAATTTGTGATCAATTTTTTATTTTTATTAAAAATTTAACATTGATTGTTCATCTTCAACAGTTCGACTGATGAAGAATCATCATCAGGAACAATTTTGATCAAAATCTGATTTGAATGTATCAATATGATCAAAATCAAGTTTATATCAACAATCAATCATCAATTTCAATTCTTAATTCCGTTTTGTTCACAAATTTCAAATATTCCAGTCGACTAGGGTTCATACGCCCGTATAGCATTGAAACGCCCAATCAAAATCAAACTTTAAACATGAAATTTGTATGAATTTGTTCAAGTACTTACGTTTAGAATCAGAAATAAACACTATAGAATGCAAGTTTAGAACATAAATCAATCAGAATCAAAGAATCAATGGTAATCGAGAGTCGGGTGTGAGAGTTCAGGGGTTTTTTGAGTGAATGAATTGACTAAAATCACAAAGTGTTGTATTTATACTAAGTGAAATTTTTAGGCGCATGAGCACTGTTTGTGCGAATGGAGTTGATTTTTACACTAAGTATTTAGGGGCATGAGCACTGCTTGTGCGCATGAGGTTAGGCGCATGAGCACAGTTCAGACGCATAAGCACTGTTTAGGAGCTTTTGCACTGTTCAGGCGCATGAGTCTACCTGAAACACCCAACACTTGATAAGTTCTCACTTGATACGCCCAATTCTTGAAAGTCTGGTACTGTGCAGGCGCATGACTATGAATGAAACGCCCAACACTTAACCACAAATTATAGACTTATGACAACTGTTTAGGCGCATGAGGATGTCTGAAACGCCCAACACTTGTACAAATTCTGAAAAATCATCATGCTCCTAATTTTGGACTTTTTAACACTGTTTAGGCGCATGATATTTCTTCCATGTGTCTAACACTTGTAATTTTCTAATCTTCCACCTAAATACTGTTTAAAATGCATTAGTATTGTTCATATACTAATTTATTAAACAATTTCTCAAATTTTGACTTTCACCCAAAATTTACATAATTGACCCTCAATTTTGAACTTTTGACATTTCAAACTTTTATTTTTATTTTAAATTTTAATTTTCATATGTTTTGATCTTTTTATTTTTGTTTTAATTTTTCAAAAACAATTTCCCGTCATTTTAGTTTCTAATTTTAACAAATAATCTCATATTACAATGTTGCAAGAAGCTTTTCCACTTTAAAATGTTTTCAGGTTCATTTTTACATTATGTCAAACACACACATGCTTGAACTTTTTAGCTTCATCCTTTCCATTCAAAACACTAAATTTTCATTTTTCATATCTTGAAATTTGAATTATTTTCTCTTAGACTTTTTACTGTTTTTAGTCCACCTAAACTTTTAAGTTAAACAAAACTTAGAAGTTTCTTGAATTTGTCACATGAAGATCACACTAATCATTGTTAATATGCCTGCACACAGAAAACATGCAAAAATCAAAATTAAAGCAGAATAAAAATCTAATATTTATAATTAAATCAATGTCTGCAGTGAGATCATATCAGTTAAGATTAGCACACTAAAATAAAAAAAAATGGTGGATAGTCATAGACAGTGAATAAATCCTGATAAGTGTGTTCCAGGTCAGCATTTCTGTAGCAAAGGAGACACGAGATCTAAGGACAGAAAATGAGTGCATTTAGCAAGATATTCAGCACACTTACTTTTTCAATTCTTGGATTTATTAAGGTACAATTAGATATGACATTATGCAGTCACACTTAGACTTAGAGATGTTAATTCTCATAAAGATATGCAAGAAGTCACTGTTCTTAACTTGTTAACCTGACACATACTATAACCAGATCTCATTTGTTGTTTGTGCACATTGGCATCTTGTTGCATCAGTGAGAATATCCAGGTCTGTAATCACTTATAACAAAGGATATCTCATCACTTCAGGTCTATGATGAGTTATAACAGAGAAGTGTTAGATGCTTTAAATAATTAGAGCTCATGGTAATTCGTATCACCACCAGGTGTGAGATTATGTCTTAAATCAATTTGAGAAATCAACACTACTCATTAGTGCTAAGATAGACAGACATGAATGCATGAGTGATTTAGTTTAATCACAAGAATTTACTTTTTCAGTCTAATTGCATGAACTTACTTGCCCATCACATCTGGTCACGTCAGACTTTGTTATAGAGTGAAGTATGCAACTGATCATACTAATGTGTCTATCATTTCTCACATATTGCAATGATAGATTCATCCTAAATAATGAATTAACAAAAAAAACTCTATTTTTTGTAGTTTTTGTTTTATATTTTTATCTTTTGATTTTTCAGTTTTCTATTTTTGTATTTGGTTTTGCTTTTTCTAAGAAACATGCACACACAATATATAATCAGGCAATTAACTTTGAGAGTTTCTCTTGTTGTGTCCTATTCAGGTAAGGGAGGGTTCTGATCATATTTAGACTCAATTAACTGAAATACTCAAAAACCAGTTTTTTAATATGGTTAATAAGACCAATTGACTCTACCAAATACTCAAACCGTCCTGGTAAGAAGGCTTTAGTAAAAAGGTCAGCCAACTGTTTTTTAATTGAAATTTGAATCAGAATGATTAAACCTCTTTCAGAGTTATCTTTGAGAAAATGATATCGAATCTCGATATGTTTTGTTTTTGAATGTTGGATAGAATTAGCTGTAATGAACATAGCAGCAGTGTTATCAATGTAAATTGGAGTTTTAAGAAAGCTGAACCTGCAATCCAGCAGTTGGTTTTGTAACCAAAGGATTTGAGAACATCCTGCTGAAGCAGCAATGTACTCAGCTTCTGCGGTTGAAACGGAGACATTTGTTTGTTTCTTACATTGCCATGAGACTAATCTGGGTCCTAAAAACTGACAACCACCCATAGTTGATTTTCTATCTTGACAATATCCTCCATAATCACTATCTGTGTATCCTTGTTGCTCGAAATTACCTTCATAAGGATACCATAGCCCTAAAGCCGGTTTACCTTTGAGATACCTGAATATTCATTTTACAGCAATTAAGTGGTATTCCTTCGGGTCTGATTGATACCTGGCACAGACACAAACAGCATACATTATGTCAGGTCTAGATGCTGTAAGATACATCAATAATCCAATCATAGATCTGTATAAAGTTTGGTCTACCGATTTTCCTTTCGGATCAGGCTCAATCTTGGTGTTTACGTCAGCTGGAGTTCTAATTGATTAACAATCTTGCAGTTTAAATTTCTTCAAGAGTTTGTCAATGAACTTCTCTTGATTAATGAAGATTTCATCTGCAGATTGCTTGACTTTATGTCCAAGAAGGAAATTTATTTCTCCCATAGAACTCATTTGAAATCGAGACTTCATGATTTCTTTGAATTCATTGCATAATTTTGGACTTGTAGAACCAAATATGATATCATCGACATACACTTGTACACATAGGAGATCATCAGCATCCTTCTTTATGAACAAAGTTGGATCGATTTCCCTCATGTGTATCAATGTTGGATTAAGTGTTGTGACAATGTTTCATACCAGATTCTAGGGGCTTGATGTAAACCATACAAAGCTTTGTTAAGCTTGTACACACGATGTGGAAATTCCGAATTTTCAAAACACGAAGGTTGCTTTACATACACATCATCGGTGATTTGTCCATACAAGAAAGCTCCTTTAACATCCATTTGGAACACCTTGAATTTCATGAATGATGCATAAGCCAGGAAGACACAAACTGATTCAAGTGTTGCAACTGGAGCAAATACTTCATCAAAATCTATTCCTTCCTCTTGGATGTATCCTTGTGCAACGAGTCTCACTTTATTTCTAGTAACAATTCCTCAATCATCTGTTTTGTTTATGAACAACCATCTTGTGCCTATGGCATTTTCTCCTTCATGTAAGTCCATAAGATTCCACACTTCTTGTTTGCGGAATTGCAATAATTCTTCTTGTATAGCCTCAATCCAACTATTGTCCTTTAACGCTTTGGTAACATTTTTAGGAACAATTTGAGAAAGAAAACACGAGTATAAGCAATGATTTGCTTGTTCTAATTTACTTCTCGGTGTTCTCTCATTCAATGGACCAATAATCTGAGACGTTGGATGGTTCTAGTGAATACGAGATGTTGGAATCTCATTCCATTGAACCTAAACATCCAGATTGGTTTGGTTCAAGTTAGAAAGCTGATGCAATAGGTTCAAAGAATGTGGATTGAAATTAGGAACTTGAGTCGGTGAGTTGATGAAGTAATCAAGATTACCAGTATCAACTGCATCACCAGAAATAGATTACGTTCCAGACTCAGGTTGTATAATTTCTATACCATCATTAGGTATAGGTTGTGAAACATCTTGATCTTCTGAAATTGAATGATCTTCCTCTTGATGAGATTGATCATTATTATTAAACCTTATGATTGAGTCTTTGATAAAAGAAAAAAATGGATAAATTGGGCTTGAGTCATCCATATCATCAAAATCTGAATCATCACTAAAAGAGCCGAGATCTACTTAAAGTTTCTTCTCACCTATAATCAAACAAGTTACATTGATTAAACAAGTTAGATTGAAAGGATTTTGACAATGAATCTACATCAAATAACCAAGCTGGACCATTTGAAACTAATGGAAAAGAATTCTCAAGGAATTTAACATTGAATGTTTCAAGTATAACATTTGTCCTAGAGTTATAAACTCGATAGGCTTTTGAAACAGATGAATATCCAACGAAAAATCCTTCATCAGATTTTGAATCAAATTTTCCTAGATGATCACTTGAATTTAAAATCAAAACTAGACAACCAAAAGATTTAAGAAAATCTATGTTTGGTTTCTTGCCAAACATCAACTCATAAGGAGTTTTCAGTTTGTCTTTCACAATTAAAGTATGATTCTGTACAAAACAAGCAATAGATATGGCTTCATCCCAGAAAGTGATAGGAATTTTCACATCTGCTAACATGGATCGTGCAGCCTCAATCAAAGTTATACTATCAAACAGTTACAATTCGTTCAAACTTATTCTAAGGTGCTATCTATGCACAATACATACTATGCTATTTATACTATCAAACAAAACAGAAAGGAACATATATTTACACAATAAGTCCCTAAACTATGACAAAAACTATACAAAGACAAATAAAGACTAAATGTTAATCTTCGAGAGGCTTCTACAAAGTACTTAGAAGCATATTTAAGCTTCGGAAGATATTCTCAGAATTTCTTCTGAAGATAAATTTCTTATAAGTAGTTATTTGATTTAAAGACATAAATTTCTTCTGAAGGCAACTTGGAATCTTCCGAAGGAAATATGTTTTGAAAAAATTTAAAAAATCTAAGAAATATCATTAAAAATTTTCTTCCAAAATAAACTGGGCTTATGAAGGTGATAAAATAGACAACTTAGGACACACAGGTTTTAGAAATAAAGTTGATTTAAGTTCTAAGAAATCTACTCAAAGTTAATCACCCCAATAGCTAATACAATATATTTGAATCTCTATTCATCAAAGGCTTTAGTGAACAGATCAGCACATTATTCATTCGTGTTAACTTTGACTAGTTTGATTAATCCCTTTTCAAAGTTATCTCTAATCAAATGATACCTGATGTTGATGTGTTTGGTCCTGTAGTGCTACATAGGATTCTATGTAATAGAGATAGCATTGTTGTGGTCCATGTGGATGGGAGTCTCTTTGAAGTTGAATCCATAGTCCATCATCTGATTTTGAATCCAAAGCACTTAAGCACAGCATCTAGCAGTAGCAATGTATTCAGCTTAAGCAGTTGATGCAGAGACACAGGATTGGTTCTTGCATTGCCATGAGACAATCATTCCACCAAGGAATTGACATCCCCCTGATGTAGACTTTGCAGTCATATTATAGCCACCATAGTCACTTTCTATATAAGTATACAGATTGTAGTCAGAATTCTTTGGATACCAAAGGCCAAGCTTGGGAGCACCTTTGAGATATCTAAGAATCCTCTTGACAGTAACCAGGTGTGACATCTTGGGGTTTGCTTGATATATTGCACAGATGCATGTGGCAAACATGATATCAGGCCTGCTGGCTATGAGGTACATAAGAGACCCAATCATAGCTCTGTAAAGATGTTCATCTACACACTCCCTCTCAGGATCAGATCTAAGGGAGTGGTTTCTAGCTATGGGTGTCTTAGCAGCCTTACAATCAGTCATGTTGAATCTTGTAAGTATGTCTTGTACATACTTTGACTAACTTACGAAGATGCCATTGTCAACTTGCTGCACTTGAATTCCCAGAAAGAAATTGAGTTCCCCCATGGCACTCTAACAGGTTCAAATGGATCGATCTGTGATGATATTGTAATGCAATGATCAATTCAAACACTAATAAGTCAAAACACAGGCTATTACTTCAAAAATTCATAGATCTTATTGATAGCAAAAGCTATGGATATAAAGTGTATGGGTGAATTACAGTAGTTCACTTTCCCCTTTCTACACAATACATAAAGTATCCTATTTATACTATCAAAAGAAACAAGGAACATATATTTACAAAACAAGTCCCTATACTATGACAAAAAGTAAAAGACAAATTTTAATCTTCTACGGGCTCTAACAATACTCCCCCTAAGATTGGCATTGTCTTCAGCCCAACATGAACTCTTCTGGTTCATCTTTTATCTTGAACACTGGCTTCTCTTTGTAGAGTTCCAACTCTCGCAAAGCTTTCTTGATCGTAGACTTGAACTTCTTGGCAAGGATGGCTTGCTCAGGCTTTGACCTGTTAGTTTTGAACTCCATCTTGTCCATTGCTTCCAGAGTGTCTTTTGACAGACCTGCGATGTCAATGTTAGCATAGAACTCATAAGGTTTTGGATGATTTTGAGAGTGAACTTCCAACACTCCTTTACTGGGTATTCTCATAAAGTCAATATACTTTATGTCCTTCCTCACGATATTCGCAAATGCTAGAGCTTTCCGCAACAAAATTCGCTCCATAGCAGCATCCATTACCTTAATGATCATCATGAAATATTTTCTGTCATTATCAGCAGCTTCCAAAGCAACACGCTCAAACTTCTGGTCGGACAAGAAAAATATATAACTTGGATGGAGAAGATTAAGCTCAAAAACTCCAAATAAGGATATCATATCCCGATCCCAATCGTCCAAGTTACGAACTAACATCAGTTGCAGTGAGTCTACGTGATAAAACCACCTCAAAATTGGCTTAGAGGTTTGTGTACCATCTATCACTTTTAAGCCTGGGTTAGTGACTTTCTTAAAATACTAGTCACAATACTCATTCAGGAAATGTTCTTTTTCCTCTGAATTAGCAGCCACCTTCCTTTTGCTCTTGAAAGACTTGAAATATTCTTTATCTTCTTGATCATATCGAGTTTTAAGATAAGTATCCATCCTGGTAATGCCACGATTTAGAAGTTTGACAAAGTTTTTACCTTGAGCTACCTTGGAAGGATTAATCAAAGGCAACTTGTTCAACTCCTTTAATTCTTATACTAGCAATGCAATGATACTCGTGTAAAAATGATAAACATCACAAATTGCGTTTATACGTTTAATCAGAAAAGCATCAAAGATCTTATCGTATTTAAAGGTGATTATCTAATCTCCTTTGAATTATCAGGCACAATCATTACATTAAGAAACTCAGATATAGATTGGCCTTTCTACAATACATTTCTGACTAAGTCAATTGCATATCTTGCTTTGTTCCATAATTGTTTTTGTTCAACCGAGACTTTATACGCTTGCTTCTCAGTCTCAGGGAACATACCAATCAGTTTTTTTCTTTTCTAATGACCCCTTTTTACCAACTCCATTGCCTTTATCTCTTGAGGCTTTAAGATTTGAGTTCTTTTTGTAATCTCCAGATACTGTGGGTTGTCCATGTCTAACACAATCATCTTGTTATTTTGCTTCTTCGTCTTTGGAAAACTTCTAACCAAATTTCTTAGAGACTCGGATTGCAGCCTATTCAATCTCTTCCTTGAATAATTTCTTGATTGTAACCACAATCTAAGCTCAACAGTAGTCATATTCTCATGATCTAGATGATGAAGCTCTGATGCTAGAAGATCTTCAATATTGATACTTTCTTGCATCAGAACCCATTCTCCATGTTCAACAACTATTTCATTTGGATCAACTGGAGCTGTTGTCTCTGCTATCATACACTTTTCATGCTCCTCATTGATTTGAGAAACTATGAGACCATCCAAGAATATGCAATTGTACTTCTTCTGGCCCAGATAGTTATATCTGTCCTCAGCGTCTACAGGGATGTCTTCAGAAACAACTTTGATTGGAGAATATGCAGCTTCAGCGATGTCTTCTTCTTCCAATACCTCATCGTACCAAGCATCTGAGAACTCTGGATCTAAATCATCCAATGCTCCAATTTGCTCTTGAGCATCTGCTTTTGCACTTTCCTGTATAGAAAGATTATCTACATTCACTGCATAAGAAAAACAAATTAGATTCAAGCATATAAGAAATTAAACAACAAAAATAATAAAAAAATGTCATTTAAACTGTTTACGAGTTTTAGAAACAATTTTCTGCATTTATGATGGAGGGTTGGAGGATGATTCTGCCAATGATTGAAAGTCAGACTCATCTATCTTTCTTTTGCCTTTGGCATCCTCAGATAATTCCTTAGCTTCAGTAGATTGAAATTCAGGTGCAATAATGATTTCTTTCGAAACATGGCTCATTTCTCTAGTATACCCTTGAGACATTTCTCTTGATTCAGTTTCAATAAGCGAAACTTCATGAACAACCTCATTCTTTGATGGTAAAGGTTCTTGGTCTTGTGGTTGAGTAGATTGAGATTTTAAGTTATCTTTCATAATCTCATGCTCTTCTTTCAGCTTATCATACTCTTCCTTCAACCTTTTGTATTTTTCATCCATCAAGTCATAATCTCTGAGCAATACATCAAAGTTCTTTAAATTCATCTCTTGAATTTCTTCAAACTATGTAATCTTCAAGTCTTTCTTTAATGTTTCTGCTTTCAATTGATCATTTTCATATTTCAGCTTCTCAATCATCTTAAGCTGATGGATATTCTTTTCTTTCAAGGATTCTATGATCGGCTCAGCGTTCAAGTTCTCAGAAAGGACTGTAACATATTGTGTTGAGCTTCCACCTTCATCTAACACATGAATAGGAGAACCCATATTAGCTTTGATGACCTCAAGAGAAGACTCCTCGACAATCACATTCTCTTGTGCTGTTAAATTTGGTGATTGTACAACAGGTGATTTACCTTGTACTAAAGGGTCAATTACATCAACATTATGAAAATTAAATTCCATTTGTTTTTGTTCATTTACTTCATCAATATCTTCATTCACATCATTTGAATCGTCAACATCATTAACATCTTCATTCTAATTATCAGATTCAGTTTCGTCACTATCAATCTCCTTATCAACTTCTTTAACAACTTCAACTTCATTACATCCAACATCATTATCATCACTATCATCACTTGAAGAAGAACTTTTTTCATTCATAGATTCATCATCATCCTCATTATTTTCATCATCATCCTCTGATTCAAAATTAGAAAGTCCTTGAGGAACTTCTTCAATTATATCATTTGGATCAATTAGTGCATCATCAAACAAATGAAAGTGATTTTCATTTATATTCACCTCATCTCTTGCTATTGCTCTCATATAATCAAACAACTGAACATTCTGAGCAACAGTCATAATAGCAAGGCTTTTGTACACGTTTTCAGTCATGTGCTCCAATATCAATCTTTCTCCACTTACTCCATATGCATGAAGATCAGGATATTCTTCATTTATAATCAGTTGCAAAAATATGGGATACATTAAGTATTTATTCCTGATTTCTTCTTCCATATTAAAAATAAAGCCATTCGTGATCCCCTTTGCCATATTAAACCTTCTGTTAGTGACAACAACTACAATTGGAGAAGCAATGTCTACAAGAAATGAGTTCCATCCTGCACTCCTCTTGGACATGCCATGTTGAAAGTTATAACACAGGAGTTTCTAGTGATTATATACTCTAGCTCTAAAGAACTGTTTCTTAGGAAAGTGATCTGGATGTCCCATAACCAAAAATGATTCTCTACACTCATCAAATGTATGTTCAGCCAGATCTTGAGGATCATTATCACCCAATCTGAGAGCTTTTCTAATCGACTGCTCAGAAACCTTAATCAAACGATAATTGGTGATAAAACCTCTGACAACTTTCCTTCCTGCATCATCTCCAACAGTTTCTGCAGTTCTCCGAAATCTTTTGATAAGACGAGCATATATAACCGGTTGAGCACACATGGCGTACACATACTTCGTTCTTAACAGAAATCTGATCATGTCTTCGTAACCAACTGCTTCACCAACATCCTCATTTCGAAAGGCTGCTACGTTATGCTTAGGCTCGAACTTAAGATCTGTCATCTATTTAAATTGAACAAAATATTAATCACCTTTGAATTATAATGATTTCAATCATATTTTGTGTTATCAATTTTGAACCAATAACACTTAAAAAAAATTTCTAAGTGTTTTGTACAATCCATTACATGAATAGAGTATGCACTTGTTTCAAATTTGAATCAACACATTTATGATTAAACCAAGTAATACACCATGAAACATGAACATTGATTGAGTTTCAATTGAGTTAGCACATTTTAAGTATTAAAACCTAACAATTTACACTTAAAATTTCTACGTGTTGAATACACTCTACCATGAGCAGAGCACATTCATGTTTAAGTTCTAATGATTTAAAGTTTACTAAATCAAGTAAAATCTGCTCAATATTAGTTGAATAGATGAATTATGATGATTACACAACAATTTTGATGAAAAATTATAAAATGACTGTTCATTTCTAGTTCTTATGAACCGACTGATGAACACTGAATCATCAAGAACACATGATGATGAAATTGAGTTATGATTCTCATAATCTATTTGAAAACATGTTATAACAACCACTTGATGTTCAATTTTGATTTTCATAACACATTTAAATCACAGATTACAAGTTTCTAAACACCTAGGGTTCGAACGCCTCAATAGAGTTCAAACGCCCAATCAAAGACTGAATTAGGTAACGAAATCTGGTGTTATAAGAAGAAAATGATGTTTAGATTCATTGACTATACCTATATATCACATGGATTAACAGGTAAGAATCAAATGATGAATGTATGAATGTATTAGGAAAGTGAATCAGTGTAACAGAGAGTTTGAGTTTGTGAAAAATGATGAAAACTACCAAGTGTTGAATATATATAAGTGTAAAAAGTCTAAGGCGCATGACAACTGTGAAGGCACATAATGCTTAGACGCATTGCACACTTAGCTACATTTCACTGTAAATCTTTAGATGCATGAGCACTGTTCAGGTACTTGGGCGCTGTTTAGGCGCATGGCTAGACAGAAACGCCTACACTTGGAATATTTTCAACATCACCATATGTCAAAGCATCTTGCAAGTTTAAATAATGTTCAGGCACATGGGACTTGTTGAAACGCCCAACATTTATAGTAAACATCAAATCAAACGTCTAACTACATTGGAAAGTCTGGAACTGTTCAGGCGCATGAGATTAAGTTGATACGCCCAACACTTAACCATTTTCAGCAACATGACAACTGTTTAGGCGCATGTACTTTAACAAAACGATTAACACTTGAACACATTCCTGAAATTCATCATACTCCTGATTTAGACTTTTGAGCACTATTCAGGTGCATGAGAAACCTTACATAAGTCTGACACTTGGAAACTTTCACAACATCCATCTGAACACCCAATATGAACATTAATTACCCTCAAATTTAACAATATCAAATTGTTTTTATTTAAGATCACCACAAATCATTTGAAACTCATATTTTCATTTTTAAACAAGAGTTTTTAATTCAAACACCAACCAAGCACATTTTGAAAGACAATTTTGAACCAGTTTTTATTTTTGACTTTTCAAACAATTTCCCGTCATTTTAGTCTCTATTTTGAAACTTTTACAACACAAATAGTGTCATTTTTATTTTTATTTTGTTTACAAAAATCTTTTCCACTTATTTTGAATTCTTTTCAGGTTCATTTTTGCATCATATCAAACACACACATGCTTGAATTTTTAGCTTCATCCTTTTCATCCAAAGCACTTTATTTATGATTTCTCTTTTAACATTTTGACACTTTCCATTGATTTTCTCTTTTACAGTTTTACTCCCCCTAAACTTTTAAGTTCACAAATTTATAAGTTTCTTTTATTTTACAAGTAGATCAAACCAATCAGAATCAACATGCCTGCACACAAAAAATCATGTAAAAAAGAAAATTAAAGCAAAATAAAAATCTACTATACACATGTGAATCACATGCCTGCAGTGAGATCATATCAGTTAATATAAGCGCATTAAAATAAAATAAAATGGTGGATAGTCATAGATAGTGATTAAATCCTAATCAAGTGTGTTTCAAGTCGGCGTTCCCGTAGTAGAGGAGACACAAGATCTAAGGATTGAGAATGAGTGCTTTTGGCAAGATAATCAGCACACTTACTTTTTCAATTCTTGGATTGCTTAAAGTTCGACTAGATATGACATTTTGGAACCCATAATTAGACTTAGAGAGCTCAACTCTCGTCAAGATATTCAAGAAAGCACTTTTCTAAACTTATTAACCTGACATATACGTATAACCAGATCTCAAGTTTAGGTTCTGCACATTGGCATCTTTTGCATCAGGTGAGAATACCTTGGTCTGTAATGACTTACAACAAAGGATATCTCGTCACTTCAGGTCTATGATTCCTCATAACAAAGAATTAAATAGATGCTTTAAATGGATCTCATGGTTATTCATATCGCCACCAAGTGTGAGTTTGTGACTTTACAAGCAATCAATTAGAGAAGTCGACACTACTCATTGGTACTAAGATAGACAACCACGAAAGCATGATTGATTTAGTTTAATCACAAAAATTTACTTTTTCAATATAATTTCATGAGCTTACCTGCACATCATATCTGATCACGTCAGACTTTATAAGCGAGCGGAGTATGCAACCGATCAGAACCGATGTATCTATCATTTCTCACAAATTGCATAGGCAGATTGATTCCTAAAATAATAAACTAACAAATAAACTCTATTTTTGTGGGTTTTTATTTTTTAGTTTTCTCTTTTCTTTTTACAATTTTCCATTTTTGAATTTGATTTTTCTTTTTCTTTTGAGCATGCACACATAATATATACAATCAGGCAGTCAACTTTGACAGTTTCTCTTTTATTTTTCTTATTCAGCTAGGGGAGGGATCTTTTCATTTTTATGATTCATACAACTGAAATAAACTCGATCAAGTGATCAAAATGACCTTGTAAAAGACTCTTGACACGATCAAAACCAGCTTTTAAACATGGTTAATAAGTCCAATTGACTCGACCAAATACTCAAAACGACCTGGTAAAAAGGCTTTTGTCAATAGGTCAGCCAACTGTTTTTCAGTTGAGATTTGAATCAAAATGATTAAACTTTTTTCAGAGTTATCTCTGAGAAAATTATATAGTATTTCGATATGCTTTGTTTTTGAGTGCTGGACAGGATTAGCTGTAATAAACATAGCAGCAATGTTATCAATGTAAATAGGAGTTTTAAGAAAATTGAACCTGTAATCTAGCAGTTGGTTTTGTAACCAAAGGATTTGAGAATATCCTGCTAAAGCAGCTATGTACTCAGCTTCTGCGGTTGAAACTGAGACATTTGTTTGTTTTTTACATTGCCACGAGACTAATCTGTGACCCAAAAACTGGCAACCACCCGTCGTAGATTTACGATCTTGGCAACATCCCCCATAATCACTATCTGTATATCCTTGTAACTCGAAGTTTCCATCATAAGGATACCACAACCATAAAGCCGGTTTTCCTTTGAGATACTTGATATTTGTTTAACAGTGATTTGGTGAGATTCCTTAGGGTCAGATTGGTACCTGGCACAAATAAAAACAGCATACGTTATATCAGGTCTAGATGCAATAAGATACATCAAAGATCCAATTATAGATCTGTATAGAGTTTGGTCAACTGATATTCCTTTCGGATCAGGTTCAATCTTGGTATTGACGTTAGCTGGAGTTCTGATTGATTGACAATCTTGCAGCTTAAAGTTTTTCAAGAGTTTTTCAATGAATTTCTCCTGATTAATAAAAATTCCATCTGCAGGCTATTTCTCTTGAAGACCAAGGAAAAAGTTAGTTTCTCCCACAAAACTCATTTGGAAACAAGACTCATGACTTCTTCAAATTCATTACACAATTTTGGACTTGTAGAACCGAATAATATATAATCAACATACACTTGAACAAATAAGGGATCATCAGCATCCTTCTTTATAAACAAAGATGGATCAATTTTCCCTCACGTGTATCCAGGTTGGAACAAATGTTGTGACAACGTATCATACCAAATTCTCGAGGCTTGATGAAGACCATACAATGCTTTACTAAGCTTGTAAATATGATGAGGATATTCTGAATCTTCGAAACCTGGAGGTTTCTTGACATACATATCCTCAGTAATTGGTCCATATAGAAAAGCACCTTTAACATCCATCTGATACACCTTGAATTTCATATATGATGCATAAGCCAGGAAGACACAAATTGATTCAAGTCTTGCAACTGGAGCAAATACTTCATCATAATCTATTCTTTCTTCTTGGGTGTAATCGTGTGCAACGAGTCTCGCTTTGTTGCGAACAATAATTCCCTGATCGTCCGACTTGTTTCTGAACAACCATTTGGTGTCTATGGCATTTTCTCCTTCAGGTAAATCCACAAGCTTCCACACTTCCTGTTTGCGGAACTGCAAATAATTCTTCTTGCATTGCTTCAATCCAACTATTGTCCTGGAACGCTTCTTTGATGTTTTTAGGAACAGTTTGAGATAGAAAACACGAGTATAAGCAAAGATTTGCTTGTTCTGAATGATTCCTTGTCGTTCTCTCATTCAATGGACCGATAGTCTGAGACGTAGGATGGTTCTTGTGAACACATGATGTGGTAATCTCATTTTCTTGAACATTAACATCCAGATTGGTTCAAGTCGGAAAACTGATGCAATAAGTTAGAATTATATGGATGGAAATTAGGAACTTGAATCAGTGAATTGATAAGTAATCAAGATTATCACTAACAAAAACATCATCAGAAACCAATGAAGTTCCATACTCAGGTTGTACAATTTCAGGACCATCATTAGGAATTGGTTGTGAAACATTGGAATTTTCAGAAACAGGATGCTCTTGTGCTTTTTGAGATTGAGATTGATCATGAGATTTAGAACGAAATACAGGATCCTAAACAAACGAAAAGAATGGGTAATCTGGGCTAGAATCATCCATATCATCAGAATCAAAATCATCGTTGAAAGATCCGAGATCTCCTCCTTGTTTCTTTTTCTCATCTGGAGATTCAAACAAGTTAGAATTGAAAGAGTTTGACAAAGAATCTAAATCAGACAACCAAGCTGGACTATTAGCAAGTGATGGAAAAGAGTTTTCAAGAAATTTAACATTAAAAGTTTCAAGGATAACATTCGTCCTAGAGTAAACTCTAAAGGCTTTTGAGATCGACAAATATCCAACGAAAAATCCATCATCAGATTTTTCATCAAATTTTTCTAGCTGGTCACTTTAATTTAAAATCAAAACTGGACAACCAAAAGACTTAAGAAAATCTATATTAGGTACCCTGCCAAACATCAACTCATAAGGAGTTTTCTGTTTATCTTTCATAAGCAATGTATGATTTTGCACAAAGCATGCAGTGGATATGGCTTCATCCGAGAAAGTGATTGGAATCTTTGCATCCGCTAACATGGAACGTGCGGCCTCAATCAAAGTTTTGTTTTTCCTTTCAGCAACTCCATTTTGTTATGGAGTTCTAGAAGCACTGAACTGACGAGCAATTCCTTTTTCCGCACAAAACATGTCAACATTAGCATTCTTAAATTCAGTTCCATTATCACTTCTAATAATTTTCACCTTTTGTTCTAATTGATTTTCTACTTTAATTATGAACTATTTTAACAATTCAACAGTTTCAAATTTAGCATGCAAAAAGAAAACCCATGAAAATCTTTTAAAGTCATCAATGATAACCAAACAATAATATTTCTTTCCAATACTCTACACATTTGTTGGTCCGAATAGATCCATGTGCAACATCTGGAGAGGCTTGAAATTTGAATTTATCAGCTTGGGCTTATAAGACACACTTTGTTTCTTTCCTTTTAAACATGCTGTGCGGTGATCTGTTGTAGCGAACTTCATTATTGGAATTCCTACTACATGGTTTCCTGCTACAAGCTTGTTCATGTTCTTGAAATTGGAATGCCCGAGACGTCTATGCCATAACTGACTTTTGACATTTGATGCTTGAGTTATTAGGCATGTTGTTTCTGTAGATGGATCTATTTGAGACATATCTGACTTGTATACATCTCGATCACGTACAGCTTTAACGACTACCCATTCTTTGCTTATCTAAAAACCTGATTTCAAAATATAACAAAAAGAATCATCAAATAAAACAGAGTAATATTTGTCACAAATTTAGGAAACACTTAAAAGATTAAAGTTCAACTATGAATAATAGTTGACTTTATCAGAGCTAATAATCCCATTGAACACTGTTCCTTCGCCTGTTATCTTACCACCTGCATCACTGCCGAATGCAACATGACTACCATCTTTTAACTTAAAATCTTGCAGCAAGGCATAGTTGCCTATCATATGCCGGCTACACCCACTATCAACATACCACATGTTAATAGGTCTTCTTGGGCGTACCTGCATTTCAATGAGATTTAAGTTGAGTTATCAACCCAAGCCGATATGGTCTTGGGCATGCCAAATTTATCAACAATGGTAAACTGTTTAAAATGAAGCCTATTCAAATCAGGCTTCTTTTGCTGTTTAAGTTTATCAATTCCTTTTTTGACAAATTTTTGATTATCTTTGATTTGCTTAATCCGTAAAGCATGGTAACATTTTTCCAGATCATCGTCAAGGTAATTTAAACCATCCATAGGAACATTTTCAGAAAAAATTTGAATACCAAACTTTCCATTGTTCATTCTCACAAATCTTGGAATGAATTTTTCTTGTTTATAATGCTTTGTTTGCACAACATAAGAATCATCACAATCAGAATCAATCCTTTGGAAAGATCTCAAGCCTAAGGATGGTTGTTTTGTCAATCTTTGAAAACCAACATTTTGATTTCTTTGAAATCTTGGGTTGACGTATCCATTCCTTGATGAGGTCCTTCAAAAGTAACAATTCTCAGTTTTGTGATTTCTTTCATCATAAATGGTACAATACATGTTGAAATAATAATTAGCTGTTGAATGGTTTTTCATATCACAAATATGACAATATATGTTAAAGAATCATTCAGCAGTCTTATGATTATACATGTCACATATTTCACAACACATTTGTTCAAATTTAAACAACTGTTGATTAACCTTAGATGTGGAAGCCACAGTTGATCCTTGTTTTGATTTAGGAGTTGCAAAGTTAATCTATTGTTTTTGATTTAAGAGTTTGTTCTTTTGAAATTTGGGTTTTGACTTTTGTTCATTAACACTATTCCTAGACTCCTTAGATACAAATCTTTTTTTGACAACGGAAGACTTTGGACCTAAACCTGTTTTTAGATCAGAGTTAGATTTGTTCTTTGAGTTTGATTTGATTTCTGAAATTGTGTTCATATCAAAAGTACCTGCAGACACAAAATTCACTGGATTAAACTGATTAGATTGATTTGTTCTTTGAGTTTGATTGTTTTGACTTTGATTCTGAGAGAATTTAGCTTTAGCATTTTTCCTTCTCCTTCTCTGGTTTCTTGATCTTGATGATCTCTGCTTGCTTTGGGATTGAATATCTTTAGGAAAAGACTCTTTTGCAGTTTCTTTCTCTTTTTGTTCTTTCTGCCATTTGATGAAGTTTGGATTGTTGAATCGATAAGGAAACGAATCCTTAGATGTTGCTACATCTTGTTTTGATTTCCCTTTCTTCTTTGTGTTTTGTTTGTCATTCTTTAGAATGACTTCTTCAACAACATACTCATGATCTTGTTCCTTTACTTTCATCACATGAGATCCTCTGGGAACAAACATCTTCTTATTCTTTGGTCGTGGTTCATAAGATTTAACTTTCACTGGATGACCAATTTTAATCTTTTCAGAATGTTGTTGCTCAAATATCTTAACATTAGTCTTCTCTTCATCACTTTCAAATTTCTTTTTTTTTTTATTTTGAAAGGCTTTTAGCTTAGCTTTGTTTTCAGGTGAGTAATCATGTGTGTTAAAGTTTTCTAGTAAAGTGTTTGAGATAGATTCAGGCATGGGCTCATGTGTGAAACCTAGACCTGTTTTGTTTTTATCTTTCCACTCACTTACCAACTGTTCTATAATGGTTTTAGAACTCTTAACTTTAGCTAGATCCACTTGTGTTGCAGCATGAGCTATTTTTCTTCTTCTAAATTTTTAGTCATCTCCTCAAGTTGTTTTTTAACAAGTTCAAGTTCTTTTAGAGTTTTATTCCATGAGGTTTGAAGAGATAAGATCTTTTCATCAGATACTTTGTGATCATTTTTCAGTTTCTTGTGCATTTCTTCTTCTTGTTTAAGTTTGTCACAGATTTTAAATGAATATGTTCTGTTGCTCAACTTGATCAAAACATTCTTTTGTGCACATTTTTTCTCTGACTTTGATAGGAATTTCAGGATAACTTGGAAGAAGTCTCAGAATCAGATGATGGATGCTCAACCTTTGGTTGTTCAGACTGAGCCATAAGTGCAATTTCTTCTGAATCCTCTTTTGGGTTAGATTTGTCGCTCCAATCATAATCTTCATCATCATTTTCTGAATCACCATCTGCCTTAGAATTATTTTCTTCAGACCAGTCTTCATTTTGAACTTTAGCAACAAGAGCTAAACTTGATGTTAGATCAGCTGTGAATTGTTCAGCATATGCACTCCAGTCATAGCCATTTCTTTGGCTCTTTAGTTGATTTTGAGTCATTTTTAAGTTCTGGCATGGGAAAACTTTGATAAGTCTTTTGAAAGGTTTTCTGAGACTGTTGTTGGTATCTTTGACTGCTAAAACTAGCTTGACCATTTCCACCTTGATTTCTAGGAGCTTTAAATTCCCTTGAGAAATGACCATAATAGTTGCAATTGAAACACCTTGACTTTGATTTGTCAAAGCCAACAGTTTTGTTCGCACTGGGCTTGTAACTCCTGTTAACATATGAGTGTTTCTGTGTTTAGTAAGCAATCATTACCATCTGCCAATTCAAGACCATTTCTTCTACATCATCAGGATCCATCTCAAACAAATCCTGCAAAATAAGATCTACCTAGGTTAGATTTTGACTACCTTGATAAGCATGAAAACATGCCATGAAAGCTGTAAAATTTTGATTCATCATCCTATAAAACGATATTAATAACATCTTTAACTTTGCTGGTATTAACAGTGTTAGAAGAAGAAGTCTTAGTTTGAGGTTTAGGAGTTTGAGTTTTAGGAGAAGACTGAGGTTAAGTTGTATAAATAGGAGCACTTGATTGAGAAGAATCTGTGAAGCTCCAACAAACAAATCACTCTCATCTTCTGGAGAATTATCATCTTTTGCCAGAAAAGCATTCTCCATTGTGTTAGCTGGAGAAGCAATGTACTTATACCGAGACATTGATACAGCTCTATCATTGTTTTTGGAGCTCTCATCAATTTCAACCGATTCAATTTTGGCAATCAAAAGATCCAGATCCATCGAAAACTTTTCAGTATGCTTCAACAGAATGACTGTCTATTTCTATGAAGATGGAAGAGCATTAAGAAGTCTGTCATTTAGATCTTTGAGATCATTTTTGGTACCAGCAGTTGACAATTCAGTAGTTAATTGCACGAATCTGTTCATCATTTGATTGATTGTTTCCCTAGAAAGATGCTCAAATAACTCCAATTGCTTCTTAAGTTTCTGCTTTTTGAGATCTTGTATCTCTTTACCACCTTCACAAATAATCTTTAAAGCTTTGTACATGGTGTAACCAGTTTGATAATCTTCAAGTCTAGTCAAGACTTCCAATGGTAACCCCTTGCACATCAATGAGTAAACTTTGACGTCATTCTTAACCTTATTTAAGTCATCACCTTACAGACCATCCTCTGGATAAGGTTTTTGAGAGTCTTTTGTATAAACAAATCCTCTGTCAGGACCATCGGATGTAATTGGGATATGTGGTCCTTTCTTTATTGACTTCCATAAGTCAGTGTCAATGGAGTTTAGATGATGCTTTAGTCTAAGAGACCAATTTTTGAAATCAGCTCTATTTTTGAGCTTGGGAACCCTGTTCTCTGAATCTTCAGACTTAACCATTTTGTATTTTAAATTAATCAAAATGACTTGTTTTTGTTTTTTTTTAAAATTTAAAATGAAACTATGAAATGACAATATTTTTGGATTTTAGTTTTTGAAAATTTCTAAGTGTTTAATGAAAAGTCTGAATACTGATATGCCTGATGCTTCTGAAACACCTAACTTTGAACAAGAAATACCTTAGGGAATGCCTTAGTTGAATTCTGAAACGCCTGCCTAATGATGATGTGCCTGAACAGTTTTCAAATGCCCAAACAGTGAAGAAACCCCTGGGGTACTTGGTTAAATTTATGATTTTAACCTAAAACGCCCAAACAGTCTCCAAACGCCTAGAATTGTTTAAAGTTTCAACAAAGTCCACGGTCACAATGCGTCCAAATAGTTGAAAAACGCCTAGTCTGAAAATGGCTCAATAGTAATAAAAACCTAATTCATCATCTTCAACAAAACCAGATCTTATCAAATTCTTCAAAACTCATTCAATTGATCTAAAAACCTTCAATTAGGTAGTAACTAGATCGATTAACGATCATCAATCATCATTTTGATCAAACAACAACAACAAATTTGTTTTATGATTGAATTAAGGTCCGATAATAAAGAACAACTTTTCACACACAAATCTGATCAATACTCAAATTTGAATGGATTAAACACTAAATTGTGATTCAATTCGTGTTTCTATGGATGAAACACAAATGAAAACAACAATTAATCAATCAAATTGCAATCAACATAGATTTCAAGTGATTGAAAGAGCTCAATTATGCCGATAATAAGCTCTAATCAATGAACCGAAAGCTCTGATACCATTTGACAGGTTCAAATGGATCGATCTGTGATGATATTGTAATGCAATGATCAACTCAAACACTAAGAAATCAAAACACAGTCAATTACTTTAAAAATTCATAGATCTTATTGATAGCAAAAGCTGTGGATACAAAGTGTATGGGTGAATTACAGTAGTTCATATTTTCCCCTTTTACACAATACATAAAGTATCCTATTTATACTATCAAAAGAAACAAGGAACATATATTTACAAAACAAGTCCCTATACTATGACAAAAAGTAAAAGACAAATGTTAATCTTCTACGGGCTCTAACACACTCATTTCAAATCTATTCTTCATCAGCCTCTTAAAGTCTTTACAGAGCTTTGGATTAGTTGTCCCGAAGATAATGTCATCCACATATACTTGAACTAGCATTAAGTAATTCCTTATTCCTTTGTGGAAGAGAGTTTCGTCTATAGTACCCCTCTTGTAACCATGTTGATAGAGATACTGAGATAGTATCTCATACCACTTTCTTGGAGCTTTGTGAAGCCCATAAAGAGCTTTATCAAGCTTACAGACATAATTAAGATGATATGGGTCTGCAAAGCCAGATGGTTGTTTGACATACAGCTCTTCATCAATCACCCCATACAGAAAAGCACACTTGACGTAAATTTGGTAGACCTTGAAATCCTTGGATGCAGCAAAATCCAGGAATATTCTTACAACTTCAAGTCTTGCCACAGGAGCAAAAACATCTGTGTAATCAATTCCCTCTTCTTGTGTGTACCCTTGAATAAGTAGTCTTGCCTTGTTCTTGATAACAAGTCCTTTATCATCTTTCTTGTTCCGAAAAACCTACTTGGTTCCTATGGTAGTCTTCCCATGAAGAAGAGGACATAGGTTCCAAACCTTCTATCTTTTAAATTGAAGTAGCTCCTCTTGCATTGCTTTAACCCAGTTTCCATCTTTCAAAGCCTCATCAAATTTCTTTGGCTCTACTTGGGACAAGAAGCAAGGGTGTAGACAAACATTTTTGTCATGGGTTTGTCCTCTTGTTCTCACCCCTGTATCAACATCTCCAATGATGTTGTAGTCGGATGTGACTTGTGGATCCAAAGTAGAGGGATCACAACAAGTTGATTGGAGAGATCCAAATTAGAGAATTTAGATCTGGCAATAGAGTATCACCCACCACATCAGCACACTTATCAAGTGAGACTTGATCCAATGAGTGTGTGACATTATTTATGTTGTCTTCTATGGAGTGGTTATCAGCATCAAAAAATTCTTAATCACTGTCAGCACCTCCATTTCCTCCTACATTTGATGCTCCTTCACCTGAGTTTTGAACCTCTAAGCTGGAATTTGAAGGCATCTCAGACGTATCAGCTGAATTTGTCATGTTTGTGCTGATAGGATCTTTATTTGTAGGGTTAGTTACCACTCGAGCTGAAGTAGTATTCTTGCTTGGTCTTCTCAGCTCAAATCTTGGGCAGGATCTTCTGTTGATATGTTAGCTGCAGATCCTGAAACATCCTTACAAGACTTGTTAAAGTAGTTGGTAACTAATTCAAGATCAAATAGCCAATCCGGACCAGAACCTTTCACACTGGGAGTGTACTCATTGAAGGTCACATTGGCTGACTCCTCAACTGCTCTAGTTCTGAGATTATATACTCTATAAGCCTTAGCTTGAGAGAAGTATCTAATAAAATGTCCATAATCTGATTTCTCAGCATACTTGGCTACATGATCTTTGGTATTAAAGATGGTGCATGGACATCCAAATGACCTGAAGAAACCAATGAACGGTCTCCTTTTATGCAACAGCTCATAAGGAGTTTTACCATGAGTCTTAACCACTAAAACTCAGTTATGCACATAGCAGGATGTGTTAATAGCCTCTGCCCAGAAGGTGATGGGCAGTTTAGAATCAGACAACATGGTTCTTGTAGCCTCAATAAGTGTCTTGTTTCTCCTCTCAGCAATACCAGTTTGCTGAGGAGTCCTTGGAGCACTATATTGCTTTGTAATACCCTTTTCATCACAAAATGCATCAAGGATTTGGTTATTAAATTCTGTTCCTTGATCACATCTTATGGTCTTGACCTTGTGATTAGATTGATTCTCAATTTTCAGAATGAAATTCTTCAAGATCTCAGGAGTCTCATCCTTAGTTCTAAGGAAAAAGACCCAAGTGAATCTTATGAAATCATCTGTTATCACTGAACAGGATATGCTCTGATCAGGATATGCTCTAGAGGAATGACCATCCTAGGCTTCAGAACAATGCACTCATGCTCAGTAAAGAGCATGTTGTGTCTCTAATCACAAAATTAGGTTACACTCAGTAGATTATATCCAAGCTCCTTAACAAAATTTCCTTCTCAATGGTGAGCTTACCATTTATGACCATGCCCCTTCCAGTGATGTAACCACCAGTTTCTCTTCTAAAAGCAACTGGTCCTCCATCAATTTTATCAAAATTTTGAAGCAAAGAACTATTGCCAGTCATGTGCCTGGAACATCCACTATCAATGATCCATACATTTCCCATGGTCTTTAGATGTTCCTGCATAAAAAGAAGTGGTTAGTTACACTTGGAAACCCAAGCCTCATTGGTCTTGGGCTTTTCAAAGTGATCCAAATAGTAACAGTAACAAATCCTATATTCAAGCTTTGACGATCATTAGTTGTTGTTGATGAAGAACTTTCAGTCACCACGTCTTCCTACATCTTCCACACCATCTTTAGAAGATTGGACTTGACCTTCAACACCTCGGAAGTTTCAACAACTTCTGAAGTTTTGGAGACTGGACCTTCACTGTAGCATGCTTTAGTACTTCAGAAGCATTCCTTTCTTCCGAGACCAAATTTTCTTCTGAATGCAAGTTTTGACTTGTCTTCTTCTTCACTTTGGAGCTTCCGAAGGAAACAGATTTTCCTTCTGAAGCTTGCTTCTCCTTCTTCTTCTTCTCAGAAGTTTTCTCTTTGATCATATGGATGGTACTTTTAGGATTGTAAATGCAATCCTTAGCCTAAGGATAAGTACTACCACACATGATGCAGTCCATTTGCTTCCTTCTGAGAGGAAGACTGAACTTGTTCACTTTCCTTCTCCATCTTCACCTTCATAGATGATGCAGCAAGCTTCTTAGGGAGAGGCTTGCTCTTGGAGCTGGATGGTTCAGGTTGTGTAGCAGTGTTACACAGCTGATCAATCTTTTTCTCTTTGTTGAGATGATTTGAACTTGAACTAGAACTCCTGGTACTAGAGTTCATGGTTGGGTCTCAGCCTTCACCACTTCAAACCCTTAGAGATAAACACTTGTTTCTACTTAGAGTTAAAAGTGGCCTTGATTTCTTGAGCCTTCTTTGCCTTTATCTTGCCTCTCTTGATCAAGTTCTTTCAGTAAGACTTTGTCATCCCAGCTTCTTCATCTCTCTCCTCAGGAGAATAGTGTCCCTTCTTAGGATGGTCCTCTTCATTCTTCTCAGACACATCTTTTACTATCTCCTTCTTATCCTCTTCAGCAATAGGGTCAATAAGGGGAAGCTCATCTTCACAAGTTCCACACCTTGGAGATCTTACAGATAAAAGAGTGTG